>LR812538.1:7915434-8280434 GCA_903798195.1 Danio kyathit | reverse complement strand
GAATATATATATATATATATATATATAGCATGCAGCTTGATTCATTGTTACAAGTCTAATGCTGGTTGAGCCTATAGAAGATTTGCTAAAGAAATGGCATTGGAAAAATGCTACAGCACTGGAAAAATCACCAGATAATTACTGAATTTTTATTTTGGAGTGAACAATTTGTTAAGTATTTACAGTTGTCTGAAAAATTTTGATGAAAAAAAATCATCTTTTTCTTTTAAAAAATGCAATAATTCTGGCCTATAGCTTTACAAAAACTCAATAGTATTCCCTATGGTTAGTGTAGCAAAGCAATGTGTTTTAAAATTAAAAAAAAAAAAAAGCAATGAATAAATGAGTGTTTAATAGCCAGGATATAGAAAAAGATACATTTCTGGGGTTCGTTACAATTCATGGTTGAAAAAAATAAGCATTTCGGGACATAGTGCTCATTAAAATATTAAGCTTAAAATGTAAATATCATGTGGCACGTGTAGCCGACAAAAAGCGTGGTCTAAATGAGACGGCAGCTCAGTCGACGTCACAAAACAAACGAAAATGATAAGACAGACTCACTCTCTCTCTCTCTCTCTCTCTCTCTCTCTCTCTCTCTCTCTCTCTCTCTCTCTTCTTTCCTCTCCTCTCCTCTTGTGCGTCTCATCTTCGTCTCGCTGTTGATTCTTCTCTAAAATGATCGCAGACGCACATCAGATGTTCAGGATCCGGTACCTGGAGGCTGACGCTCTGAAACTCGACGATGTCATTTGGATGTAAATAGGTTACACCCGTGGACAGAGACGACACAGAAAGATAGCTTAACCTGACCTTCCTGAAGCTTTAGTTATTATTCGATTAGCCAATCACCATGGATCTGTCATTTATGGCCGCGCAGGTAAGACAACGTGCTTGTCTCTAACTATTGAAAACATACAGTCATAAAGTGAACTTGAACTTCGCGTGAAACTCGGTGCTTGTTAAAGTCCGGATGTACAAATGTAGCTTATCATATAATTTTTTTTTCTATAAATATATGTATTTACTATACCGTGAGGTAAAGTGTGAGACCAGTTTGAAAATATGTGATTTAACATGCCGTTTAATAGCTACGCACACAGAGGACACGTTTGTTAATTTTAGATAAGTCGTATGCAAAATTAACACACATTGTTTAACATTCTGATCTATTAATAAGTAAATGATTGTTGACAGTGTTGTGTGAACCGCTTTGTGCAGAAGGTCATGCTTTTTTTCTTGCTTCAAGCACAGGGTGATCTTTATAACATCAAATCATCCTGGATAACATGGATCATCAGTTTCTGATTGAGACTTGTTGAGTTCACTAAAAGCCAAATTATTCAGAGATACTGGAGGCTATTATAGACACCCTGTAAAGACACAGACAGACAGATAGACAGATAGACAGATAGATAGATAGATAGATAGATAGATAGATAGATAGATAGATAGATAGATAGATAGATCAAGCTAGAAAAATCTACTTAAAAGCCTTCTTCAAAGTTGTTTACATTATTTTATATACTGTTCTGATAACATCAGTAAGATAATTTGTTCACAGAATGTGATAATAGATCAATAGATAATAGATTTTAATAAAACAACAGCTGTCATATGCATATGCATTTTTAAAGGACATAAGATGAATGTCTGAATATTTTGATATACTGTATAGATAGATAGATAGATAGATAGATAGATAGATAGATAGATAGATAGATAGATAGATAGATAGATAGATAGATAGAAAGCATTTGTTTGCTTTATCTATTTACTTTTTACGTATTTTTTTGCAATATGTGAATAAAGTAAGTCAATTTTGATTTGTTTTTTACTAAACCTTATCATATAAAATATGCTGCGTGATTAATTTTTATTTGCAAGTCTAAAGCCGGTTAAGCCTCCATCAAGGATCATTACCATTAAAAAAGATTTTTTAAAGATTATTTAAAAATTTTTATTTTATTATTTTTAAAGTTATTTATTTCTAGAAAATTTTGACAAAAAAAAAATCATATTGTTTTTTTTTTTAAATATTGCATTATTTCTGCTCTATAACTTTACTAAAACACTATGTTATAACCTATAGTTAGTATGTAGCAAAGCAGTTTAAAAAATAAATGTATTAAAAATAAATTTATTGCAATTAGATCAGTTCTGAATAGGCTTGGGTGCAATTTAACTAATACGATATATAATAGTGTCAGGATTTTTTTTTTTAATTAATAATGAGATTTACAGTATACTTCACCCAAAAAATTAATATAGAAAAACACTTACTACTAATCAAAAATTACGTTTTGATATCTTTAAAGTTGTAAATTTACAAAATATCATCACATTCAAATCTAAACATAATGATCTTTGATTTAAAAGAAAAAGCAATAATTTTGACCCGTAGCTACAAAGTACTTTGCCAAATTATGTTGCCACATATACACATAATTCAGTTTTGTGTCCCAGGGTCACATATTTAACTACTATAACTATTATATACACTTTAAATGCAACGTAAGGCTTTGTCATAGTCATAAATATGACCAGAAACTATTGCATTTATTCAACCTTTAGAATGTGCATTCAGCGTGCATGATTCAGTGAGTAATAAAATTAAGAAATGATAGGAACAACTGCAGCTTTTGTAATGAGCTGTAGAGCAATTATTGGTGGAAGGCTAATGGAAGAGAACAGCAGCGCTCAAGCTTTATAGTTATGTTCATTTCCTCGACTTTCATTTACTTGGCAGGAGAAAAAAAATCTAAAGGACAAATTATGAAATGTTTCAACACTGCAGTTATGGAAAAGAAAACTCAAAATGTATTCCTATGGCAACCACTCAGCCAGAGTTTAAATATTGGTTCTTTTTAAGCCAGAACTCTGTGATTGCACACAGTGCTTGTTTGGATCCGGTTTTCTTGTAAGCGGATGAGTGAGACAAGATATGCTTGGAGGGACATCAGAAAATTGCACTGACAAAGTCATTTAAAAGGATGTAGAGGCGAACTGAACAACATTATTGCAACATCAGCCAGAGGTGCAACTAAACAACCCCTTCTATCTGAAAGCCCACTTACACCAAGCAAGGTAACTATAAAGATAACGATATATAGAGAGTTTTAAAAAGCATTCTGAATGTAGATAACAGCAGATTTAAGACCACAACTGTAATGATAAAGATGTAGAGAAATTATATCTTTGGGATCACTTTTTTTTTTTTTATATTTATTTCATTTAAAAAGGAGAGTGAAAGTTACAGACAGGAAAGTATTGGCAGCAGAGAGAGGGAAAGGGTTAGCAATGGACCTCAAGATGGGAATTAGGGTTGGGCCGATAGACGATGCCATCATTCATCGCCGATGGCCGATAGACATCACGATGCTGAGCCGGCATCGCCGATCCTCCGCCCCACCCCCGTCGCAAACCTGCTCTTGAAAAATACACACTCAGGCCCCGTTTACACTAATACAGCGTAGGTTTAAAATGGCATTTTAGAACGAAAATGACCCACGTCCACACTGGCGTTTCATCGAGCATTTCTGAACTGCTCTCTGTCCACTGAAAACGCACATCACGTGACCACACACACACACTGCTATGCGCTCATCTGAGCTCCAGAGAACAGTGTACGTCGGACAGTTTATCAATGATGTATCGCTGGATCGCGTCTCACTATAGCTTTTAAATGTGATATTTAATTAATATTGTCTCTATCTAACGACTCTTCGGTCTTTTGAATCTATCAGGTAACATGTCACAGCATCAGTACAGTGCTTCAATCTTTCGCTTTCACGCTTGTATAGTAATTTTAGCAAAACCCTCAGATACTGTTGGTTGTGCACCTTTTTCACCAACCAAGTTTTGGCGCTCTTGGCAAACGACGAGAATGCCTCAAACCGAAAGTTATGCTGCCTTCAATCCGAAAAAGCCGGTAGAGGGTGGGGAGGGGGGCAGCGGAGCTGGGTGTTGAGATGATACAGGGTTTGTTGCGGACGAAAGAGAAGGGGGGGGAGACGCCGTCCTGACTGCTCTGCCACCCTAGGCACACGCCTAGGTTGCCTCTATAGACGCACCAGCCCTGACTGACACAGATCACTCTGCCTACTAATGCCAGAGTCCCGCGGAAAAAGTGATTGACAGGTGATAATTTGTGTGTAACTTATCTTTATTAATTTATGATTTGGTTATGAGTAAAACAAGGCCATGCGGGCCAGGTTGTTGAAATGGTAGGCTACAAATAATTAATTTGTTATGAATTAATAAATTATTCATAAATAAATATTTCACCTCCACCTATGAAGACGATGCCATCGTCCATCACGATGTTTCACATTAGACATCGTACGATGCTAATTTGGTCAACATCGCCCAACCCTAATGGGAATCAAATGACAAAGTTGTCGTGAGGACCATGGTGCTATATATCGGCACACTTAACCACTAGGCTATTGGCGCCAACTTTGGGATCCCTTTTAAGGCTGATTTATACCAAAGAGCATAGAGTCACCAAGAGGCGACACTCTAGTGCGATTTAGGAAACAGCGACTAGATGGCGCGGCTGCCATTTCGGAATGAAAATCCCAATAGAACAACAGCATGTTATAAGTCTGTAAAATAAACTATTAAAAGTGCTGATGATTGTGATAGTAAGTGTTGTATTGTCGTCTTTCAGGTTGTATCTCAGCTTTAATGTGCTTTTTAAATACAGTAAATAAGTTAAAAACAAAGCAGCTGCTTGCCATCGCGACAGCAATAAGATCCAATGGACTGCCGATCACTTTTACTCCAAAATGGCGGAATCGGGGGCTGTTGCTGGGCGCTGCTGTTGCAATGGAACATTCTATTGAGTGTCGCCTGTTGGTGATTCTAAGCTCTTTGCTTATACCAAAGTCCCTTTAAGGCAAGTCATTTCACTTGGCGGCCATCTTTGAAACGCCTCTCAGGCAGTATGCTCGGGCATTCTGTTTGAATGGGGAAACATCAAATTCTCCAAAACTGTTAGCCAAGCTTATGATTACATTAAATATTACAAATAACCAATAAAATTAAACAACAATGTTAAGCTCCACTTTCAAGGATTAATTTTAAGATAATGACTGTCTAGAAAACAATTGGTTAAACTATGGGAAAGAATGTTAAAATAAATCGAAGCTAGGCTGGCAATTTGAAGTATAAAAATAAAAGTACCTCAGGTTTCCAATGCTAGTTTCGGCATCTTTGTGTTGTATCCTTTGAAAATTATGGGTAAAATAGTTTGTTGTTTTTATTCCACTACTACACTGATTACAATCGCTAAAATTCACTTGATTGGGTTAATTCATATTATAAAACAGATTGAACGGTCAGATGCGCTAGTTACAAGGGACTAATGCCGAATGAAAAGCATGAACTAAATCATTCGTTCATTCATTTTCTTTTCAGCTTAGTCCCTTTATTCATCAGGGGTCGCCACAGCAGAATCAACTGCCAACTTATCCAGCATATGTTTTACACAGCGGATGCCCTTCCAGCTGCAACCCAATACTGGGAAACACCCATACACACTCTTTCACACACATACACTATGGCCAATTTAGTTTATTCAATTCACCTATAGCGCCTGTACTGTGGGGGAAACCGGAGCACCCGGAGGAAACCCACACGAACACAGGGAGAACATGTAAACTCCACACAGAAATGCCAACTGACGCAGCCGGGGCTCGAACCAGCGACCTTCTTGCTGTTCTTCTTGCTTGGCGATTGTGCTACCCACTGCGCCACCATTGACGCTTGAACTAAAAATAAATAGACTTAATTGATTGTAAGCTTAGATGCAAATATTTATTACTATATATTTATAGTTATCATGCTTGGTGTGAACAGGCCTTTAAAGTAGGGTTGTCAAAAGTATCGAGTTCGGTACAATCAGTACCACTAGCTAACGCTAACATTTAAGCGATGTCAAGCACGTTCTTAAACACTGCTAATTCCCCATTGTGTTCACATGCTCAACAGAAATGACTGTGATTGGCCATGAAGGTCATCAGTTCACCACTCTTTGCCGCTGTTCATCGAGTACAAACACAGATACACAAACACGAGTGTTTCAAACCTGCCTTCTCGGCCAATCACAGTCATTTCTGTTGAGCATGTGAACACAATGACCAATCGGTGTTTGAGAACCTGGTCAACAGACATTTTTTTTTTTATTATTTTAGTACCAATTGGTACTAAACTCAAAACTCAACAACCCTACTTTACAACATGAGCTATTAAAATAACCTTCTGTGTGCATCATAAACTAGACAGTATTGCGTATAGATTTGATCTTAGGCCAGGCAGAGATAAGTTACAGGGCATCAAAGAGTGATCTCTCCATTAGTGTTGTGTCTTCTCTCAGTGTCATTTCTCTTGACAGCCAAGAGGCAGAAGCTTTAATATTAATGGCGGAGACGAACTGAGAGCCACGCAAAGGGTCTAAATTAGCCTGCCAGAACAGTGCCGTTCTCCAAGAATAGACATTACCCTGATAAAGTCATGTCTGATATAGGTAGGATTAAATTTGACTAATTTCCGATGCCAGGCCAGATCTATTTCAGCACAGGCCCCGTTAGCAACTGTGGGAACTAGATTGAGGTCTTGGTTTTTATATCTTATACGACGCTCTGTGGAGAGTTTCAGAGTTGAGCCAAATCATAATCAGCGACAGTTCAAGGCTAAATGATTTTCCAGTTGAGTTTCATCTCTTATTTGTGCCGTTGATGCAAATGAATCTTCATCTGTATGTGTCTTGACAGGTGATAAAAGATGGCTGTGGTTTCTCACAATGGCCCTGATTGTTGGCGAGATTCTGCAACTTGCCTCATTTGTCTCAGATAGTGTAGTCTCTCATGCCTTTAATTGAATTGCTACATTTTTGGTCAAATGGTGTGGAACAGTGATCCTACTGTATTTTTTGGGACAAGCTTAATTACGTCAGAGATGTTACTGAAAGTTATGCAACTTATAATGTTGTACTAATAATGCAGCAGGGGAAAAGAGGGGAAATCCTATTTAAAATACTGTGATGTGTGCATTCATGAGGAAAAGTAAGGACTAAGGCATTTAAGAGAGTTCAAAAACAGTATTTACTGTTTAAAAACAAGTTACTGTTGTAGAGAATAACTCCCTTTGATTGACGTTGTGCATGTGTTAGGTTGTAAAAAAAAAAGTAGATTTTTCCTTTTCACAACAGCTAAAGACATGTTTTGGGTTATTTAATTATTTATTTATTTAGTTATATATTCATTTGCGTACATGCAAGTCCCAGAATTGCAACAAGCTTAGTAAAAAAACAACAACACCTATATATATTAGGCATGAGCCGGTATAAGATTCTGACGGTATGATAACTTTGGATAAAAATATCACGGTTTTACAGTATCATGATTACTGCTCTAACGTATGTTCTCTTTAAATGTCTGGGTAAAAACAACAACTTTTTCCCCTTTGAACACAATATTGTGCCTTAGTTCCCCCCACTAGTGCCGATATACAGCCATATCGCACTGCTACTCGTGTGATATTGCGTTTGTACAACAGTTCGACGGCATAATCATGTATATAAAAAAGAAACTCAAAAATGCTTTTGTACGAGGAACTACTTTCTTCCGCCGTTAAATCACATCTGCAGCTGATGTCAGAACAGCAGAAACCACTACTACTTCATCACTCAGCAGAATGTTTTGTGATGACTAAACAGGTCATTTATGCTCACATTTTAAGATTCTAAGGCTGAACGGCATGAAATGGCATCAGTCTAGAGACATTTCCCAGCATTTCTCTGCTGCAGGCGGGATTTCACAATAATTAACCCCGAAAATGCCAGAGTAAAGCAAACACTACCAGTTTCTGTGGTATAAATACAGCACTACAAAATACAAAAGACAGAGACCGACTCAGAATGTCACTTACCTCAGGGATTCTCAACCTTTTTCACTTCGGGGCCCACCTCCTTTGAAAATTTTTTGAAGGCTCACATCTGACATTTTTTCTCAAAATGTCTAGAGAAAGTGCTTATTTTAAACCTTTATTTATTAGCAAAACATTTATTTTGCTTATACTATTATTATCTTATTTTTCTACAGCATTATATATATATATATATATATATATATATATATATATATATATATATATATATATATATATATATATATATATATGTATATATATATATATATATATATGTAAAAAATGTATTTTCATTTTTTATTTTATTTTCATTTGCCCATGTGGGGCCCACCTGGGTTGGCCCACGTGGGGCCCACATGGGCAAATGAAAATAAAATAAAAAATGAAAATACATTTGCTCATGTGGGAATTCCAGACACCTACGTGTGACCCTCATAAGCAACCTATATGGGATTGATTTTGTTTGACCATGTCTAACATGTTTAATTGCCATGATTATACTGAATCCTCTTGGGTTTGGCCATGAGGCATCTAAAACCATGGTAGAACCATGTTTTTTTTGTTAACAGTTTTTAATTATCATATAATAATGTATAAAACTGTATTGTATAAAAAAAATAAAAAAAAAACAATTTCAGAAAAATCACAATTAGATTTTACCCTCTTTGGACAGCCCTATTGTAAATGCATAATTTTTATTACAAAAAAAGAGTCAAGAAAAAAATGTGTATTTGGCATAATGTACAGCTGTATTTGAGCATCTATACTGTATATTGAGAGTCTATATATTAGAGCAGGGGTTCTCAACCTTTTTCACTTCAAGGCCCACCTCCTTCAAATATTTTTGAAGGCCCACGTCTGGCATTTTTTCTTAAACTGATTATTTAGAAAAAAATGCTTATTTTAAACCTTAATTCATTAGCAAAACTTTTATTATTAATTTCTTACTTAAACTTTATATATATATATTAGAGATGCCACAATTCTCAATACAATATTGAACCGTTCGGTACGACATCCACGGTTCAATACGCGCTTGTGAATTGCGGTTTTTCCGGTTTTACGTTTATATAATTTATGTGCGTTTTATTTCTCTCCGAATAGACTGTTTGTGTGTCCCTGTAAGTCTACGAGCTGAGATGAGGAAACTCCTCCCCGCGAGTAAATATTCAATCACTACAGGGCTCGAAAATAAGGACTCCCCGATGGCCCGGGGCCAGCATGAGAGACGCTCGGGCCAGTGTACAGAATGGTCACTGATGCCCGATCGGGCCAGTGCTGCCTTGTCACAAAAGTTTGGCTGCGACTGTCTGTCAATTGCGTGCAAATACAATCTTAGGGCGCTTTCACACATAGACGTTTGTTTCGGAATCTGTCTCTTTCCCCCCGTTAGCGTGGTTCGTTTGGCATATGCGAGTCCAGGAATCGCGCTCAAATCAGCGCCAAATCAATCGCTCCGAGATCGCCTGAATGAGGTGGTCTCTGCTCGATTGAGCAGATCGATTGTAGTGAGAAAACAAAACAATTCAACGAACTAAGGACCCAGGCTATACCACAGTGTATTATGATTGTGTAATAGCCATATATACGAATGATGAGCAGGGCGGGATGTCATTCCTACCGGTAAATGTGCGTTTCGTGTCTAATGCGAAAGTGAAAGCATGCTGAAATATTAACGAGAGCTGTTTATCAGTTAGGAAGATTGACCGAAGTTACCAACTGATAATCTTTCCATATGTTAATCTTATAATATGTTATATTAGGCCTGCACTGACAGCTCGAAAGAAAGATCAACATTGATCTGCTTCATGATCTGATGCATGATCTGATGATCGGTTCATCTATTTATTTGTAATTTAAGCCTATAATGCATAATTCTAGCCAACGTTTCTTTAATAGATTAATTCAATAAATTTTTACAAAACTTGACAACTGAAATGAGGCTCTGTATGAGAAAGTCTGACCTCTCTGATTTGTATTTATGTCTGTGGGTGTTAAAATTAAAGTGCACATTTTCGCTTATAAATATATACACAACTGCTCAAAAGTTTGGGGTCAGTATGATTGTTAAATATTTTAAAATAAGCTTCTCCTGCTCACCAAGGCTACATTTATTTCACCATAAATATAGCACACATTGTAAAATGTTATTGCACTATAAAATAACTGTTCAAAAGCTGTTTATAATTTAATTTAATCATTTATTCCAGTGATTTTAAAGATGAATTTTCAGCTTCATTACTCCAGTCTTCAGAGTCACATGATCCTTCAGAAATCCCTCTAATATTAATTATTATTGTTATTATTATTATTATTATTATTATTTTAAATGGTAATAGTAATAAAAGCAATAATGTCTGGAGTAATAATTTTATTTGAAACTACATAAGAAAGCAGTTATTAAAATTTTTTTATTAATATTTAATGCCCAGTTTGTACATAGGCCAGCAGCTGTGAGATTTTAGTGTTAAATTTTTTTTTTTATTATACAATACATTAGGAACTAGTGTACCTTTCTTGGCTTTGAAGTAAAATAAAGGAGTATTGCAATAAATCGTTTTTATTTTTTTCTCTTTCTTACTGTTCCTATTGCCTAAGCATAGAATAACAATAAAAAAAAAACCATCAGAACCGAACCGAACCGAAAACCGTGTTAAAAAACTGAGGTATGTATTGAACCGTAAGCTAACTGTATTGTTGCATCCCTAATATATATATATATATATATATATATATATATATATATATATATATATATATATATATATATATATACACACACACACACACACACACACACACACAAGCACACACACATATAGAGAGAAAGAAGAGAGAATTAAATATAGAATATATAATAATATATATATTATTTTATTTTTAAAACACACACAGATTCAAAGCTCCTGAGTTCTTCAGGTATAAAATTACAACTGCAGAGAATTTGTGCCTTGTCTTTAATAAATGAACCTGTACAGGACAAAGATGACAAAAAACTGCTGCTTTAAATTGGACTGACTACTATTTATCTATTGATTGTATCCAATAAAATAAACAAAAAATGTAAAATACATTAAAAACACTCTAAGTCTGTTGAAACACATCAGTCTGAAGGCGGTTGGGCTTTTAGAATATTATTGGAGTTCGCTGATAGTAGTGAACAGCTGTTCACTATACACCACCAAGTCTCGCTAGATCCTCCTGTATGTGTGCGCGTCCGTTATAAAACACTAGCACTCGTGTTATAAAACACTAAGTTGGACAGCTATGCTGAAATTCAAAAAAGTTCACATAAAGAGATCATGCAAAGTTTGTGAATCAATGGAGACGTGCAACTCTGATACAAGTCGCAGACGTGAGGCACGCGCGAACTGGTTATAACTCTAATCACTGTTACCTTTACATTTGTGTTACGGTTTGTTTAATACAGCTGAACATGTAGTCTTAGTTGACGTGCAGAAGTTGGAAGTGCAGCCACGGTTAAGTTTGTATTTTACAGTAAGGTTCTTTTTGCCGAGTCCGAAGTAATCAATAACAGAAAATGGGAAATGCCATTACAGCAATCATTTTTATATAAAACATGTTTAATCATGAAATCAAATAATTATAATACAATTATTAAGTTAACCTGCAGAATCGCTGAGGCCCACTGGTTAAGAATCCCTGACTTACCTGATTTATATTCAGCTGTAGTTTGAAACTTACGCTGAGAAAATGCTGTTTTTCTCCCCTAAGGACTTATTATGCCGTCCCTGTCGCCATCTTGTGGTTGAACGTCAATTGTCATCTTTTTTGGTCCGCTCAGACAGGCTGATGGTGACTGATGCACTGAATCTGATTCTTCAAAATGCTAAATATTTTAAAATAAGCACTATCCTTATAAATAAACAGCATGGTTGCTATCTAAACAACTATATTCTTGAATAAAAAGCCTCAAAAGTACATTATGTTGTTCAACAGCAGTAATATTGGTTTAATTGTAGAGGTCCTCTGCTTGTCGCTGTATGTGGGCGGAGTAATACACAAAGAGGAAGGGTGAAGAGGCGGTACGAGGGCTGTTATTTGCTGAATAATGCACGGCTATCAGCCGAACCAAGAACCAGACAGAACTGTTATATATATATATATAGTATATAAGTATTTTGGTTGGCATAAACTGGGTTATGACATACTTTTTTTGGTCTTAAATAATGAGAAAAATACTTTCATACAATTCTTCACTTCAATTCTTAGTCTGAAAAATAAACTTTCATAAATCATCATTAGTAAATCCTGACGGTAGTTTTGAAAAGAAAAAGAGGGTTTGTGCTGGCACAGGCTGTTACTAAATCAGCTGTGTTAAGTTATGCACTTGCTAGGCATTCACTCATTCAGGCCCTCCAGGATTTTGCGAGTCCAATGGTTCCTGTAATAAAAAAGGTTTTTTTGTGTATTTTTACAGCGAAACACAAGAATTAAAGCAAATCATGCCTTAAGTTTTGAGAAAAGCCGTCACAGTCATTTTAGGCCACAGATACAAATAAAAAAAAGAAAAGTCTTTTAAAAAAACCCTTGAGGGACTGGTTTTATTTTGAAGTAGGTCATTGCAGTGTCATGCTTTTAGCATAGCAGCATGCTAATGCCAGATTCACTGAACTCAGCTGTAGTTGCTGATTTATAGTTTATAATAATAATATTAATAGTAATAAAAATAATAACTTATTATTATTCATTCATTCATTTGCATTCAGTTTAGTTCTTTACTTATCAGGGGTTGCCACAGAGGAATGAACCGCCAACTATTCCGGCATATGTTTTACATAGCGGATGCCCTTCCAGCCGAAACCCAGTAGGTTACTGGGAAACACCCATACACTTTCACATTCCCACATTCATACACTATGAGCAATTTTGTTTTTACCCAATTCACTTATAGCACATGTCTGTGAGCGTTCACTTATAACACCTGTGAGGTGACAGTGCTAACCACTGAGCCACCGTGCCAACCTTATAATAATAATAATACATTTTATTATTTTATTTATTTTCTCAAACTCAAAGCACTACAAAACAATAAAACAAAAAACAATTTGATGCCAAAATGCAACAAATAGTTAAAAATGATGTAAATCCTCATAAAGTAAAAGCAATGCTAAAAAGGTGAGTCTTAAGCAGTTTCTTAAAACAGTCCAGGGAACTAGTGTTCCTGATGGATGAAGGTAAAGCATTCCATAAATTAGGGGCGGTAGTAGAATACCCTACCTCCCATAGTGTTGAGCCTGCAATGAGCCTGAAACAGAGTGAGACCCAATGCAGAACGTAAACGGTGAGAAGATGATACAGTCACCAAATCACAAATATAACCAGGAGCAAATCCATGAACCGCTTTGTATGTTAAAATCTGTGTTTTAAAATCAATACGTGACTTGACAGGTAGCCAGTGTAGTTGCTGGAGTACTGGGGTAAGCATGTTGATGTGTGTGTCTACACACGTGCAGCTGACTTTTGAATGTACTGTTATGTCCTGAGAGAACTAGCTGGTAGACCCCCAAAAAGTCAATTACAGAAATCTAGGCGAGACGTGATGAAGTCTCTAAGCATCTGGCGTCGAAAGAAGTGCAATGTTGTGTAGATGAAAAAGGGTTTAGGGGTTTTTTAACCTTTAATGGATAGAACAGTGTAGAGAATTGACAGGAAATCATTGGGAGCAGAAAGATTGGAAAAAGACCTCAAGCTGGGAATTGAACTCAGGTCGCTGTGAGCACCTTGGTGCTATATGTTGGCACACTTAACCACTAGGCTATTGGCACCTATTATTATTCAGTGTTTCCCCTACCATTATATAAGGAGGGTGCCCCGCCCTCCCAACGGCTTTCCCCGCCCCCCTTGAAGTCATTATAAGTTAATTATATTTTATATACAGCTAATATCCTATTTACACAAAGGCATGTGATTTCTGTCTCTACATGGTCACGTGATTACAAATTTCTGCTTTCTGAATCACGCACAGTGGAGTTTCACACAGACCCTATCTGCTGTATGGAAATGAGAGTGTGCGCGTCACATCTGACAGGACCGAAGGCGCACATGCGCTCCCGTATATTAGGCCTATGCATAGCCTACAAGCAGATACAACACAGCTAAAATATATACAGATGCGATGGGACCTCTGTTTAGTTTGTTGGCGCAAATCATGCGAGTGATGCTCTTTAATGCAGGTGCAGCAATTGTATTTCCACTGTTTTGAGCTGCTGTGACGCGTTCGCCCCTATCTAGCATCTCATCCAACCTTGACCTCTCCCGGAAGCACTGCGAGTCTCTAGCATATTTTTACTGGCCTCGTGATCCCAAAAAATGAGTTAAAATACTCAGAAATCATGGCGACAAGTGTGAATGAACAGATCGCGAGAGGCACAGTGATGGTCTAAACATTCCATTTCTTAGGTTAAATGAATAGAGCAAAGATATCACGAGCGCAAATCCCTCCCTCTCATTGAGGGATCTACTGTCAATAGTTGAAGACGAGCAAAATATTTGAATGGTCTTGCATGTATTTAGGCCTTGTTACGTATAACACGTATATATTATACGTGTTATACGTAACAAGGCCTAAATACATGCAAGACCATTCAAATATTAATACGTATAACAACTGAAAGTTCTGTTTTGACAATATTGCAAATTCACTAAAAGCTGGCTGGAATTATTTTCAACATGAATATTTAATAATATAAATTCTTGTAATACACTCATTGCTATAAACAGTGGTTTATAGGCTTATTTTCTTTTAGTAAAGAAGTATTAGATTTATAGGTGTGCATTTTAACCAAGCGGCAACCTCCCGCTCTCCCTCGGGAAGCCAATATGGAAGTAACTAAAACTGCAGTTCATCGACTCGCCTGGGGGGCTGGCTCCAGGAAGTCCAAGGGCTTTCTTTCTGCATTGGTAAATTGGCCATTTTTACAGCTGATAAAAACATGTTTACAGCCTGGTACAAACGATGGCTTTGGTGCATATAGCTATGATTACCCTTCATGACAACTCTGAGGGGGGTGAATTTTTTTATAACTCATCCGTTTCGTTTTTATTAGGTTATATTAAGTTTGCATAATTAAGGGCGTGGCCACTTGAGTGACAGCTAGCCCTCGCTGCTCGCTGTCTCGTCACCTCAGCTGATTCTGGCTAATTAGCCGCTGAGCTCGGCATATAAATCGTGTATTTGTTTTGGTTAATGTTTCTTTACACCGTCATTTGCCTTTTGGAATTATTTCCTGCAATTATCAGATGATATGGCATGCTGTGTGGACTTAATTGTGCTTACAAACCGTTCAAGTTGCCTCCATTTCAGAGGTGAGGGAATTTATATGCTTATATACCATCTCTATAAATGTATTTGTTTTATTTAAGATCATTTATCATTTAAATGTTCTTTAGACCAGTATTGCACTCCAGAATCTGACAGATTGATTAGCTGTAGGCTATAAAACAGTCATCTGAAGCGTTGTCATACAGTGTTAGTGCTGGATTTTTATAAACAGCCTTGCATTTACTAACACAGACTATATCTGAAGTGTTTGATAGTAATTCGCGTTTTCCTCCTGTCGAAAAACGTCATAAGAACAATGTTTAGTGGCTCAATGTGTTACAACAGTGTTTTTAAAAGTCTAAACACTTTATTAATATAGTGTACAACCAAGCACATGTGGTCAGAACACAAACGAGTCACAGGTGATGAAGTATTAAACGTTCTCCCAAAGTAATGTCTGTTTTAATCCAGGTCCAAGCAAAATGCTGAGAATCCAGCACGTGTCTGTAGCTTCGCTCACTCTCCGCCTCTTTGCCCTTATTTGGTATGCCGCGTTTGGTGCGATGACGCGCTAACAAAATGGCGACGGTTGGCCGCGCCTACTTGTGGCTTCTTTTGCAGTGTTCAGAAACCTATGGGTGACGTCACGGACACTACGTCCATATCTTTTACAGTCTATGATTTTAACTTATGCATCAAATGTTAGCTCCAAACTTGTTCTTGACTGAGTCATGTTGAATTCTTCTTTCACCATTTGTGATGTCTCCAAATTGCTTTGTAAGTTTTCATAACAATTTTTATTTCTGTGTTATATTATCTTCTGTGGCGGTTCATTCCGCTGTGGCAACCCCTGATAAATAAGGGACTAATCCAGAATAAAATGGATGAATTATTTTCTGTAAAGCTTCTTCTGGCCATGACACGTTCATACCTAAATGGTTATAAGAGACATGTTTAAGGTATTATATGCAGTATCCTTGATTTATTCCCTTAGGGCAAGATCTTCTTGTAAGGTTCATACTTAGAGGGAAAATGTGCTCAATGCATTATAAAGCTTGAAGCATTAGAATCGGTGCTCAGTATCAGCCAATCACCATGACAAGGAATCGATTCTCAGTATCAGCTGCAAAACTCGGAGTATCCCTAGCTTTGACCCAACTTGGTTGTCAGAGCAGCAATACTCCCCCTGGCTGTACAAGACTGATCTTGGTAAGTCAGTAAATACACCCTTAGGAAAAAGAAGTATACTTAAGGAAAGGTCAAGTATAAAAGTATACTTTATTTAGTAAGTAAATAAGCTCATTAAGATACACTGCAGTGACAAAAGCTGCACACTTTGTAGATAAAGAAGATATAAAATAAATGTTCATTTTTAGCTTGTACGGTTGTACAGTTCAAGTAATTGTTCAGTTTTTTACTGCTGTCATTAAAAGAAAACATGATAAACAAGATAACATCATGACTAGAGCTGCACGATTCTGGCTGAAATGAGAATCGCGATTTTTTGCTTAAAATCAAGATCACAATTTTTCTCGCGATTCTGTAGATGTAAAATAAAGGTTCATATGAGTCGGCTATTATTATTGTTATTTCAGAATACAACTATTCATATTCTGATGTTGAATTATTGTGTTTGAGACATATGCTTGCAATCTGTCATTGACAACATTATTATACCATTTTTTCTATTTTAAAATCAGACATTTGTCATTATCAGATTTCCTCTTGCATTATATTTAACATTATATAGGCTAGAGTAGTTATACTGACACTGTTAAACATTTATTCTCATGCACAACACTCTGTGTTCACTATGAAAGAAAAACATATTAAATCCTTGTCATAATCATAACTCTAAAATGCGATATGATTATTTAATGATGTGCCTGCTTTCGGTTTCATTTTCGCTGCGAAGTGCGGTTCATACTTCCCGCGCGGCTCCCAAATCCAGGCTCCCAGATCGCTCTGTGCCACAAACTGAATGTTATTTACAACTTTATTACCTGTTATTCACAGCCTGTGCAAGTTCTGTTCAACAAAGTGGGCATCATTCACAGGCGCGCGACCGCCCTCACTGTGGTAACAGTTCACGACACAGTCAGCTCACGTCACGTGTGTTTTCGCGGCCGTGAATACATCATTACATGAAGACAGAAATGACATTTGTGGGTGAATTAAACTTTATAAATACAGTATGTGAGTCTTTCAACACCATTTGGAGGTGTTCATGTTGCTGAACATTGTATGTAAAACAACGTGAAGACTTGTGCGGCCGCTTTTGCTTTTTTCCTGAACTTGAAAATATGATCGGCAGAATCGTATAAATGCTGGATTAAGATCGTCTAGGGGGTCGAATCGAGATTGCGTTTTTTTTACGATTAATTGTGCAGCTCTAATCATGACTCCTTTTGTCGGTCTCAGGCTAAACACCCCCCATTAAAAAAAATAATAATAAAATTAAAAAAAAACTATAAACCTAGGGGAAACACTGTTATTATTATTATTATTATTATTATTATTATTATTATACACAAAAACACATTTAACCCATTCGATGATTACCAATTGTTCAATTGTAATACAATATAATAATACAATACAAATAAGTTGGTGTTTTCAAAGTTAAACATTTTTGTGTATGGCGACGCAGTGGTGAAGTAGGTAGTGCTGTCGCCTCACAGCAAGAAGGTCGCTGGTTTGAGCCTCGGCTGGGTCAGTTGACGTTTCTGTGTGGAGTTTGCATGTTCTCCCCGTGTTCGTGTGGGTTTCCTCCGGGGGCTCCAGTTTCCCCCACAGTCCAAAGACATGCGGTACAGGTGAATTGGGTAGGCTAAATTGTCCGTAGTGTATGAGTGTGTATAGATGTTTCCCAGAAATGGGTTGCAGCTGGAAGGGCATCCGCTGCATAAAACATGCACTGTTGGTGGTTCATTCCGCTGTGGCGACCCCGGATTAATAAAGGGACTAAGCCGAAAAGAAAATAAATGAATGAATTAATTTTTGTGTGTAAATGGATTAAATAGGCCAGTCAATTATATTATACAACTGTGCACTTAAGCTACACTACAACTACAGTATTCGTAGGTATCGTGTTCTAAATTGATGGCATTTTTAACAAATGTGATAAAGTACTGTTTAAAGAAACTGTGACAAACTCGAAGGTTCAGAATATCTCATTTTTTTGGCGTACAATTTTTGAAAACTTTGGATTAAGGGTTTGAAACTTCATTCCATAGCCATCAAGCCCTTTAGATGTGTACTTATTTATGGTATCACTAACATAAACTACCATTTTATTCATATGATCTTATGTTGGTGTGTTGATCGGTCCATACCATATATATTTTGTAGTACTGTTGAAGATACCACGACCACAGTTTTTAAATCTTTATGATGGTCAGGTAGTTTTTACTAGAAGAGTCCCAAATGCTACTATCTACTCGCTATAAGCATTCTTGGACTCAATCTATGGTCTCAACACATTCCAGTTCTCTTTAATCTGTAACATCTAGTTGTGTTTTGGACTGTGGCAGCAGAGTGTGCTCTTTTATGTTATTTTCTGCACTCAGCATCCTTTGTTTCCAGCAAAAGAAAAGAAAGTCATTTTGCCTGTGCACCTTTTCATCAGCCTTTGAACCCCTGCTCATGCATATTGGCTTCTTTTATTTCCCAAATGGCTTGTGCCTGCTTTGATTCTTTGGGTGATGGCTTTTTTTCTGAGATTTAGCCTTTTGTAGAATAACTGTAGACCCTTTCACAGTCAGTGAAACCTAATGCATTCTGCATGATTGTGGGCAGTTTTCCCCTGGGACAGCTCCGTAGTAGCAACAGAAATAATACATGTTATGGCTTTTTCACCTGGCTCTTGACACCTTTTGTTACATATAGTCATGTCGTTAATCATATTGTGTCTGCACAAGAATTTTAAAAGGTTCTTTGGCATTGATGCATTTTTTTTTCTGCCTTTGTGTGTTAGTGCTTGTGCTCAATATATCATCAAGCGTATCACCTATTGTTTAAGTGAATTGGTTCACTTATCTTAGTTATTTCTTTCAGCACTCAACAATGACATTTGCTGTTTGTTTAAACTACTAATTTAAAATAAGCTGAAAGAACACAATTATTGAGTGTTTTTTGTGGCAACCTAATTGTTCTGTGTTCAATCCACTTAAATTTGTACAAATTTATAAGTTAACTTAATTCTTTAATGTTGTCTCAACACAAATCAATTGTGTGGAACCCAGCATTTTTACAGTGTGTACAGCTACTGGTCATTGACTTAAGTAACTTGAAAATATAAATCCGAATGGGCAACATACTATGCAAAAAAAAAAAAAACTATAGATGATCGCTAATAAAACATTCTCGGATAAATATGTTTTGTACTAAAAAAGATTAAGACAAAACTATTTTTATTTTATTTTAGTATACAATATCTAAAGTTGAACTGATTTTAGTGAAAGCAATGCTCCATTTTTTTTATGTATCTGCTTGGTCGGCAAACTTAACTTGATTGCTGCTGTTTTCTCAGCCTTTATATCCTCGTGATTTTACATTAAAATGGTAGTTCATCTAATGTGATGGCTATTGTGAACTAATCAGTGTTGGGAAGATGCCTAAAATGTAGTGTTATTAACTAAGGTCTAAAATAGTCGACAATAAGATTAACTGAGCAGAAAAAAAAAAATGCTTCAGAGTAGGGGTTAGGGGTGTCAAAATTAATCGTTTCTTCAGTGCACCGCGATGCAGACGCGGACAATTCGGTATCGGTTCAGTAATAATCATAACCGGTTATTATGTACTGACGTCATTTATCTCACATGCACTATGTCGCCGTAGCTTACTATGGCGAGGGAGGCGAGCCGCGAGCGTGAGTATTTACAACGCTCTAACTACGTAAAAACTCTGAAACTGTGCACAATTTCGCTGCGTGTGTGTTTGCTGAACACTGTTTCACTGACACTTACAGCAAAAGCCCCTATTTCACAGCGATTAAGAGAATGAAATTAATCTCCATTTCTCTCTCACTCTCACTGTGGCCCATGAGTGCATCTGTGAAGAGCGCCAGCGTGTAAGAGCCAATCACAGCCCTTTCTGTTGAGCGCGTGACCAATCAAAGGGGTGTAAGAAATAACTTGGTAGACAAGGCAGAAAGCGAGCGGGATATTTATATTTGTTTATTTGCTATAGACCATTTCAATGTGGTCATGTCATTGGCCCATGAACATTTCCTGCCTGACGTTAAACTATTTCCTAACTGTAACAAGAGGCAATTCAATCATAACTTGATTTTAAATCAGCCGTCATAACACTATTTATCAATATGTGGACCTTTTTGGATTCTCAGAAGCAATGGAAATTAAAAATGTAAAATACGTTAGGACCATTGTTTTTGTTTACATCCCTCAAAATGGTCTATAAATACTCGTGTTGTTTAAAGGTACAGTTTATATATCTGACTGTTTGTATTAAAGGACAAAATTGGTTTACAAATAGTATATAAATATATTTATACATTTTAATACAAGAATTGTTGTGCTGTGAAGAAAATATAAAACTGTGTATGGAAAAAATCGTCAATGCACCGTGATGCACCAAGATATCGAATTGAACCAAATCGATGGCATGAAAATCGTAACCGAACCGAACCGTGAGACCAGTGTAGGTTCACACCTCTAGTAGGGGTGCACAAACATTTTTGTATGAAGAGCCAAAAACCAAATGTCATTGATAGCCGTGAGCCGAAGATAAATATACCAAACTATTTTACATTGAAGTCGCCATGGGTAATTTCCTAATTTATTTCATAAGATTTAAAAACAAATAGAAAACATTACTTTGAATCATAATTACTAATGCAGTATACCTTTTTTTGTAATTATAATTGCAATAAAAACATAAACAATCACATTTATAACATATGGGAGTTCAGTGCTGAATACACTAATAAAGCAGAACCTGCTTTTGCCTTGATTTGCTAACCAAAGTTCTTTATCCGTTGGGTGACAGTATGTACATTTTAAACTAAATCTGATTAATTGACACTCTTTATATTGAAATGTTTAATTTCAGTTAGCCTTTTTTGTAGCTTAACAATAAAACAAACAATTAAAAGATCACATTAAATTAGAAATGACAGTCTCTAAACCATCCCCATCATTCTCCCTCTCTTCTCAGATTGGATGGCGGGCCAAATTAAAGTTTAACATGGGCCAACTTTGACCCACGGGCCCTAGTTTGGTCATCTCTGCTTTAGAGAAAATATGGGATGCATTTTTATGAAAGTTTGCTGGTGATACTAAAACATTTCTTTGGTAGCAGTTTTGGAAGTTAATTCAATGGTGATTTGTGTGTAATTCAATTATATACCATAGTACTTTACTATTTTAATAATACGTATTACCATATTCTTACAACACTTTTCACAATTGTAGGTTCACCTATTTGCATGCTGTTTTAATCAGAAAATGTATTTCCCTGCAGTGTAGAGACATTTACGAGCACATGTGGGTGTTGAACCTAATAAAACAGGTTTATGGAATGAGAAACAGCTCCATTCCATAAACTCAATTGAATGTGTGTGTGAGATATCAAAGTGATTCAGCCTGATCTGTTAATCCATTCATTGCATACAATCAAAGACTGTAGAATACACAAGACATGTCATTCGTATAGTTTTAAATGGGGAAAAGTGTCATGGACAAAATGGCGAATGAAGCCCCGCATACAAGTACAGGAGCCAATCATCGATTACTATAGACTGACGTTTCTCCAGGAGAGGGACTCGGACCAGACATGTGCTTTTATTACATGTTTTGTGGTCAACAAACACAGACATACGAAATATATTCATATAAAGCTTAAAGTCTGTGCTGTTAAATTAATATTTTTAAATAAATATTCGTCAAGTTTTCAACTTTATATGTTTAAAAACTATTTGAAATGAACCTTATTGTGTTTTTCCTTTTAATTGGGACATTTTTGGGACATTCATAACATTTTTGGTAGTGTTATTGACTTTGAAAGAAGTCAAATGCTCCATCAAAGCTATATGACATTAGGCTTATACGCGTAATGCCATTGTTTAATATGAAAAGATTATCTTGGATGAAATGTTCTTTGTGTTTTTAAAGCACTTATTTAAAGCACATAAATACAGTTATGATATATTAAGAAACATTTGACCCCAGCAGGACTCGAACCTGCAATCTTCTGATTCAAAGTCACACACCTTATACATTAGGCTATTAGGTCCGGTTTTGTGTTTACCATCAAGCAGGTGAAACATCACATTTGCGTAGATATAGAAACATTATATTACATCTGGACAAAGAAAATCAGACAACTGTTCTATGCCCTGACGACAACAGAGAATTCCAAGTGCACTTGAAAACAAAAGTGTTTTGATTTTGTAATCGGTATGAAATGAACGCGAGGTACAGTCCGTCCTGTCAAATGCACATCACATTACAGCATCAACTCAAATGCTCACAATCTTCCAAACAAAGAGTCGCTGTCATTTCTGGAGGAGATTCGCCATCAAGACTAAGTTGGGGATTACTTCAGAAGAGCAGCGCGATCAGACGAGGCATTACCCAGAGGATGATAATGTGTAACATGGCCATAAATGAGGTCGGTGTCATGATCTCGTTCCTTTTGAGTGCGCATGCGCATTAGCTCAGGCAACCTGAAAATATGCCGATTTTGTTTGATTCGGACGTTTAGAAACGAAAGACAGCTGTTGTTTAATTTTATTGGTGATTCCAAATATGTAATGTAATCGTAAGATTGGCAAATAGTTTTGGAGAATTTGATGTTTCCCCATTGTAGTGCCTGGACCATCTAATATGTTCAGTACTTTAAGAATTAGCTCATAAGTTTGAATTAATTAAAGGTGCAGTATGTAAGTTTGACACCCAGTGGTTAAACTAGGTGTTGCACTCCTGGATCAAAACAAACGTGAGCGTGGGTTGCCAGTTTGAATACAAGGAGCGAGTGATTTAAACTGTGTTCTAAATAAAAGCAACGACACGCGATAGAGGGAATATTTTCCATATTAAAGGGAGTTTTTGTCCTAACCAACACCTCGAATTGAATGATTAGAAAAGGCTTCTATTTCTCACAGCTGAACTTGTGAAAGCTATGACAGTGATCACCTCAGGTAAATCTCGTGTGCTTTATTCAGAGCTAAATGCTAACAATATGAGTTTGAATGCCATTTTACATTTAATGATGTTAAAGAGGGTTAACATGTATTAAACAGATTCTAAACCTTACCGTTTCATGAGTGAGTGCATATTCTGTGCTTCTGAAAGGCTGTATTCAAATTTCTGTCGTGTTTCGTCTGGTACAAACAGCCAAATAGCTGATCACTGCCTCTCTCATCACAGCATGTTGTTAGGACACGCGGTTACAATGTAACCTGCTCACCTAATGTTTACGTTCGTAATATTTATGTAATTTGCTAATTAATAACCTCATGTGGAACTGAATCTTGTCTCCCATACTGTCCTTTTCAGTCACGGACGCACGCTTTCAGAGCCTTTCTGAATGAATGAATGAAATGCGCTGTTTTCCAACAAGGCAACCCGGGGTGCTGAATTATAATTGGCTAAACTGGCATCGTGCATGTGAAAATTACCTAAACAAAGACAGCGTTCCGGCACGGAAAAAACATTTTCAAAGCAGAATATCTGACTTCAGCATTGTTTTTCAGTTAACCCCCTGGGGTCGAAGCCCGCGTATACGCGTTTTGACGTGTTTTCACATGAAACCGCAGAAAAAAACTTAAATGACACTTTCAGTTTTGATCGTACAGATATGAGCAATACATCAATCGAATCTGTTAGGTGTCTAGTTTTTTTTGGGTACACTCACAATAACAACAAAAGTGTGTGCTTTTGCAAAATAAGGAAAATAGACAGTGAAGGCATTTTCTCTTTTCTCTCTCCGTGAACTGTTTTTACAAACGCGTCAGTAAAATGCACTGAAACTCCGCGAAAACTAAACACACAGACATGAGACACATATCTATAGAAAGCTTGAAGTGTCTACTTTTAAATGCACCGGTGCATGTTGAAAACAAATACTGCTTGACAAAGTAATCAGTATGAAACTAACGCGATGTCTAGCTTCTCTGTAGAGCCTCATTATTTTTAATGCGACCACTCCCACGGGGCTTTGTTATTACAATAGTCCACGTGAGACTCGCGCGACATGTAAACTGAGGTCAGAAAACACAGCGGAATCTCCACGAATACATGAGACATACACATGACAGACATACCTGCAAAAAGCTTGGAGGGTGAACTTTCCAACTCATTTTGAAAGCAAATGTTGTCTCGCTAGGTAATCCATACAATTCTCCCGGCAGAGCGCGCATCACGCCGGCTCTTCCCACTTCCGCCATTAATACAAACAATGACGTAGGCTGCCCACACGCCCACAGCGCGCTGGCTAGAACGTGACGCATGTTATACGTGTTATTAATTTAATTTGTATTTATTTTACCGTAGTTCAGCCTGTTAAAGTTTGGAAAAAGTTAACTAAGGCTGCAACTATTTGGGCAAAATATATAGAAAAGGTCTTAAAATATTATTTTGATTATTCTTGTGTTTTGTCATTCAGAAATGATTATTAAATGCTGGATTAATGCACAAGTTTTTATTACAACAGTTTTGCAAACACGTTTTATACCATTTCAAATATTTCCCTCCATTTCTCAGTGAATATAGGCAATGCATTTTGATGCATTTAAACAAAACAGATTTATTAAACAGATATATTTATTAAAATAATATTTTAGTCACCAAATATATTCATAAATTGAAAGATAATACAATAAAATTCAATCAAAATATTGAAAAAAAATTACAGCCTACAAAATTTTAACTAAATGTAACAAGCATTTAGTTTGGGCTAGCTTTTGCAGATGGAGTTTGCTATACTGTGCTCTTGATGGGTGAGTGGGGGAGTGTCTTTTGTCTTTCCAAGTGTGAATTATTCATGACCATTGTCACTCACGCATAGACCTGAGATGAGCCAAACAAACTTAACAAAATGTAAATCTTTGTAATGTTTCCTTTGACTGAGAGAATAAAATAATTTTTACATAATTGTGAAGTAAATATTCTAGCCTACCAGACTGGTTACTCAAAAGTCTTGGTCAAGCACATTTAGAGTGTTTTTTTGGACCTTATTTCAGCTAAAAAATTTTCTCCAAATCCTACTAACTACGCATAATATTTTTTTTCTAAAAAACACAAGCATGTACATCAATATTTGTCACATATTGTTGTAGCACAGTTTGTGCTGAATACAAATAAAATACATGTTGGCCAATACCTTGTAATATGTAGCTGAAATTAGCACAAATGTCAGGGCATGTCAAAACATCTCAGGGGCCCCAAAATCACCTTAGACCCCTGAGGGTTAAACAAGTATGTTCATTTGGGATGTTTCTTAAATATCTGCACACATATTATGGTATTTTTATGCTTTAGAAGAGTAAAAAAACTTACATACAGCACCTTTAAAATTAATTCTCAGGGATTCGAATGACTGGCTCACAGTCAAAAATCGGTTAACACTTGTCGGCGCCAATAGCCTAGTGGTATTGTGCACCGACATGTAGCACAAATGTGCTCACGGCGACCCGAGTTCGATTCCCGGCTCGAGGTCCTTTGCCAATCCTTCCCCGCTCTCTGCTCCCAATACTTTCCTGTCTGAAACCTCTACTGTCCTATCATAATAAAGGTGAAAACCCCTAAAAAAATAATTATTAAAAAAAGAAATAGGTTAACACTTACGTCATCTACAGTATTGGTCCCTAATAGAAGTAAGCAGCGTAACTTTATCTTTAGTAAATCTATGTTATATTATTACATGGCTAACAATAATAATATAAAACAGGATTTCACTTTTTACACAAGCAAGGTAGCTAGACCATATAGCTGAGGCACTTAGAAACACATAACTCCAACAAGGATCTTAAAATGAAACCAGTTTATTAAGCTACACACACAGTAAACTACTCTACGTAAAACAGACAAACATACAGATACACACACAGAGTTCTGGAATGAGTGAATGACTGAGGATGAACAACTGAGGCCCTGTTTACACTAATGCGTTTTTGTTTTAAAACGCATAAGTTTTGCTGCGGTTACAGTTTTATCATTCAGACCAATGTTCTCTGAAGCCTTATAGCTCCATTTTGACATCAAACATAACAGCCTTTATCAAATACAGTTAATTACATGCGTTACACAACGTTTCATTTACCTGCACACTATAGTGAATACACTTGCTTACATAGTAAAACATACACAACTATTAGCAATAAAACATTAAAGCACAACACACTTTTAAACGTGAAATGTTAGAAAATAACAATAACAGCAATATTTTCCCATCAAAGTCTCAAGTCCATCTTATGCCTTCTCTATAAACAGAATATGAAGGGCCGTAAGCTGTGTCCAAATGCTTTGTCAGCTGATTTGTTACCTTGTCGCATTATTAGGCAGTGACTTTGCTGGAGCATGTGTGCACAAACATACCTCACAAAACAAAGCATTAGATTTTATTCCAGGTGAATTGTATAATGTTGATCATCTCCCAGAAAGACCATATATTAAATTCTAGGTAGATATGATGGTAGCCAAACAGTTCTCATAAGCAATGTTTTGGATGCTGGAGAAATTTGTCAAGGGTTGAGTTGTTATGCTAAGAAGATTGGTTTAGAATATTCTGAAACATTAAGTTTTGTGGGTTTCTCCTGGTCAGAAGTGGTGAGAATTTTCCAGGAACCATCAGAAGAGAAACCAACCATAAGGTGTAGAGTGCTCAAGGCTCATCGATACATAAATGCAGTAAAGGCTATCCTGTCTGAATTGGCTCTATCACTGTCTCTCCACTCCCCCTATAGCTGTTGTGTGGTGAGCGCTCTGGCGCCGTTGTCCTGTGGCTGCCGTCACATCATTCAAGTGGATGCTACACACTGGTGGTGGTGTGGAGAGACCCCCCCCTCATGATTGTGAAGCGCTTTGGGTGTATGGCCATACATATTAAATGCGCTATATAAATACACATTACTTACTTACTGCAATTGATCCGCTCTAGAGTTTCAATTGAGCGGAGACGGACCGAGGTGATCTTGGACCGATTGTATTGGCTTGGATCTGAGCTTGGTTTCTGGTTTCACATATGACAAACAAACCGCACAAACTGGGCAAACAGGACAGGTTCTGAAACAAACGTCTAGGTGTGAAAGCACCCTGAGTATCGTGAAGACCATGTGTCCTGGAGCTTATAGTTAGACCAGTATTAATCCAACTTTCAAATTGGTCCAAAAAATTCATTCATTCATTCATTCATTTTTTTTTCGGCTTAATCCTTTTATTAATCGGGGGTCGCCACAGTGGAATGAACCGCTAACTTATTTAGCATATGTTTTACGAAGCGGATGCCCTTCCAGCTGCAACCCATCACTGGGAAACATCCATACACTCTCATTCACTACAGTCAATTTTAGCGTACTCAATTCACCTGTACCACGTGTCTTTGGACTTGTGGGGGAAACCGGAGCACCCGGAGGAAACCCACACGAAGACAGGGAGAACATGCAAACTCCATACAGAAATGCCAACTCACCCAGCCAAGGCTCGAACCAGCGACCTTCTTGCTGTGAGGTGATCGTGCTACCCACTGCACCACCGTATCACCCTCCAAAAAAGTCATTTATTTTTAGAGCATAACCCATTAAAATACAACATTTTGTTTTTAAGGGGGTCCAATAAAATAAAGTTATTATTATTATTATTATTATTATATATAATGTTGTCCCTTGTCAGGCATGGAGGCTGATAGGTCATTTGGTATCTGCTCCATCATCAACTACATAGTGCAGGTTATTGGTGTTGTCAGCAGCCAATGAGCTTGTTCTTAAACATTTAAATTCCTCAGTGTTGTTTGTGTTAGTAATGTGCAGCACATTTTTAAATCCCTCCTCCACCCCAGCTCCACCTGTTTATAGATCTGTTTTGGGGGTTATATGTATGTTTGCAGGAGTGTGTTAAATTCTCAGACTACATGCCTGTGAATATACTACCAGTAGCAAGTCTCTGTACTTGGTCTGCACAAATAATCAAAGCAGTAGCAGTAGCAGCAGCAGCGTAGCAGGTCTATTCCGCCAAGACCAAACACATCAACATTTCTATACAGCAGGGGTGCTCAACCCTGTTCCTGGCGATCGACCTTCCAGCTGATTTCAGCTCAAACCCTGATCAAACACATCTGAACCAATTATTTAGAACATGAGGAGCACTTGATAATTACAGGCAGGTGTGTTTGATAAGGGCTGCAACTGAAAACTGCAGGAAGGTCGATCGCCAGGAATAGGGTTGAGCACCCCTGCTATACAGTATACATATTTATTTCAATACGAAATCCCTCACAGGTTCTCAGTACCTATCCCTAACTGCAATTCGAATTTACTGTTAGAAATTAGATTAAACATCAAACATGTGCAGCAAAGAAGACATGTCTGCTAGCTTAAAAAGCAATCAAATGAATGTATCCTCTCAGTAAACAGAATGTGACATGATCATTGGATTCGGATGTACTTTGTTGCCTTTCTACCTACATTCTATTTCAGTTCTCAAAAAAAAAAAAAAAAAAACCTTTGTCAATGCTGCTACTTAATCAATAAAAACAGGCTCACAATTGAAAACCTACAAGGTTTTATAAACAGACTACGTGCCACCTTATCACTGACAAATGTATATTGGCTGTTTTAAGGCAAAGCTACTGCGCAGTACTTAAAGTGATAATCTTTTAATTCAGGTTAATTGAGGCCATTTAACAAATTCTTTCAGTGACACTAAAATTGCGAGCCAAGACAAGTTCGCAAACTGCTGATGGGGGAGATCTCGCTTTTTTCTCCACTTTTGGCAGCTGCACAAATGCCACATCACCAATCTGGAACCTCCTCCTCAGAGACCCGACTGTCATTCCCCACTTCTGCCCGTTGGCTGAGGACAGTGATGCCTCGATGGCTAAATGTGTGCCCATAAGGACGATGGAAGCAGCGGGAGGGGGCCGGAAGCTTGTTCAGCACTGCTGTGAATGGAAATGGCACTTCAGTGTAGATAATGCCATGTAGTTCACTGCACACTGATTCATTTGCTCTAGCCAGAGGATTCCTTCTCTCACAGGCACAAGCTGATGGCTCACATAAGGTAGTTTTCTCCCATCTGCCTCTCTTGTTTTTCTTGTGCAGTCCTCTGACATGTGGTGATACTCTTATGTAAGCCGTCACACTTATGAATGCATCCGATTTAAGCTCAGATGGAGAAATTGGGTGTATTTTACTGCATGTGTGCTGGATTCACAACAGTTGATGTGAGGTCAAAATGCATGCTAGGTATGCTGGAGATTCGACAAATTGATTATTATGTTTGTTTTTTCTAGGATTATTATATTTTTAGGACAAACTGATTGTGAGGGTCTTCTAAGATTGCCTAAAGTAGCCTATTTATAGTTCTAGTCCTATTTAAGTTTACATAACCCCTGCAGAATAGGTGAAATTTTAATGAAATACAAGACACCATGGGCTCTGTTTTAACGAGTCCGTTGCATCACGCCATGGCGTGTTTGCTATTTACATGACGGACTTTGTAAGTGGAAAAACTAAATGCTTCAGTAGCAAGAAAACAGCTAAACAGAGCATCTGCAGCGAGGATAAAGAACGGGCCTCCTCCATTCGGCCTTTTTACTTTTTCTTTAGTTTACCTTTACTCTTTACTTTACTCCTTTACTTTTGTGGATAAGGAAACAGTGTTGTACGCACTCCACTCAAGACATTCATTAGCCTATACATATTTAATTTTGTTTGTTAAGCGCAAATATTTGCTTCGAAACTATTTCTAAATTCAGTTCTAATTTCTAGCAAATGAATAAATGAACAACAATAATGAAGTGTGGTCAAAAAACTGAGTTATATTCATTCAATTAATTCCTCAAAATAGCAACACACCAACAATGAGCCATGGTCTGTTGAAATTCTTGGCTGGAGGCTGGAGGGTGTGCATTATTTTCATTGAAACGCACAGGTAGTTCCAGTCAGTTTTGATCACAGTTCGAAATAAATACGCTTCTCACAAACGTTTATAATTACCATAGCAACTAGCATGTGCTGCACAGGAAACCGATGAGGACTGTTAATGGCGGACGGAAATCCGCAAAATTAGGAAAATACTCATAAATTATGCCACAAAATCAAGTTTTAAGAGCTTATGGTTATTTTATAGTCAAATCGGCAGTTTATGTATAAGGATAGCGCGTGTTTAGAAATGTTGGAAGCTCCAGGCGGTCAGCGGCAGCTCCGCGAACGGCTCCCCTTCAAGCGAAGCTTTATATTGGCCAGACCATCCTAGGACCTGCCGCTGGATCTAATCTCTTGCATCTCTGTTGTTAAAACATGATATATAATTAATCTAATGGTCAGTCTTTGGACTTTTTAATCTATTATTTGGCTAAACTATTTGGTTATTATTCTCAGGTGTATTTTTTGGCAGATCGCAGGGATAAGTTTCATAATTAATTTATGACCGTAAGTAATGTAATATTACACTGAACCTGCGTGTTTGGCTGATTGCTTTTGTTTTAAAGAAGATAAATTAAGCAGAATGTTCTCTTATCTGTCCTGATAAGTTTTTCCTTTTGCTAAATTTCCCTACATATACAACAAAGATTTCTGAAATGGGCTTTGGCTGCTTTCTCTTTAATGCATCATATGTGCTCTTGAACTGGTGTTTCATTAGATAAGTTACAGCTTTGTGAATGTTTTATTTCATGTGTATAGACTTGTATAGATTAATTTGTTTTAATAATCGTAACGTTATTCTACTTGCAGTGATTGCGGTCTTTTTGTTAGATCAATTTCATGAGATCAGTTTGCCTAGCCTAATATTTTGATTCGAAAGAGGCATAATAACATGATTTATTTACTTTAGATGTAAAAAAAAAAAATGTGTTAAAGGGATTTTTATAAAAACTGCATGTTAAAACTAACGTGTGAGGGTTTAAAGTTGATAGGAAATAAATTATCTTTAATTTCATTAGCCAATGCGTAACATATTCCTAAAGCATATTTTATTTATATGGTACTTTTAATAAGATTTGTATGTTGATTATGAAATGTAAATCGCAAAAATTCTGCTATAAGTAGCCCAGCTTTCGCAGTATTAAAGGTAATGTTAAAAGAAAGCTAATATACAGATCCTCCCTCATCAGAGAGGTGGTAGAAAGTAGACAATAGAAACATGTGTGACTGGAAACAAACACCAGGTGTGACTGGGAATGTCTTTTGTCCACCTGTGATTGAATTAATGAAATCGCATCTTAATATTAGCAGGTATAAACAGCACGCACATGCGCTCTCTCTCTCTCTCTCTCTCTCTCTCTCCCCGTCTGTCAGCTTGTCACAGCTGATTCAGTGGAGGGACTAGAAAATCTAACATGTAAAAACTGACACAAATTCAAACAAATATTGCGTAGCAAAAAGCAAAACTATTTTAAACTTACGCCTACCTTGGCGCTGTGTGTCGTGTGGTCCTTCACCTCCACGTCGTGCATTTAAATCCTTTAACGCACGGCAAGCCGTTTATTATTCTTACTTAACAGACCTCCTTTTTAGACCGGCACACCCGTTAGTCCACAAAGCGGCGCAAATGGATTTGCTATTTAAACAACGTGGTGCAAAACAGGAAAATGAGGCTTGCGTTGGTCTGAAAATAGCAACAAATCGCGCCTTATTGCTTCTTGCACCTTCTAGCACCGGGTGTATGATAGGGCCTTATATCTTTTTAAAGTACTTTACTGAATAAGGTATCTGACATTGCAGATGCTTGCAGACACCTAGATGATTAACATCATGTTAATGTGACTTTTAAAGTTGATAGACATTTGTTAGAATCTCTTGTTACCAACTTTTCTTCAAATAAATCAATAATTTCAGTAGAATTATTACCCTATTTATTTTCGACTTTTTATTTACTTTTCGGGAATTGGACTGGCACTGCACAAATACCTTACATCGTCTTTTGGAAAGCATCTGTTGTGTACAATTTTAAAAAGTCAGGTTGATATTTAGATGCTCTAAATGAAAAGAAGTCTATTTGAAAACCCGTGTGACTCATTGTCATTCATTACAGAGAAATGTCATGTTGCATAACTGCATAACTAGTCTGTTTAAGTCAATAACGGCTTATCTCACACTGAGAATTATGAATCATTATTTGTGTTCAAACAGATTACTCTTAAGACTGTGCAACATGGTATTTTCTTCCTTCTGTAAAAGTCTTTATTTAATACTTGCAAAACGTCTTTAGCAGATAACTCCTTTCTGTTTTGTAGATGATTCTTTTCTTTTTTGTTTCATTTGCTAATATTTTTGTTCAAAATATGATTTCCCATCAGTAAATTCATTTATTCATTCATTAATTTTCTTTCGGCTTAGTCCCTTTATTTATCAGGGGTCACCACAGCGGAATAAACTGCCAACTTAAGGCTGATTTATACTTCTGCATCAAATGATTGGCATGACTTACGGTGCCTGCCTTGCACGTAGTCGTGCATTTATACTTCTGCGTGCTATTTGTGTTGCTCTGCAATAACACTCCTGAAACACTAGCTGGCTGTAGGTTTTTATGTTCCTATGTGTCGAGTTTCTTTGCGAGTGTTTTGTTTTTTCTGAACGCTACCTTAATGTGCAAGTAGCTAAAACCAACTCATTTAGAGGCGGGAACTTGCAGACGTGCAACAATTTTAATCATAAGGTAAAGTCAAAACAACAGTTTCCATCTAGAGCACAGGTGTCAATTCCAGTTCCTGGAGGGCCACAGCTTTTCATAGTTTAATTCTCACCCTAATTAAACATACCTGATCAAACTAATTGAGTCCTTTGGGCTTGTTTGAAACCTACAGGTAAGTGTGTTGGAACTAAACTGTGCAGAGCTGCGGCTCTCCAGAAACTGCAATCGACACCTGTGATCTAGAGCTTCTTCACAGGACTCAACACAACAGGTTCGCGTGACTCTCAGCCCCACCCACAATCATCACAGCTACCAATCCAACCAATCACAGAGCTTGAGCTACGCGTTGTTGTGATGTGTAGTTACATTTTTTGAGAGGTGCACATCAGCGTCAGTCACAGTGAGGGCTTTGCGACCGTGCAAAGGCTGTGCTGAAGCATACGTGTGTGCTTGACGCAGAAGTATAAAGCCTGGATTATACTCGGCGCGTCTGCTATTTCGCTTGAGTGTGCGCGGCGAATGTGATGTCATCGCTGTGTTTGCGGAGGTTCACTTTAGGTGCGCACCATATGATTTCAGCTGGCGGAGCACATGATTTTTTTTGAGACTCGAGCGAACAGTGTGCATGACGCCGCGTTTGATCTGAGTTGAATATGAATCACTTTGAAGAGATTTTGTCTGAAACAGTACGACTGTACAGACATCTTTACAATCCGTGATCATAGAGATAACCAGATGATCAATAATTCTTGGTAAAAAATTGCAACAGCTGTGGGAAAGGAGGAAAGCTTTTGTTAAAATGTTTGGAAAAACCTGAGGGATAAGTTTGTTAAAGCCAAAAGAGGCCATGGCAAAAGCGGAGACCCAGATACATAATTACAGAAATATGTTTTTCCACCAGTCATAGGTTTTAAACTGATGTGTATGTTACAATTTTGAATTTAAAACAATTTAATTGTTACAAAACTATAATTAAGGAACAAATAATTTATTTGATAACTGGAAAATAATATTTGAACCTATCAGTTTACAATATACTGTTGTCCTGTTTTTCTGGGCTTTATTGGTGATAATGGTCAGGAATGTTGGGCCATTATTGCCTTTTTAGCATAAGAAGAGGACACAAACTAGCCAGACAGTAATGTGTGAATCGTGGAACGGGCTAAATCAAAAAAAACATTTGTATTTTTTAGTAAGTGTACTTTTTTTGCTTTAAATCTTGCCATAAAAATATTTTTTTTTTTGTAGAGCAGCCCATGTTCTGTTGTTATTAATATTTGAATAAACTTTAATAGGTCAAACTGTCCAAAATATGAACAAAAGCAAGTGATGCATCAAAGTTTTAATTAAAAAAATCTTGAATGATCATAAAAATCCTTATAATCATTAAAATAATTTATAAAAATAATAAAAATAATTAGTTTAAAAATATTAAATGATATTAATGATATGATGTGGTTTCAGAAAACGTTCTACTTCTCTGTTTATCTGACTTTACGGTCAGCTTCTTTTGACCGCCCCCTGTTGTTTTAAATAATATCACAACGGCAAACGCGGCAAGTATAAAAGCCTGGTCCGTGTCATGAGGTGCGCACGCAGTCCGCGGAGGTGTACGATGTGGCGCCAGGCGAAACTATAAATGCAGCTTAAGGGGCCGATCACACCAAACGCGCTTTTACATAAAAAAATTGCGAGGCGCACCTCAATGCCTTTTTTGATGACAACAAAAACAGAAGCACTGTGTGCTTTTCATGTTGCTAGGCAATGACTAAATCAGCTGCGTATTGTGCACGAGTGTTGCTGTTGATATTAATATAATTTTAATATTTAATATTATCGTGAAATTCAAGATTTGTAAAGTTATACAGCACCGGATAACTCAAAACAGCAAGTACAAGTTTCTCCTCCATCTTCAGAAGTCTCCTTAGTTGTCTTGACAACAGAAACACTGCTGTCACCTTGACAGAAACTCCGTCTTTGCTTTCATTTGATTAGAGAATGAAAAAGACGCGACTGACGTAACAAGGTTTTCTGCTCAGAGTTGACTTTTTTCAACTGCGAGCGCAGAGTGCGCAACGGCAAAAACATGAGGCACAACAGGCAGTTAAAACACGAGGCGCACAGTGAACGTAAGCAGCACGCAAAACGCTCACAGACGTTAGTAAATCATTCAAAAAAGGCGGATGTCAACACAAAAATCGCATTCAGTTGGATCAGCCACTAAATCAGCCTTAATCCAGCGTATGTATTACACAGCGGATGCCCTTCCAGCCGCAACCCAGTGCTGGAAAACACCTATAAACTCTCACACACATACACTAAGGCCAATTTAGCTTATTCAATTCACCTATACCGCATGTCTTTGGGGGAAACAGGAGCACCCGGAAAAAACCCACGCCAACCCGGGGAGAACATGCAAACTCCACACAGAAAAGCCAACTGGTCCACCCGGGACTTGAACCAGCGACCTTCTTGCTGAGAGGCGACAGTGCTAATGTCTAAGCCACCATGCCGCCCTCCAATCAGTACATTTTAAAAAGATTATAACATCAGCAATATCACGTATAGTCATATATGGAAGCTTCTGCTAAATACTATTATAAAGCTTGTTTTGGTGATTTCTTTATCTCTGCTTTTCACATTTACTATCTCTATGCGGTGTGTAACAGACACTCATGTCAAATGCCTTTATCTCTACACAGCATAGGGGCTATCAGACTCTAAAAAGATTCATTTCTAGAATGCAGGAACTCATTAGTCACCATCAATGAGTGTTATCTTGAGAGAGTTGAAGGTCTGGGATTCTTCATTCTGTTTTTGATCTCCTTTAATCTCCCAATTTAACTTTGATGCTGAAATTGTCAAAGTCAAGGGGTCACACTTTATTCCGTCTTCAATGACTAGATTCTCATTACACTTGTAGACTAATGCTTAGTTCAAACTGCACGATTTTTAAAGTAGTCGCGTCACAGATGTTTTCACACTCCATGACTGTCTGGGGTAGCATTCTGCCAGTGCTGGATTTAGACTGCAGGATGGATCTGTGACAGGGGGTTTCACACTGCATGACTTTAAAATAGGAGGAATTGTCTCGGTCCGCAAACTACGTCTCACAACCAAACACACGAGAGAAGTGACATGGAAACAATGCAAGGTCATGTAGTATATATTTTGTTAGTAACTGCATAATGAGAAATATGCCTTTAGCGGTAGAAAATGTACTTATTTTGCTCACCTGGCTTTTAAGGGATTTAGCAATCTCTCTCAAGCTCTTTTTTTTTGGCCCAGTTGTGGTATTGCTCAGATGACACCAATTGGGTCCAATTTAGACAGAAAAGAAGCCCTTTTAACATCTCCTTAACCTCCTGCTGGCCTGCATATATCCATACTATTGGATGCTGCTCTCTCTGTGCCCAGAACACATTTCACACGGCATGATTTTGAATTAGCATGCCAAATGTCTCACGGGTGTCAGTGACTCATTGGCGATTCTCTCAGATTGCGTCTTAGATAGTTCAAACTGTGTGATTGTTACTCACTTGAACGAGCACCGATTTGCCTGTGATTTCAGGCATTTGTCACTATTTCTTAAAACCTATCGGCGACTAAAAATTGGGGCTAAAATCATGCAGTCTGAACTAGGGCTGTGCAATTAATCAAAAATTCGGTTTCGATTTTGGCTTCTAACGATTATAAAAAAACCTTAATCGAGATAAAACGATTATTGCGTCATATACCACCCCCTTTCCAGTTGTACACATTTGTTGCTCTGCAAAGCTCAGTTCCACGTGAAAATGACTAACAGCATGTACTGTAATGTAACTTTGGGCCACTGGAGCACGGGATGCGCATCTTTCACTACTAGCTATGTTTCCATCCACCTATTTTTATGCACATTTTGGAGATGCGCATAAAAAAGCGTTGATGGAAACGCCATGATGCGCAGAAATTTTGAAAATGCGCATAAAAAACCTATGCTCATAACTGAGTAGTATAAACTTTTTATTCAATAAGAAAAGTTGCGCATAAACTATGATGGAAACACTTTTACCGCACAAATTCCAGTGTGCGCATTAAAAAAAGGTCATGTGATTTTGTTATAAGAGATCATGTGATGATAAAAATGTGTGTAAATGGACAAACCAGCAGGCTGAGCACATTATAAACAATCTGAAATGTTGTTTTTGTCATTCTAAAATGCCTTACCGTTTAAGGACTAGAGTTGTTATATTATTAATGACCTCCAGAATCAAGAGCGTCTGTGCTCTGCGTCTGACACTTCAAACGCCACTGCGCGTTCACTGCGAGTCAGGATTGCCTTCTGAGGCGCAAGTCATTTATTAAATGAAGAAAAGATTGACGCAGCTTCTCCTACTGCAGCAAATTCAGTTTTTACTGTTGATATTTGGCGGCAGTTAATCCGGAAGTGACGATTTTGTTCGATTTGACTCGTTGGATAGAAACGCTGCGTTATTCGCACGTCTTTTATGTGATAATCAAGTTTTGCGCATAAAGTTTATTTGCATTTGTATGGAAACATAGCTGATGTACATTCGAATCATTCATGTTTTTAAAAGCGCGAAAGAGCTCATGTTGTTGTGTGTGTTCTTAAGTCATCTTAATGTGAGCGCTTTAATGGTCAAATAGGTGTCAAAATGCTGTGTTTAGTGATTATTCATATATTGTGTAATAAACAAACAAGCTGAGAATCAAAAGACACGTGAAAGAGAAACCATTAATCAGAACCACACTGCTCTTAAAGTGACAGCGCACAATATTCCTGCTGTCGACTGTTTTTATCATTAATCAAACAACAAAAGGACAAAATCCCTCACTGCTCTTGACTGAAGGACTGCTGTGGCTAAAGTTTTTTCTTACAGTGAAGATGCTTAAAGCACAGTTTGTTTCATATTTTTATTCTATTGTATTTATTTCCCTTTATTTATTTACAGGGAGGAAAATAACTGTATATATATTTATAGTTAAAGTCAGAATTATTAGCCCTCCTGAATTATTAGCGACCCTTTTCCCCCCAATTTTTGTTTATTGGAAAGAAGTTTTTTTTCCAACACATTTCCAAACATAAACATAAAAGTTTTAATAACTCATTTATAATAACTGATTTATTTTATCTTTGCTATGATGAGAGCACATAATATTTTACTAGATATTTTTTTCAAAATACAAGCATTCAGATTAAAGGCAATCAAAAACTATATATATATATATATATATATATATATATATATATATATATATATATATATATATATATATATATATATATATATATATATATATATATATATATATATATGCTTAAGGGGGCTAATAATATTGACCTTAAAATAGGTTTCAAAATATTTAAACCTGCTTTTATTCTAGCCAAATTAAAACAAGTAAGCCTTTCTCCAGAAGATAAATTATTATAGGAAACACTGTGAAAAATTCCTTGCTCTGTTAAACATCATTTGGGAAATATTTATAAAAAAAATAAATACAAATTTCACAGGAGGGTGAATAATTTTGACTTCAACTGATAATCATTTTGAATAACCGTGATTACAATTATGACCAAAATAATGGTGATTATGATTTTTCCCATAATCGAGCAGCCCTAGACTGAACTCAGCATAAGTGAGTAATTTGAACAGTGTTTATTGGGATATATGAGATATTATTTATATAATGGAAGACTATTCTCTTCAACCACTCTTTCTATCCAATGTTCCCAATTCTGACTGTTCATTTACATAATCTGAAAGCATCCTTTTGTTTTCAGAATTGGCTGAATATCAGATCAGTAAACCAACACAACGTCCTCCCGTAAATTGGTCCAGCTACTTTCCATTTGTGTGGCCCTCTCTCTGGAGGATGTAGAGTAATTGTTATTCGGGGAAAGAGGAGCAGTGGTTTGAGAGCTCGGCCGTTTGCTTGGATAGATGAGAACTGGGTTGTGTCTTACCACATAATGTAAAACAGCTTTTAGCATATGCCACTCCAGTGACATACGGCTGAATTAGACTCTATCCTTCTGTATGATTTATAGGCTGGGACATTTGAGCAATAGAGTGGGAAAGATGGCAAGCTCTGTCTTGAGACAGAACTAAAATGTTAAATCAATGCACACAGCTTCCCTTTTCTGCATTTAATGGGCTGTCAAAAGTATTTGTGTATTTCTTTGTTGGTCTGAATTTGGACTTTAGTACTGTTTTTTTTTTTTGTTTTTTTTTCTAAGGCGCATTTCTTAAAAAAAAAAAAAAGTTACTTAAATGTCCTAATCATGGCTCTTAATCAACCCAGGCTCATTCTGAAAATGTACTGCTATATACATGTCTGGAGAGTGCCAAATACATCCCAGGAGCTGCGTCCCATGTTTTTTGCAGTTTTTGCGAATCCACCAGAGGCCGCTGTTTACGCTTTTTGAGATCTCAAATTTCATTCGCGCCTGCTGTTCTCTTGTAAATCCACCAGAGGCCGCTCTCAACTGAATGACTGACTGACCGATCGACTGACCCACCCTTCCTTTTCCCTAAACCCAACCAATAGTGTTTTCAAAAGCACCGATTGACCAGCGCCCAACCTAAACCCAACCAACAGTTTTAAAAACCAATCTAGAAAAAGAAAAGCCCTCGTCTGATTTTTACCACATTTTCACCATGTTATTTACTTGTTTATTTCATTTTTTGGCTTCTGTTTTTGTCTTACTTTCTGAAACCGTCCTTCACCGGACTTGAACCCCATCATCGTGGTCAACTCCTCAATGCATCTCAAGTCCGCCGACGTACATGGTGGCTAAAAGGAACAGCGTCATACCGCCCTGTAGTGTTTGTTTTAAAGACAAAATGCAGCCATACGTACTTTTGGCTACATAATTCGCTAATTTGCTATAGGGCTATGGTTTCAGAATGAGCCTGTGTTGCTCTTAATATCCTGTCTGTAAAACCAGACCTTGTGTTTAAAGCCTATTGCTTTGTTGGTTCTTAACAGTCCCTCCAGAATTTCGGGAGTTCATTGGCTCTCGATATTTAAAAAAAACAATAATAAAAAAATGAATAGATTTTTGATTTTCCCAGCAAAACACAAAACATCAAAACAAACAATGCTATAGGTTTTTAGAAAAGCTGTCACAGAATTTTAAGCCCTGCTCACATGTGCAATTTCACCCATGATTTGGTCGTTTGCGACAAGTTTGGGAAATAAAAGATTCCTGAAATCATAGGTCAAAATCTTTGAGCGTTGGTTTGACATGTTTATCGAGAGCTGTTTAACGGTCATTGTTATCAAATCCTCCCTCTGATGAAGTTATGGGAGTGTCAAACCAAGAACCAATAAGAGCTGCAGTGTTTCCCCTACCATTATATTAGGGTGTGCCTCGCCCTCCCAACGGCTTTCCCTGCCCCCTTTAAGTCAAGTTAATTTTATTTTTTATATAGCGCCAGATCACAACTTTTAATAAGCTAAACAGCCGTATGTAATATCTTTTTTACACAACGGCATCCAGGGCTTGAAATTTAATCTATTGGCCTGTTTCCACTGACTGGTACAGTACGGTATGGTACGAGTTGGTACGGGTCACCTTTATCAGGCTTGCGTTTCCTCTACCAAGGGTACCCTTTTGGTGGGCGTGGTGCACAGAAATATTATTTCTTTATTAAATTGACATGCGTTTAAAAACAATAGTGCAAAATGGACATTTCTTACTGCAATACAATACATTTTTGTTTAATGCAAACCATAAATTTACTTTTCATAATGTAACAGTAGGACTTTTTATAGCAGATAACGCACATTCAAGCACATTCAAGGCAGCATGATAATGAGAAATGTAATACATTGTTAGTATTATTGACATCATCGTCATCTTTAATATTTAAAAATTATTAGACATTCATTTTGGAATTATTGCACAAATATCAATAAGTCATCACAGAATTACTTAGTTGTTTCTGATTTTTGTTAGTCCTGATTGTTGTTTTCAAATACATTAAATCCGTTATTATACAATTTGCAGTGGTGCTCATTCATTTTTGGTTGGTGCTCCTAAACTTTTGAAGTGCTACCAAGTAAAAGAGTTCATGCTCTCACTCTGCCCAAATAAAAGTCAACGTAAATTACATAACATGTTCGGTCAAATATGTAGACAGCATAAACAGGCCGTTGCAAGAGGAAACTAGGGATGTCCCGATCCGATATTGATATCGGAAATCGGTCCGATATCAGTCCAAATAAATTTATCGGACTGCGTTAAAAATCTCCGATATAAGCAGTCTGTTCCACTCTAAACTCCGTTACAGCTATTTTATCCAGCAGCGTCCAGAGCCAGCGTGCAAAGCCCACGTGATCACAACACTGCTTGCTGGCAAAGTCCCTTAAAGATTTAGCATGCTCTTCAGGCTAAGTTATGGTGTATTACGATAGAAATCTATTTTGACGGTAGCACACGCTAACGCTATCAACATCGGCACATCTACAGTATACTGGTTTATTTACTTCATGTCAAGCGATCTTTACATTGTTTTGTATACGCTGCTAAGAAACGCAAGGCACAGAATGGCGGCGAGCCTCATAGAAAACGTTTACAATTCGGTCATGGCATATCATGGTGCATCCAGTGTGATCGATACCCAATTCAACACCTGCGCTTCCGACACAAAAGACTTTACCTCAGCGGCCCGGTTTTGTGTGCGTGATAAACGAACACCGCCACAGACTCGCATGTTCTGCTGCTGCAGACCCACAGAGATGCGACCTGTTCACAAAACCTTTAACTAAATGGACTGATCCAGCTCATTATATACTGTGCTTTCGCTTTCTATAGCTGCGTTTTTGCATTACTTTATATGTGCTCGCGCGAAAGAGAGAGAGAGAGAGAGAGAGAGAGAAAGAGAGAGAGAGAGAGAGAGAGGGAGCATATTTGACCTGTCAGTGGTGCACATGGATAGTAGGAGTCAAATAGTGGATTTCTTTATTTTTATTATTTTTTTTTTTACTTGAACTCACTGAAAAGAAACAGTGTCATGTAAAAGGTGTTAAATGATAAACATTTTTGTTTTTAATTGTCTGTTAAATAAGAATAAGAAATCATTCTGTTGCTGAGGGCCATTACAGTTTAAAAGAAAGAATGGTATTCCCATATTTAACTCTTCTTTTAAAAGCCCAGAAAGATAAAGTGCTCAGATAAACCGTGTCAGCTTTGCACATGAGTTTGTAGTTCTGTCTTTCTTTACATTTTCATACTTTTCCCATGTGGGAAGTAGGGTGGAATCTGTGCAATATATTATGCAAATAAAATTAATTTTAAAAGTCACATTATTTTATGTGATGTGGAGAAAAGTATATCTATGTTAAAGATAATATGTACAATATATATTATTATAAAATAAATAATGTTTTGTTTGGGAGCATTGATACAGCCATACTCATCTTATGATACAAACACAGATTAAATAGATCTGATCATGTGAATGTTTGCACTAACCATACTGCACATTTTTATTAACTTAATAACTTATAACAATAACTCCTTATTTCTGCTGCCCAGTGTGAAAGAGATTTTTCAGCTCGAAACTGGATTGAAAAATTCATCAAGAAGCTGCCTAGGCATGTCCACAACTGAAGACTTGATTCAGATCAGTTTAGAGAGGCCTTTATTAGAGCAATATGATCCCAGACCTGCTGTGGACCGCTAGCTAAACTCCATACAGACTAAATTATAATTATTAAACACTAAGCTGTTGTTGCAGTAAAATAAAACCTAGTGTACTTATTGTATTCAAATGAATGACACAGCTTTGTTTACAGATCTCCTCGTGTACATTTATTAGGCTAAAACACTATTTATTTTATACATTTTCACTGTGCTCCTAAATTTTTCCACTTAGGAGCGCATGTCCTCCTCCTGAAAAAAGTTAGCATCAAGCCCTGGAAATGCTTATCTCCTTAAAAAAAATCTAATGTATAATCTAGCCGTTCATACATTACTCTCAACGAAATAGGTAAAAGTAAAGTATTCATGATTTGTGCTGATTATTATATCGGATTTGTATCGGTATCGGTTAGTACTGAAGGCTGCAATATCGGTATCGTATCGGAAGTTAAAATGTTGTATCGGGACATCCCTAGAGGAAACCAGACGGCCATTTATAGAGTCTCCTTGCCAGTCCTACCGAAAGAACAAAATTGACAAACACATGACCCCCCAAAAAATAAATAAAAATAAAATAATATTAAAATAAAAAAAATTAAAAAAATGTAAACCTAGGGGTAACACTGAGAGCTGAATCTGATTATGTAATCAGTGTGACAACTTCAAACTATTACGGGGAAATGTCCAAAATGTTTTTTTTTTCCTGGTTTTATTATTGAGGCACGCTGTGAGCAAAATTACCACTACAGATTGTTTATGTTTGCTGTAGGGCCGCACAATATATAATTTCAGCATCGATATCGAAATGTGATCATTTGCAATAGTCACATCGCGAGTAAACCCGATCATGAGTCAGGATTATAATTGATAATTGTATCCTATCACAATATATATCACAGAATAAAATAATGTTGCAATGTTAGATTTTTCCAATTGTGCAGCCCTAGTGAGGTATCATCTCAGTATACGAGTTACTGAATTCACACATATTAAATATATTCCAAGTAAGTAACAGCTATCATCTCTCAAGTGGGATCTTCTGAAAAATAGGATGTCTGTAGACACTTAGGGCGTACTCACACTAGGTACAGTTGCCTTGAACCGGGCCGAAGCATGCTTGTCCCCTCTCCCATCCCTATATCGTTTAAGTCGTTTGATATGCTGTGACACGCAGTCAAATATTTTGCGTTTTGCACTCACACACAAGCATACCGCGCCAAAGCCCAAGTGAACCGCGCTCTGGCACACCTCTTCCAACCGGGCCAGGGCCAGCCAAGTGAACCATGCCTGAACATGATTCAGAGCACTCACACTTCTCAAACGATCCGGGAAACGGGCCTGGGCACGGTTCGGATAGCATAGTGTGAGTACGCCCTTAATGTACAGTGATCAGTCTTTCATGAAGTGGACTTTTAGGCACATATACGACTTCGTAGTGTGGCTCATCCAAAAATCTGTTGTCGTTGCAAATTATTCAACATTTCTCCTGTTCAATTCTCTGTCAGAATTTTCTGTATGTTGTTGGCAACAGCTTTTTGCTAAAGTGTTTGCGGCTCTGCATTATGTGCAGATCAAGGGTTTTGATTAACCCTTCTTTTTGACAGTGTAAACTGGTGCCATGTCTGCAAATGTGCATCATGATTGCATAGGTTATTTCTTTCCATCAGTTTCCATACGGCATGGCTTTAGTTAAAGACTCAGCCAAAGTGGTTTGAACTTGAGCTCATTTTTACTTATTGGCTGATCGACCACAGCTTGCATCTTTGGCTTTCACCGTATTCTTGTGGGCATGTCATTTTAAAGTGGTGAAACAGATTGCTTGTGCTATCGCTGCTAGTGAGCACATTAGCATGGCACAGTTTGCAAATCACATTTTCCAGCTCGATGTCAGATTTTGCAAATCCGAACCAAGTCCACAAGACAGATTTAGCACCTCTTTTAATAATGAGATTCTCCTCCTGCTCAGGATTTTCTTTTGAGCCCTTCTCATCTGTGTGTTTGTTCTTTTCCATGTTTTACAGACTCCCAGTGTTTCCTTCAGTCTTGCATTCAGTGGTTTGTACAGTCTCCCATGGAGCGACTATCTTAGCCTCACGCATGCTGTATGTAAACTAGCCACACAAACTTACTTACGTACATTTTGCGGTTTACAAAGAATAATACAAAAAATTACCAGAACATACCAGCAGACCACCCAGCCCTAATATCAAAGCCAAGCTTTATATTTTAAAATATGTCTTTATTTGTTACTATGGTTACTGATGATGTTCCACACCTGCGTCTGAATAATTTAAAGCCCTGTGCTTCAGTTCACTTGATGGTGTACTTTTATTTTTTAAGCTTTGAAACTTCCCCTAAAGCATATTGCTGCTGTTTGAGCATAAACAATTCATCAATATTCAGAAATTTAATGTTCAGAATGTTCAGAAAAAAGGTTAGAACAAGGCATTAAACAGATTTAAGTAATTTATGGTTTATTTGCAGTTTAACAATCAATAAAAGAAAGTTTCACTTCCAATATTTCTTTTCAAAGTATTATTATTTATTTTTTTGTAATTTAAATGGCGGAAAAAATCATGTGTTCACATAAAACAAAACAAATCTATTTCTCAGTTATTTCTTATGCGAATGCTTGCTAAATAGATGTATTTTTTTAATCGTAAATTTTTATATATCAGAACTGCTTTAATTCTTTGTGGCATAGATTCAACAAGGAACTGGAAATATTCCTCAGAGATTTTGGTCCATTTTGACATGATAGCATCACGCAGTTGCTGCAGATTTGTCGGCTGCACATTCATGAATCTCCTGTTCCACCACATCCCAAAGGTGCTCTAATGGATTGAGTTCTGGTGACTGTGGAGGCCATTTGAGTACAGTGAACTCATTGTCATGTTCAAGAAACCAGTCTGAGATGAATCACGCTTTATGACATGGTGCGCTATCCTGCTGGAATTAGCCATCAGAAGATGGGTACATTGTGGTTATAAAGGGATGGACATGATCAGCAACAATACTCAGGTAGGCTGTGGTGCTGACACAATGCTCAATTGGTACTAATAGGCTCAAAGTGTGCCAAGAAAATATCCCCATGCTTTCCTGTTGTTGATGCCAAATTCTGACCCTACCATCTGAATGTCGTAGCAGAAATCGAGACTCATCAGACCAGGCAACGTTTTTTCCAATCTTTTAGTATCCAATTTTGGTGAGCCTGTGAGAATTGTAGCCTCAGTTTCCTGTTCTTAGCTGACAGGAGTGGCACCTGATGTGGTCTTCTGCTGCTGTAGCCCCTCTGCCTCAAGGTTCAACGTGTTGTGCATTTAGAGATGCCCTCAATTGTAACGAGTGTGTATTTGAGTTACTGCTGCTTTTCTATCAGCTGGAACCAGTCTGGCCATTCTCCTCTGACCTCTGGCATCAAAAAGTCATTTGCACTCGCAGCACTGCTGCTCACTGGATATTTTCTCTTTTTCGGACCATTCTCTGTAAGCCCGAGAGATTGTTGTGCATGAAAATCCCAGTAGATCAGCAGTTTCTTAAATACTCAGACCACCCTGTCTGGCACCAGCAACCATGCCACATTCAAAGTCACTTAAATCATCTTTCTTCCCCAATCTGATGCTCAGTTTGAACTGCAGTAGATGGTCTTGACCATGTCTACATGCTTAAATGCAGTGAGTTGGTGCCATGTGATTGGCTGATTAGAAATTTGCGTTAACCAGCAGTTGGACAGGTGTGCCTAATAAAGTGGCCGGTGAGTGTATATTGTTACAGTATCTGTATTGGGCATGGGCTGGTATAAGATTCTGACGGTATGATAACCTTTAATAAAAATGTCACGGTTTCAAGGTATTGTGATTACTGCTCTAAAAAATCTTCTTTTTAACTGTCTGGGTAAAAAACAAACAAAACAAAGATATTTTGCAACAGTAAACATGTCAGGCTCAATAATTCAAATGAATTTTTGACTTCTGCTGTCTTCATTTGTTTCATAAACACAGATTTCTTTACACTTTAAAATGGTATCTTTGAATATTTTTTTTTCTGCTGGAGATACTGTTGTCCTAAAAAAACAAAAATGTAAATAAAAAAATCTTACACATACTTTAGGAACGGTATTACAGAAAATTTTGGCAGCTTTAAAACCTTGACTTTTCCAAACCGCGGTATACCTTGAAAACGGTTATCGTCCCATGTTTAATTTATGTAAGATCAACAAAAACAACTATGCATTCAAAGAGAAACGCATTCAAATATTTTTGCTTCCAAAAAAAAACATTGAAAGCAAGATATAATAAATGATATGTCAAGTACTTTGAGCTAGAAAGTCACAACATATTTTGAGGACACATGAGACTTATATTGCATCTTGTAATATAATGTGACCCTTGATACAGATTTGCACAAAAATGTAGGCACAGTTAAATATTTTTTAGTTAACCGAGAAAGGTCAAGATCTCTGAGGCACAACAGGCCAAAAAATTACCATTTCATGACATTTGTCTTTTTTTTTTTTTTTTTAGACATTTGATTTATGTAAAAACAGCTGCTCATGTCATGTGATTTAAGGGCTTGGTTGCCAGTTTTATCTTGGCAAACAAAGAAAATAGATGGGTGATGGATAAACTCACTACCAACAATCACTCTAAATCACCCAAATACAAAGAAGTTTCACAAACAGTAGCAAAACTTTGTGTCTGGGATTCTTCATATTATTTATTAAGGTTACTTTGCAAATGCTAATGGCATATACTGTACCCTCTGCCAAAGATATCTCATGTATCTGATCATAAGCTGAGTGGAAATGTCCTTTCCTGACCCATCCGCTTGTGCTTTATCATTCTGAACTTTCATTCAAAGTTTGAAAGCATATTTGCAGAATAAATCACTTTGGCAATCAGTCATTGGTAGTGATGGATTGCTGCTCTTAATCAAATGTCACACTGGCAGAATTTGAAGAGATGCAGTTTGGAATTGTACTGGATAGTGACTGGCAGGCAAAAAAGCACTGTAGAAGATATATCACAATATAGTGAGTGAATCCAAAAGTATGACACATAAAGTATCTGCCAATATCCTCTGGCTGTGGAGATTTATAAAGTCAAATCTTTTTCTGAACCCTATTGTCTCCTTCAAGGCAAGGATACGCTTTTCTCTCTGCCTTTCTTTAATTTGTGGGTGCCTTAAAGGCCAAAGTGCCTGAAGAGCTCAGACTGAACCTCAACCAATAATAAAGCAGAGGTTCATAAAGAAGTTGCTAAAGGAGATTTTCTGAGACTGGAATCGAGAACAAAGAGTCGAGGCTTTGAACAGAAAAGAGATTTTGTCTCAAAATGATGACATTTGAATGGAGGGAGCGCAGAAAATAGCTGTGAAGTCTGCTGTACAGACAGTGCTCTGTCTTCAGCACAGCGATAACACCCGTCTGGAGGATCCAGGCTTCATCATACTGACAACAGGCCATTCTCAGTGTAATCTCAGTATAATAAGCCTCTATCAGAAGCAGGTATTTTCATATATAGCATTATTCAAAATTGAGAATAGCTTAGGTTATTGAAAACATTTGTGACTTCACAATAAACTAAAGACTGCGTTTACTTGTCACAAACCTGTTTGGGATTGTTTGTTCAGTAACACTTTATTTTGATGGTCCATTTGAGTATTAGTAGACGGTCTGCTTAATATCTGTTGACACTGCTGCTAAACAGACCTTTAACTGACTATAAGGGTGCTTCCACACCTGCCTTATTTAGTTCGGTTGAATTGCACTAGAGTTCTTTTTTCCCTCTTGGTACGGTTCATTTGGGCAGGTGTGAATGTAGCAATCGTACTCGAGTGCGCACCAAAAGCGGACCAAAAAAGCGTACCGAGACCTCCTTGAAGAGGTGGTCTTGGTACGCTTTCAAACAAACCCTGGAGCAGTTAATTTGTGGTGAGAATATGATCCGAACTAAAACAGACCCAACCGCAAAAAGTACTGTGTCTTTTTGGACTAATCCAGCTGCCGTAGGCCGATGCGCTGTGCATTATAGAATGTGGAGGAAAAATATTTGTTGACTGCGCTTTACCAAGAGAAACAGAGAGGGGGAAAACATTACCTAAAGGATCGTTGGTAATATTTCCGGAAGATGACCATGTCGCAGTTTAGCAAAATTAATTCACGCCTTCTCCTGAAGTGATGTGCGATGCGCCTTCGCCGTTTGCAATGCCGCTGTTAAAACATTGTTTTTCAGCCGCACTTCATTCTCGAACTCTATAGTTTGTCGAAAGGGATGTATACAAACTATATAGTATACTATGAGCAGGGATCCAATCAGCCAGCGCAGTCGTAGCTCCATAGTCAAAAGCGACATTTTGTGTCTGCTGCTTTGTTTACTTGCCGGAGTTCCATTGGCATTTTCCCGCATGTGAATTCTGACCAATCGATAAGCAGTTTAGGAAATACATTTAACAATAAACTGTCATGAATAAACTGAAAAGCCCCCGAGATGAAGAAGGCATGAAGGCGGTGGTTTTTATATTTATGTAGAAAATAATAATTTTTGTAATATTTTATTCCTTTAATTCTTTTTTATTTGTAAAGATATTTGCATTTTGCTGAACAGCCTGCTTATTTTAAGCAATGTATAAGCGAGGCGCACAACTTATGCGCTCTGCGCTGGACTTTAGACCTGCTTTCAGCTGGTCTATTTTAGTTCCTCAAAATAACAATGTGCTTTAACACATACTTATACTTGGAAAAATCTGAAAATATGAAGTGTAAGACCAATTTATTAAAAAATATAACCAAAATAAAACATTTTTGAATACTAAATCACCTTATTTTTTGAAGTATACCATAATATATTTCAGAACATGTTTTCTTGTTATTTTTTTTTTTTTTACAATGAAACCAAAATCAAGTGTAGTAGTGCAACAGGATTATATATATATATATTTTTTTTTTTTTTTTTTTTTTTTTTTTTTTTTGTAAACCAACAATGATGTGTGTGTGTAAACTGTACACTATTATTATCATTTTTTTGTGATCAACGTTTTATTGTTTTTAGATTAACAAAATAAAATACATTTAAACAAACAGACATATCAACAATTTTCAATTTGAAAGAACAGAAGAAAGGAAAAGAAAAAAAAAACCTTTGGTCATTGCTTTATATAGTATAAAATGTTCTAGTTTAGCCTTATTAATTTGTGCTATTGTACCTTTACAAGTCATTATTTTAAGGAGACTATATGAATCCAAAATGTTTTTGCACACATGTGCGGAGTAATCTAATTTTGTATGATTTCCTTCTTTGCAGCTGTAGCAAGCAACATTCTCTTCTTTAGTGTATTTATACAGAAATTAAAATCGTTGACTGTAAACCATTATTTAAATTCATTCTTTAAATGACTTTAACAGTCATTATTAAAAATAGTCAAAATATGGTCAACTATTTGGTAGAGCAGGCAGTTAAAGGGTTAAGGGAATAAATATGCTAAATTTGAAGGGATTGTTCACCAAAAACTGAAAATGTCGTCATTTACTCTTAACTTGTTCCAAACCTGTTTGTTAAACACAAAATAATATAGCGGTAACCAATGCGATCCATAGTATTTGTTTTCATACTATGAAAGTCAGTTGTTACAGGTTTACAGCATTCTTAAAAAATGTTTTATATATATATATATATATATATATATATATATATATATATATATATATATATATATATATATATATATATATATATATATATATATATATATATATATATATATATATATATATAAAGAGCTCAGATGCAAAACCCTCTAAATCTATCATACCTTTTTTTTTTTTTGTAAATGAGCATTTTCTACCAGGCTCCTCTGATTAGGTTAGGAATTTAAGTTAGGAATTAGGCTTCCTAATTTTTCTGATTAGGAAGTTTCATTTTATATGTAATGATAAGGTTATTAGCTAACAAATAAAATAACTTTATTTAAAAAAATGTCACTTTAGACATTTCTAAATCCACCAGTGCTTTTTTTGCAAAAACCTCTAAACCTCTAGTTGAAAATCACTAAAGATGCAATTAGAAATTATTTTACCGAACATAAAACACCTAAAATTAAAAATACATACATCTGTCAAGTAAGTGGCGGTTCATTCCGCTGTGATAAACCAGGGACAAAGCAGAAGGAAAATGAATGAAATCCGTCAAGTAAGTGCATTAATCAATAACATTAAAACTGACATTAATTAAATCTTAACAATCTGTTGTCATTTCTGATATTTGGGATTTAGATTTATGTAAGTAGAGCAATGTAAACATTTCAAGCAAAGCTTAGTAGATTCAAATAATGTAGTGTAAAACATTTTGAAACATCAATATCTGTGCATTGTCCATTAATATAAAAAGCTTATCAGGCGTATAGGTATTATAAAGTAATTTAAATAATGTATAATTTTATACAATATATATATATATATATATTTTTTTTTTTATTTTTTTTTTTTTTTAAATAGCTTAAATTAGCAAATAAAACACAATGTAGGCCTACTGGGCAAAAAGGAGATGCCTCTCAGACAATTTTAGAAGCTGTCATTTATTCATTCTCACCATTCATTCTCACCATACCAAGAGGTCTTGGTCTCTTGTTTATCCTCATAGCATCTATGTGGGACAAAAGAACGCCATCTTAACTCTGTCGTTCACAGTTGCAGTTTAATGTATAGTAAATCGGACTCATTCAAAGTAGCGTCACTGAACAAAAAATGTTATGAATGCATGCTACACCTTCGACTGTACAGTGTGATTCGATTCACGCCTTCTGATTGGGATATATCAGCTTTTGCTGTCAAAGGCAAGTAGCATTTAGCGGCTTTTGCCAACAAACTGTTATTTCTGAATGAGCTGACACTGAAATTTGGATGATTAGAAGCAAATCTATTTGTTGATGGTGTACTACGTGCCTAAAGCATTCACTCAATGTCATTAGCTCATTTTTGGCGGAAGTGGCGTTTAGCGGCTTTTGCATCTGAACTATTCATATATGAGCAATTCCATGCAAATGTCAACCTTGCCATGAAAAAATTTTCATTTTCACCAAAATAGCGAAACTGTTTCTACACTTTTTGTGTAAGGAAGTATTTTACAGTACTTTAGAAATACTCAAAAATGTATCTGTCAATGTTTTCAAACTATTAAATTTGATTTACCAAAGTCACACAAGGGGCAATTTCACATCTGTCACATCCATAACAGTGAGATGTCACATCCATAACAAAGCTTTTTCCTCATAAATGCAAAAATGTCAAACAAAATAAAATCAACAATGTTTGTTCTATAGAGAGCCAACTCTTATCCTTTTGATTAGCATTATTTATTTTCGGTTGTGCAGTTTAATTCACAGAATTTCCACAAATTACGTTGTATATTGGAAACTCGCAGCCTTTTTTTGTCACATCCATAACGCACGTTTATTTTCCACATTTAAAATATAAAAAATGTTTACAGAGTGATATTTTTTTGATCCGATAACTCTGTGGTTAGTTGTTTTGGAAAATATAAACAGTTGCTTCAATATCATGTTAACATATACTTTCGATGTGAATTTATATTTGAGTTTTTTACTGCAAACGTCACATCCATAACGCTGGAATTGCTCATATATATATATATATATATATATATATATATATAGTGTGTGTGTGTGTGTGTGTGTGTGTGTGTGTGTGTGTGTGTGTGTGTGTGTGTGTGTGTGTGTGTGTGTGTGTTCAACAGAAGAAAGAATCGCTGAAAAAAAATGTAGTGAGTACATTTATGGGTGAACTATTATTTTAAGCAATTAATTTTGAGCAAAGTAAATTACCAACAACAATATTACATTCTAAAGAGTTATTTTGCTGTACTTTATTTATTTTTCGTAATCATACTGACTAACAGTTACAATTTTGTCTAAATCTTAATCTGGCGCATAAATGCTAAAACAATGTAGTACTTTTCTTTGGTGTTTATTTAATTTTAAATTATGATAACATCACAAAAAATGGATAAAGTAGGAGAAATGATTTGAATGTTTTGGTTGGAAGAGAAACTGATGATCCCGCGTATCAGAGTAGGACAGAACTGCTGTGTTTTAAATGCTTGTGAGTTTGTTTTTGGCATCTGAGTTAGAAGATTGCGTGAGAAATCATGGATATCTATATAAAAATGGAGTTTAAGTATGTGTGTGTTTGTTTGCATTTGTCATCTCATTTATATTAGGCTCTCCAGAGTGCCTATATTCACTACTGTGAGCCTTTGGGCTCATAGCAGTTGTCCATTGAATCCTTTATCTTTGAGCTCAGAGCGGAAGCAACAGGAATCATGGGAATCATTAAGACTTAATGCAGCTCTCTGATTGGTATTAAGCTTCAGGCAACTCATATCAACCACTGTCCCTGCCATGAAAAATACTGAGTTCATGTGGGACTTATTGTATGAAAGAATATGTCTGCATATATATTCCCTGCATATTTCTTTTTTTTTTTTTTGAAGATTAATCAGCGACTTTCATTAAAAGTTGAATAACATTAGAGGTGAATGAGGAAATTGAAACCTTTAAAAGTGGTTATTTAATAGAGGAAAGACAAAGCAACAGCTCCATTTAACGGTGATCTGACTTAAATCTATTGTGAAGTACTGCTTAGCTGCATAAACCACTTAGACTGATTCCGTATTACTTTTTGTGAAATGTTGTGTCAGAAGGATAAGTGTTCAGAAAAAAAAGAGAAGGCTTAAATATTTAACATTTTTGAATTTGAGGATGGGTAGTGATAGATGGTGGTGTTAATTTGCCCTCTGAATACAGGTTTCAAAAAATGTATGGTTGAATTTTTTATACAATATTTATTCTGATGATTTTGAATATTGCACTTAAATGTCCTTATTTAGAAAAAAAAACTAAAATTAATACTGAAACTAATAAAAACTAAACTAAAACTAAGCAAATTCAAAATATAGAAACTAATAAAAACCTGTAAATCTGCCTCTAAAAACTAATTAAAACTAACTGAATTTGAAAACAAAAAGACAAAATAAAATAAAAACTAAAACTAATGGAAAATCCAAAATTATAATAATCTTGGGACAAACACAACATGCATTTTTTGTGTCTGTCCCTACATATGCCAGAATAGTTGGTGGTTCATTCCACTGTGGCGACCCCTGATAAATAAAGGACTAAGCCGAAAGAAAATGAACTAATGAAAAAAAAGAATGATTGTTGTTGTTTTGGATGAATTTTACAAGTGCTTAGAATTTAAATGTGAAAGGTTCTCTTATAAAAACATGCTTGTTACATTCACTTCTGACTCTGTATGCTACATAGTGAATGTAGGCTAGAAATCAGTTTCAATTAAAAATAATCATCAAGCATTGCTTAACAATTAACATACATTTTTGAAGAAGTAAAACTAAAATAGTAATTTAACTTTTTTCATATAGTTTTTTTTTCTTTTTTAATAAATGTAAATAATAGTCTAATCATGAAGACGGAGGTGAATGTTGTGCACCCATGTTTATTTCTAGCAGAGAATGGTATTTATCTGTATGTCTGTTTTTCTGCTTGAAATGAGCGAGAGCAGTTTTTTGTCTTTGAAGATTGATGGCGTTGTTGTGTCTGTGAGGAGCAGCAGGTGCGGCGCACAATCCATTTCTGCCCGGTTGCTGCTGCTTTACACAGACTTCAGCGATAAGCCAATCACTGATCTCGCCTACATCAAAATAACATCTCAAAATAGTTCTGAGATGCCTAATTTTAAATTACACAAAAGCCTTACTTTCTGCTCCGCTTCACTGGTCTTAATGTAAGCCTGCCAGTGGGACCATCATTCAACTGTTTGTGTGCTGTTGCCTTTAGCAAAATGACAAACCATTGCTGTCAAAACTGACAGAATACACAGCAGCATGACATATTGAATTATGCATATATGAATTGAAAATATATTATTATTTAAATATACTAGATATACAGTGCAGCATATTATAGGTATTTACCAAAAAATAAATTATTTAGATTTTTTGTTTCAATTCATTTTCTTTCGGCTTAGTCCCTTTATTAATCCGAGGTCGCCACAGCGGAATGAACCGCCAACTTATCCAGCACATGTTTTACGCAGCGAATGCCCTTCCAGCTGCAGCCCATCTCTGGGAAAAATCCACACACACTCATTCACACTCACACAATTTAGCTTTCCCAATTCACCTATACCACATGTTTTTGGGCTGTGGGGGAAACCGCAGCACCCGGAAGAAACCCACGCGAACGCAGGGAGAACATGCAAACTCCACACAGAAACGCCAACTGACCCAGCCGAGGCTCGAACCAGCGACCTTCTTGCTGTGAGGCGAAAGCACTACCTACTCTGCGCCACTGCGTCACCCTTTATTATTATTATTATTATTATTATTATTACTTCATTATTATTATTATTATTAATAATTTTAATAGGTTTTGATCAAGTTAAACTAAGTGAAGTTTCACAAACTAATTTTGAGAGGAGCACGTGATATGATTTACAGTAGCTGGTCTCTCATCTTCAATCATTGGCTAACCAATCAGATTAATCCAAATTTACTATAAGTAGCCTAGCTAAAAGGACTCCCTTATCTTCGTTTTCCGAAGAAACCCTCCATCCACCCCTTCTCCCCCTTTCTTTCTTTACCACGAGGAGCTCTTGAGAACTACCTGATCTCGTACTCACCTTACATGCGACCAGGCGGGAGCCCTGGGCTCAATTATCTCCGAGCTCAGGGTTCTCTCCCGGGACAGCATGTCAAACCTGCTAACATTTGTCGAACAATATCTAAGTGTGAACTCCTGAATGTGTCTGTAAAGTTTCAGCTCAAAACACCTATCTGATTATTTATTATACCTTTCAGAAGTTTGTGATTTTTAGCTCTGAGCATCTTGTTGCTGTTTTTGTGGACTGTGCCTTTAATGCTAGTCCTCCCCATCCACCGTTCCCACGTGCCTGTCAGTGTGCCTCAATTTCCGCTTTCGGCTGAGTCAGACAACAGACAGACATAAAGGAAGCAGATCTCACGTAATGTTTGTGAGAAAAACTACAGTAAGAACTTTCCCAGTGACCATTTGAAGCATTTGTTGTGGAGTTGCAATGAGTCACACACAATGTCGTTACAAAGTTGACGCACACACACACACAGACAGTTTTTGCACTGTTTTTGTACGGCAAACAGAGTAAAGCTGAAGTAAATCGCTGTAATTTATTACACACATGCACTGTCTTAGGAACGTGTTAAACTTGTGAAACTCACTCTTGATCACATTTAATGATGATTGATGATCCTAGTGAACTAAGCAGATCTTTTATTCCTGGTTGCTTTGCGCATGTCCTGTCTTGTTGATATGATTATACGCGTTACTACAGAGACATGTTAATACGCGGCTGTCAATCAATTCAGTGGACGGGGAAACCACACTCCTACATCAAGTTGCGGTCTGCCTTAAAATGGGAGGGATTTGGATCCTATTTTAACGTCAGGAAATTTAAAAAAAGAGACTTATTGTCTTTATATCACCCCAATATGACTGTGGACACACTATACCTACACACAGTTCTGTCCAAACAGCTTACAAAAGATAATTTTCATCCTTTAAATCTGAAAGTGTGCGATGTTTAAAACTATTGATTCATCTATAAAAGAGTCGACTTAGAGTAGTTTAAATGAATCATCAGGGTAACGGGAAAATCAAGTTGCATATTCAGTACACAGTTCATGGTTCAGTTCCTTCCTCTATTTCACGAAAGTGCGATTAAAATGGCTGCCTCCTTGTTTTCAGCTTGCAAATTATGTATTCAATTGTGTTTTGTTACTTGTAACCGCTCCACATGGCTTGTCTGGTTAACTCTTTATATTCTCATACCGCGTCTAAAACCACGTTGAAAACGCAACGCGTGCCGCTTTCTTTAAACGTGTTTGTGAGCTTGCGATCCTCTGCCGTTTGTTGTTGCTATGGCCACCGTCAGCTGTTCCTACACACGTGCAGTGGTCAAGTTTCAGAATAGTTCAGCTTTGGCCGCTGTGTGGATTAATACTGAATGTGTGTCTTACTATAGAATAGAGCAATATGCTGGTGTTTAACTGCACTGCTTTAATGCACTCCTGCATAGGGCTCACACATACACTCAGCACTCTGACTACTTCAACAATGTTGATAAGCCATGGAGTGATTCTCTGTCTCACGTTGAACGCAGTCGACCAATCATAACAGACTGGGTCATCAGACCAATCAGCGCAGATTAGCATCACGCTAAGGAGGTGTTTGGGAACAAATGAATCGTTGAACGATTCATAATAGAGTCACTGGGATAATTAGGTAAAAATAAATGCATATTATAAGACAATGAAAGTGTTTTTTGACCTTGCATGCATATCAACCTGTTGTTGGAGACCCCCAAAACCGAAATATGACCTTTTTTAATGCATAATAGTGGCTCTTTAAGACTTTTTAAGCCCCAGCGAACACCCTGAGTACGAGACATTTGTCATTCTTGTTTTTTGAATTTCTATGCATATTTTATATGCTTCTTGAATATGATCTGAATTAGTAGCAGATACGGTTTAAAAAGTGTCCAGGCATGAGTGAATGACAATTATAAACGATTATATTTGTGGAATGGATGATTCAGAAGGCTGCTTTCTGATTTGTTACCTTTGATTGTGTTTATCAGCACATGATTGTTTATTGTAGCTGTTCCAACGCAGTTAAGTTTGCCATCCTTCTTCATTTATAGCGTCTCTGCCTCCATCAGTTCTTATTCTCATCTGTCAGCAGCTGCCATAGAGTACAAGCTTCTTAGTGTGTGTGTCTGTGAAGTGTGCAGCTTGTAAGCGTGAACACCCTAAACCGCAGCTCAGACAGGTGTGCATGTCAGGCTGAACAGAAGAGATATTTGGTTCTTTGTGATATTTTTACCCTGGTGGTTGGGTCTTTTCATCTTAGCTCAGCAGAGACTGTCAGACTTTCTTTTTACTGCCCCATGCAGGTTTTGATCAGCTCTGAAAGAGCTCAGACACTTCTCTGAAAATAGCCAGAATTGGTATTCGCTGTTGTTCACTTTTTCCCTTTAATCGTCAACACGTATATTGGGCGACATTTTGTTGTAAAGGTTGAGCAAATGACAGTTCTGCCTTCTGAATTACTAAACAGGAGCATTTTCTTAGACACTCCATTGCTTACTTTGACAAATTGTTAGTGAAGTTTTAATTTTCAGACCACTTTTGGTCAAATTTAAAACCAAATTCATTGAATTAGGGCTTTAATGATGTTCCTCGGCTATTCATTCTGACATTTACCCTGACTTTGAAATCATTTTAGGTGTTTAACCAGGGTATATGCAGCAATGCTAACGCCCCATTCACACGGGGCGTCAGCTTCAACGCTTCCCATTCACTTTAAATAGGTGACGTCAGGCGTTGCCGAACTGCACTGTGGATCCGTCGGCGCCGCTTCAGAGGCGTTGCTCGCTGCAGAAGTTGGGACATGCTCAACTTTTCAAGCGCCGACGGAAGGGTCAGCCAATCAGATCGCTGTATGCAAATACACCAGCTCCAACAGTGGCCTATTGCTGACTAATTTCATTGGCTGACGCTGCTATGACGATCGCGTCAGCCCCAACTTCAGACACGCCCTCTGTCAAGCATTGAAGCTGAAGCCTCGTGTGAATGGGGCGTAAAGGTAATTTCAATACCTTTTTAAGACTTTTTAAAGACCTTCTCAGAATATTTAAGACCTCATCGACACTTCAAGTTCTAATTAGTGTCAAACCTTTAACTTAATAAACAGTTGTAGTTAAATAAATCAGTGGAGCACAACCGTGCAAAAGAACTCAGATAATCTCAGAAGAAACAAAGCTTGAACGAATAAACTACGCGATTGTTTTCAGCGACAGGTTTCAGCCACTGTTTAAACTCGTCTGTTTCCAACCAGGAATATGCAAACTTCCTGGCCGGAGAGATATGACTTGCAATATAAGTGATGACAACAGCATATAAGAGCCCATATGTTGTATTTTTGCTCTTTAAGACACCCACGTTGTATTTTTCTATATTAAAATGTTAATATATTGTATTTTGAAACTATATAATATCAGTGCATTGTACAATGTGGCTTTTTTCTTTTTTTTACAAACATTCAAGTGTTGTATTTCAGAGCACAACAAAAGCAGTGCATTGCTTAAGTAGGCTTCTTCTACATTTAGACACATTCATATGTTATGCTTTGAACTGCATAACAATTAGGGATGCAACAATTATAGATTTTGGTTGTATGGTTATATAGTCTGAAGAGTAATCATGGTTTCACAGTTATAACGTCTAATGTAAATTTAAGCTTTATATTAGCTAAGTATTTAAATGAACGGTTGTTATCATCTGCTTTCATACATACATAATCATTTTAATAATTTGTAATAATTCGTCTAACATATCTTTTGTTTACATTGCACTGAAAGCCACGCACGCAACTCTCACAGCTAAAGAATTAGCCACTAACTGACAAAACGTAAAATACTTACGTTTCCTCGTGAAGTCAGGCTGGCGTGAGATGTTTTTTACTCGGTGCGTCTGAAAGGCGCGAGCGCTTTGCTCCACTTACGCATGCATATTGGCATATGTTCTAATATTGGAAATAACAAACTTGCGCCCGGAAAAGACGCAATATGTAATATAAGCTCGGAACTTTAAACTAGCGCACAGGTGGCATAACTTTGTTTAGTTGCTGCAGTTTCGTTCCGTGCAACAGAAACGCGTCGTTGAGAAGCATTTAAGCTTAAGTATCCAAATGTTTTCAGCTGATCGTGCCACTCACTTAATGTCAGGTGACTCATGCTCTGCGCAGCCTTCAACTGCAGCTCGTGCTGTATTGAACAGACACACGTCACTTCATATAGTGGCCGTTTTTTGACTGAACTAAATGTATTTTTGATGTCTTGGTCACACTATTTGGAGGGCCGGAACAAATTGTCTCGCAGGCCGCCAATTGAATAGCCCTGCTCTATGGTTTCGAAGGTCATGTGTAGAGTGTCACATCACCTTCCTGCGTTTGTCGCAAATTACTTGACATCACCCAGACGGAGGAGCTTGGCCATATGTACCCGTCCCGAACCAATCGAGGAAAATAAATATATTTATGCTTTTTTGGAGTCAAACACTTGAACTAAAACTTAGACAACGCTTGAAGAAAATGTAAGACCTTGTAAAAACACGATTAAGAGGTTTTAATACATTTTAGGGGCCTTAATTTTCTCATAATTGATTTATCAACTTTTAGTTATGTCAACAAAGTTATGTTTATTAAAAATTATTTCATATTTCCATGTTAACCTTATAAAACTAAATAATGGTGCAGTGCACCCAAAAATGAAAATTTTCTTTCTACCAATATGTTTTGGGGGCAGCAATAACATTCTGTTATTTCTAAATGGCAAAAAAAGTGCTAATACTAGCATAAAAGTTCATTTATATTAATGTCTTTGTTGAATGAAATAAAAAAAGTTTGAATTCCTATAACTAACATGCAAAAGATATCGCCCTTTTTACAGTAATTTGCTGTAGTCATGCTACCCACCTTAATTTCACAATAAAATTATGAATACAACACATTACTGTGAATTTTTACAGTTAAATCCTGTAAAGTGATACTAATGTAATTTACTGTGCAAAATTACAGTAACATGCTGTGAAAATCTGGACGTTTTTTTACTGTGTACAATTAAATTAAAATATGTCCACTAAGGGATTTTAAATATTGATTACATTTCACAAAATAAAAGACATTAAACGGCAGTATTGCATAAATTATAACAATTAATGTAAAACTTGTTTTTGTCACATCCTGCTTAATAAAATTTTACTCAATTAGGTCCTAGATTTAATTTACATTATCTGCTAACATGTCAAAATATTTGAGCAAAAAAACATCTGAAGTAAACATTTATCTGAAAACATTACATGGTACAATTATTCCTGCTCTCTCCAGGGCAGAACCAAACCAATCTAAGTGCACTTCCAGATATGATCTTGAGCCGTAATTGTGCCTAGCAGGGATTTCACTTTTGCAGGATGTCGATAAAACCAGACCACAATGCACATCCGAGTGTTACTAATGGAATCATTTGGTCGTGTGCTCCTCTGCCTTTCTCCATCTTAGATCCCGGTGATGACAGGAGCCTTCATGGACTCGTCGCCTCACGATGACTACAGCACGGATCACTCTCTCTTCAACTCCTCCGCAAGTGTCCACGCCGCCGCTCTGGCTGCTCACAGCCAGCAGGAGGAGCAGCAGCCCATGTCTCGGGACGCCATATGGCTGTGGATCGCCATTACTGCCACCATCGGCAACATCGTAGTGGTCGGAGTCGTCTACGCCTTCACGTTCTAAACTGTGAAAATGAAATGAACTTTGGAGGCTTCGTATTTGAGTCTCTCAAAATAAAAGGAACTTGGGGGCCTCATTAAACGAACACTGTGCACATTTTTTAAGAAAATGTGCGCAGTCTTAGTTGTTTATTTGTTTATTTTATTAACGCAGAAGGGTATTTAGAAATTATTTTTTGATTAATTGGTGTTTTCATGATGGAAACTTTTTAACTAGTTTGTTTATTGCTAAACAAAAAAAAATGTCTCTTGTTTTTTTCCGACTATAGTGACTAATACTGCCAAACGATTTGTACGTGTTTTGCTTTTAGTATGTGATATCCGATGATGTTGTAAAGCTTTAAATGTCTAGAGGGCAAACGCTAGTCTCTGAAAGTCATCCAACTACCTTTATAGAGCGGCGATTAGGAAGTTGAAATGAATCCCGAATCTAATTTGGTGAAGTAACCATAAAATAAAATTCATCAATATGTAAGTGCAGAGAACAGGACACTTTGTCAGAAACATATAGATAGTTAGCACTTAAAATTGTATTAAATCATGGGGCATTTATTTATTAAATCATGGTTGATTTATTTATTTATTTACATGTTGCCCCCAAGACATGTCAATATGAAGACAATCTCTTATAATTCTCCACACTGGAGCTTTAAAACCCTGGGTCACTCTTACCCCCCTCTAAACTGAATCTTTTTACTTCAGGTTCCATAGTGATTATAGTTTACCTGAGGTTAACAATTAATGCTGGGTATACTTACAATGACGTCTCACATTGTACATACAGCATACAAACCCTGGATTAACATCTTTATTTGCATATTTGCTGTGTCAATGTCACTGATTGGACAGACATGGCATGAAACTTGAAACGTAGTATATTATATATTGCCAACTGCAGTCAGGTTTTTCCTAATAGACTATAATGGTAAGAATTAAACAGCCTCCTCCTCATTTAATTTAGTGTATGAAAGCCAGTACAAACACTAAATGACTGTGTACTGATCCAGCAGGTACAGGACGTCAACATGACATTGTACCCCAACGTCATGTGACGTTGCATTTTGTTTGGAAATGAAAATCGGCTTGAATCAGAACCCAACGTCAGGCCAACATCAATGTCTAACGTCGGATAGACGTTACATTTTGTTTACTTTTCAACACAATCTAAAAACAACAAAATATCAACCTTTAATGATGTTACAGCCTGATGTCGTGTGGACGTTACCAATATGACATCTATCAGACATTGGATTTTGGTTGCCATACTTGATGAATAAACATCAGCATATATGACGTTGGTTTAAGATGTTGGCTTGACGTTGGATTTTGGTCACTTTACAATACAACTGAAAATCAACAAAATTCATTTAACATAGTTATTGGACGTCAAAATAACACTGTCCTTAGATGCTGGTGAACTAAATCTAATCTAATATTAATCTCTGATGATGTTGTGTATGCTGGGGATTGGCTGCCAGTAAGCATTTAGTATTTGTTCAAGTCATCCTGCGGAGTTCGTATTTACAAGTTGATAATCCATAATTATGACATTAGGTGCAGTCAAGTCACTTTGGTCAGATTCAGCACTTTTTTTTTTTTTTTGCAATTGCAAAATGACCAATAAACTATGTGCAGACTAGCCAAAATGACTGCGATATTTTCTAAATGAAGAGTTAAGATGCAAAAGCTGCTAAACGCCACTTCTGCCAAAAATGAGCTAATGACATTGAGCGAATGCCTTAGGCACGTTGTACATGTTTAACAAATATTTTTGCTTCAAATAATCTAAATCGCAGCGTCAGCCTATTTAGAAATAACAGTTTGTTGGCAAAATCCTCTAAACACCACTTGCCTTTGACAGCTAAAGCTTCTATATCCCGAAAACGAATCTGGAGATACGAATCTAATCATATGTTTTCAATGGAGCAGCGCGCTGATAGCCGGCTTTTATATGGCTTTAAGGAGTCATGGAGTTCGATGAATTGGATGAGACTGCGTCTGACTGTCAGTGAATGGCAAATGAAAATGTCCCTTATTACCTTAAACTCTGTGCATTATGAGAAAAAAGAAAACACTCTGTACAGTCGACAGTGTAGCATGCATTCATAACGCACTTTTGCGCAGTGACTCTACTTTGAATGAGTCCGATTTACTATACATTAAACGACAACTGCGTTTCACAAAAGACGAAGTTAAGATGCTGTTCTTTTATCCCACATGGATACTAGGAGGATAAACAAGAGACGAAAAAGACATCAAGACCTTGAGTATGGTGAGAATGAATGAATGACAGCTTCTAAATTGTCTGAGAGACATCCCCTTTTTGCCCAGTAGGCCTACCTTGTGTTTTATTTGCTAATGTAAGCTATTTTTAAAATATAATGTATACAACTATACATTATTTATATTACGTCATAATACCTATACATCTGATCAGCTTTTTATATTAATGGACAATGCACAATGATTGATTTTTCACAATTTTTTACGCTACATTATTTGAATCTAACAAGCTTAGTTTACAATGTTTACATTGCTCTACTTGCATTAAATCTAAATCCCAAATATCAGACAACAGATCGTTAAGATTTAGTTAATGTTTATTTTAATGTTATTGATTATTGCACTTACTTGACAGATTTCATTCATATTTTTTTCTTCAGCTTAGTCCCTGGTTTATCAGGGGTTACCACAGCTAAATGAACCGCCATTTACTTGACAGATGTATTTACAGTATTTTTCTAATTTCTAATTGCATTTTTAGTGATTTTTCAAGTAATCACACTGGCTTGTGTCAATAGGTGGATTTAGAGGTTTTTGCAAAAAAAGCACAAGTGGATTTAGCTGGTTTTGACACAAAAGAAAATCTACTTTGTTAAAAACCAAAGAATTGTCTAAAGTGACATTTTTGAAAAAAGGGGATTTTATTTACTAGCTAATAACCTTTTCATTATCTATAAAATAAAACTTCTAAACCTAATCAGAGGAGCCTGATAGAAAATGATCATTTACAAGAAAAGAGGTCTGATGGGTTTAGAGGGGTTTTGCATCTGAACTCTTTAAATGTTGGCAAAAACTGCTGCAAAATGAGCTTTCTGTTTACCATGTTGTGCAACAAAAGCATTAAAGCAATGATGATAATTCATTCCAGTAGTCAAGATGATAGATTTCAGCAGGGTTTTGAATATTGCAGCTGTGTATTCTATTAAAGGAGACTTATGATTGTTATCCAAATATTAATGGCAAGGTCAGCCTCATATGAGCTGTTTCTAGGAGGTTATAGTATATTATTTTACAGAGGAACTGTGGATTTTGGGTTATTTCTGGATGAACAGATTGTTATTATTATTATTATTATTATTTTGTAAGTTGTGCAACTCAGTAATGCTTGACTGCTAAATCATGACCAAGAGAGACAGTAGCCAGCCATATCTTTAAAGATTAATCATGTGACTGTGGATATACACTATAATATAATATATTATATAATATAATAAGTTTTCAACTTGACTGAAAATACACATTATAACGAAATTACTCTTTTTTTTTTTTATTAAAGTAACATCGCTTTTTACAGTGGGATTTTCTGAAGTTTAGCAAGTTGCTGTAAACTGAATCGACATATTCTATCAAAACTGCCCAAAAAAGATATAATATATTTTGTCGCACTATAGATATTATTTGCAAACTTACTATGTACTTTAAGTAAATGTAAAAATAACAACAATAATAATAATTTAATTTAAACAAATGATTTAAACAAATAATTTTACCATCAATGCAGATGCTTCATCTTTTCTGGCAAGACATAATCACAACTCAGAAACTCGAAACTCAGGGCTTGTAGAAAGTTCCACTAGTAAGTTAGTCAGTTTCCCACTAATAAAAATAACAATAATACATATATATATATGAAGAGTTTAGATGCAAAAACCTCTGAAAGCCATTTGATATTTTCTTCTAAAATTAGCATTTTTCTCTAACTCTTGTGTGTTGGCTAAGTGATGGATAAATTCTTTTCATTGCCTTTTAAGTGAAATAACTGAACATAAATAAAGGAGACTGAGAAAAATTCTCTATTTAGGAGAACATTTCAGACGCTATATAGAGGTTTTTGCATCTGAACTCTTCATATATATATATAATTTTATTTTTTGGTAAGACTTCATTTTGATGGTCCCTATTGCACATTCTGTTGACTAAAAGTTAAGTTGCATTGTAACGCCACGCCAATTACTTCTCATTTGAGTATTAGTAGTATTAGTGATACAGCTCCATCAACGGACATTTAATTGACTATAAGAAACTTTGCATCTACATGCCAACTAATTCTCATTAGATTATAGAGTTGACATGCATTTGCAATGTAACTTAAATTCAACAAAATGTGTAAAAGGACCATCGAAATAAAGTGACACCTATTTATTTATTTATTTTATTTAATAAAATGCATGTGTATTTAACTCATAAATATGGTACTTCCATATATATGATACCTGACTTGAAGGCATCAAATCTAATGGTGCAGTGTTTCACACTATACATGATTGGCAGGACATTTGCTCAGGGTTTCATAACCCAGGGTAATAAGTGCTAATCCCACTTTTTCAGTTAAACATTCCTTTACCCAGAGTTAAAATTGATGTTTAGACCAACAGTGACCCAGGGTTAAGTGCAACATGAAAAGCCCTATTGTACAATCACCCATTTTAATTTAAGTCTGAGTTAGAAATTCATCACACGTTTTTTAAATAAAACCCGTAAGTGATTTCATAAAGATAAATCCTCTCTCTCCCTCAGTTGAGGAAGTGCAGCTTGTTTTTGGTGGAGGTCAAAGCTTTGCTTTTAATGAGCTCAGCATAAAAGGTGGGGGTTGCTATGGTGACTGTTTCAGGCTGTCTGGGAGGCTGCGCTTCTTATTCCAACATCAGACACCTGCGAACATCTCTACTGCCTTCCATCTCTTAAGAAACCGTCCAAACAGATAAACTTGAGGAGAGTCCTTCAGAAACAATTACATTAATAACTTTTCTAATTATTATTAACTGTTTTTCATTTTATTTTATTTTTATTTGTGTGTTCCAAAGCCTTAATCTACAAATGAAATTACAGGACCAACAATCTCCGCTTAAATCCCTTAGAATTTTTTTTTTTCTTTTTTAAATATTTCCCAAATTATGTTTAACGAAGCAAGGAAATTTTCACAGTATGTCTGATAATATTTTTTCTTCTGGAGAAAGTCTTATTTGTTTTATTTTGGCTAGAATAAAAGCAGTTTTGAATTTTTGAAACCCATTTTAAGGTCAAAATTATTAGCCCTTTTTAGCTATATATTTTTTCGATAGTCTACAGAACAAACCATCATTATACAATAACTTGCCTAATTACCCTAACCTGCCTAGTTAACCTAATTAACCTAGTTAAGCCTTTAAATGTCACTTTAAGCTGTATAGAAGTGTCTTGAAAAATATCTAGTCAAATATTATTTACTGTCATCACGGCAAAGATAAAATAAATCAGTTATTAGAGCTGAGTTATTAAAACTATTATGTTTAGAAATGTGTCTCTGTTAAACAGAAATTGGGGAAAGAAATAAATGGGGGCTAATAATTCAGGGGGGCTAATAATTCTGACTTCAACTGTATATATAATAATAATTAACTGATTAGTTCACATCAAAATTTAAATTCTGGGTCACACTTTATTTTGATGGTCCGTTTGTTGAATTTAAGTTACATTGCATCTACATACCCACTAATTCTCATTAGATTATAAGTAGACTGTTAGTTGGGGTTGGGGTTAGTGTAAATTGACATCCATTTGCAAAGTTTATTCTAGTCAGTTAAATGTCTGTTGAAGGAGCAGTATCAACAGATATTAAGCAGACAGTCTACTAATACTCAAATGGACCCTCAAAAGTGTTAAGTGTTACCAAATTCTGTGTTCATTTACTCATCCTTAAGTGTTTCCAAACCCACACAAAATTGATTGGTATTTAAAACACAAATGACACAAATTGAGAGATTTCTGTCCATCCGTTTACAAACTGTTCACACTAAAGTCTAATGCTTCAAAACTTAAATTAAATAAAACCATGTCATTCATCGTTTAGTTTGTATGAACAGATTTAATATAGGCTTTGACTATAAACATTTCAGTTTGCAGAATTCAGGGTGCATTGGGATCAGCTTCCTTATTCAGTAATCAGGGGACTGAACATAACTTTGTTTAGTTGCTGCAGTTTTGTTCCATGCAGAATTACAGTGTTGAGAAGCCTTTATGATTAATTAACTGTGATGAATTAAAGCGCGTTAATAGTGAAACCGGTTGCATCCCTATACGGATGACGCATGCATCGTTACATAGCGGCTGTAAAACTATACAAAGACACAAATGATTTTGTAACTACCACTCTGACACATTCTGGCACATTAGGAATATTGATTCCTCAACAGTAATCTCTGCTTGGTCTGTGTCCGAATCGTACATGTACGGCTGAATGCTGGTCCTCTCACTCATGTTGCTTCTCTCTGTCTGCCTGTGTGTTTCCATACACAATGCGGGTGAGCTCTTGGCTCCGCCCCCTTGTTAAGTTAAGCGGGAGGTCGAAACTAATTTTCATGTGAAGCAACACACCCCTAAAACAACAACCTGTGTACACACACCCAAAATGACATTTTTTAACACATTATAATAAAAAAATCTGAATTGTGTTTTGAACTGAACCTAAACTGGCACACTCAGAAGATCCATAATATTAATATTAAATGTTAAAAAAGGGGTAAACTATGTGCCCTTTAAGCATTTCAAGAGGCAAACAAAAAAATATGAACACATTATGATTGTTACATTTATCATTTTTGAAGTGAATAAGCCTAAATTCTTCAGAAGTATCTTTGACCAACAAAAATATGTTTTTATTTACATACTAAACCTGTCAGCGTTTCACTGCAAACCTTGAAGGACAATTGCTAATTGAGTCATGATCGACCGGACAGTTTTTAGACTGTGACGGTCACTCTATTGATCAGATCAACAGACTTTGAACCTGCTCTATTAGGCTGACCAAAACGAACATGTTATAGCTACGGGCTAATGGGATGAAATGAACTGGGACCAAGCCAAGATGATCGTCTATCATCTACTCTGCAATGGATTGCACTGAACATAAAAAAAATGGCCTTCATTTAATCAATGACTTTGATTTATGGACTGGAAGGTCTCTCATCAGTGTGTGAAAAAATATTCACAGATAAACTGTAACTGCCACAGTGAAGTTTGATTAAGAGTTGATTGTTAATTATGGCATACTACTACATAGTCTAATTGAAGAGACTACTGAAATGCCCTTCAAAGTCTCTTTTCTATTATGGGAATAAACTGCAATTCGCTGCTGCTGTTTGTCGTTCCTAATAGAGGAACGTGTCATTTAAAGCAGCTGGATTTGTAATCTCCCACAGTAATGCTTCATTAGAAGTGAGGTGCGAATGAACAAATAATCTTCTCCTCAGCAAACAGATATTGTAGATATTGAGATTCTTAGTAAAAGTCCTGTCTGTTGATGTTGAGAGGTCTTTATATAGAGGCCTGATATCTAGTGTAGCGAATGAACAGCGGTGTGTTCAGCTCAATTCTGCTTCACCTGCACTGCAACATGTTTCTTTTTGTATTGATAAATCACTGTTGAATTAAACGAGTCATTGAACACAAGATGTGAGGCTGTCGTATACTAATGATTTACTCATACTCATTATAACACTTCGGCTCATCTTTTTTTTTTTTCTGCTGATGAAACAAAGCCTTGACACTTAGCTCAATATTATCTTGGGTTGAGCGATCTGAGCCATATTTTATCCATACTGCATCACAAATTGAGACTCTATTTGAGTTTTCTTTGATATTAAAACATTTTATATCATTTTCCCCTGAAAACAATGACTACGTTTACATGGACACCAATACTTCTATTTTAATGATAATTTTAATGCGATTAAGACAATACTCTGATTAAGAGTCTACCATGTAAACAGCGATTTTTGATTGATTTAATCAGATTAAGGTCATAATCGAACTAAAGAGAAATCGAATTAAGACATGTGGAGTATGCCCTGCTGAAAAATACAGCTTAAACCAGCCTAGGCAGGTTGGCTGGTTTTAGCTGGTCGATCAGCCTGGTTTTAGAGGGGTTTTGGCCATTTCCAGGCTGGTTTCCAGCCATTTCTAGCCTGGTCTTAGCTGGTCAGCCCAGGGGCGCCTCCAAGGGGTGGCCACCCCTGGGTAAACTCTAGCCACCCCAACATGATTTTGCTGTTGACATTATTAATTTAAATGTACTTATGTAAATTCCCAATACTTCAATAAATAAAATGCAGCCACCAAATTATTGTTGGTGCCACTGACGTAGCTGATTCACTGCTCTCCCCCTCAGCATTGGTTCAACGCTGGTGAAGGCAAACTGACGCATGCGCGCAGAAAACCATTCCCGTGCGCCTCACGCACTCCTGTGAGAATCCTACGGAGACCCGGAAGGGACGTGATGGTGGAAAAAAAAACTGAGTGGGAGAAAAAAAAAATGGGTGGGAGAAAAAAAAAACAGTGATAGGTAAATATATATTTTGTAAAGTTTTTGCGTTCCCTCGCAAAGATTGCGTTCCCTCGCAAAGATGTTTTGCGAGGTAACGCAAAAATGTTTTGCGAGGGAACACAAAGATGTTTTGGGAGGGAACGCAAAGATGTTTTGCGTTCCCTCGCAAAACTGTTTTTCCACAAACACTTCCTGTTCACTTCAGTGAATTCATTAATGAATTTATACATGTCAACCCTCCCGTTTTTGACTGGATTATTACGTATTTTACTATTCTATCCTGCTATCATCATTCAGTATCAGCGAATGCATGTATGAGCCAACGACTGGTATAAGCGCTGACTGACAGAAGCGCTCTGTATGATAAACTGATCCCAGATCAGCTTCTGTACACACCAAAGTGACACCTCTGTTATCAAACAAGTGAAGAGCAGCAAATTAATCTCTCGTTTTTTATTTGATTACAGTGGTGTCACTGTATAATGCACAGATCTATAATGAAAGTATTCCATTACTTTCGTAACTGTTTGTGCATTAGTTTGTCATTAGGTGTGTTTAAAATAAAACACGCAGTACGGACATGTTTACAAATTATTAAGAGTATTTGTCTTGCCTAAACATACACCAGAATATACCAAAATTCCCTGCACTTTCGCTCCTCTTTAGATGGCGTGTAGCGCTTATACCAGTCATTGGCTGATTCAGAGGTTGCATGTGAAGGGTGATGATCGACGCACAGCTTTAATGGAAAGAAAGTGAATGCAGGCATTTTTATATTCATTTCAGCGTGTTTTCAAGATTAAAAATACATGATAAATATGGGAAAATCCTGAATGATATGATGATAGCAGGATAGAATTGTAAAATACGGGATAATCCAGTCAAAAACGGGAGGGTTGACATGTATGAGGTAAACGGGAAGCGTTTGTGGAAAACATTTTTGCGAGGGAACGCAATCTTTGCGAGGGAACGCAAAAAACTTTAAAAAATAAATATTTTCCTATCACTGTTTTTTTTTTCTCCCACCCATTTTTTTTTCTCCCACTCAGTTTTTTTTCCACCATCACGTCCCTTCCGGGTCTCCGTAGAATCCCGGTTGTTTGCATGCATTCCGATAAAATACGCGCCGCTCATGCGCCGTGAAACAGGAGTAACAGCCTTTTGTGCAGAGGTGTCGGCACGCATCGAGTTTTGCAAGTCGACTAAACTAAAGTTTATATAATATGATGATGTAGTAACTTTCACTAAGCATGGCTTTAAAGCAGAAAGGAGGGATAAAGAGTCAGGGAGGTAAGACTTCATTACATTATGTTGTGTATGGGATGGTTCGCCCATGGTGTCATTTAAACTAGAACCACCACTGCCCTCCCCGATCGTCGTTGACAGCACCACACACACCTTCAATAGACAGCAATGGCAATATAATATTTACCTTAAGGTACATCAATAGAAGAAGCTGCATTAATAATATTGTGGCTCAAAAAGGAATATGGATAAATTACATTATTAGGGTCTGTATAGTGAATGTGTGTGTAGTAATCCCTTTTCAGTTTGTTCATTTGTTTGTTTTATTAATTAATTCATGAATCTTCATGAATTTTAGACTTGGCATATACCATGTGCAATAAAAGTATGTAAAAAATAACTAAAAAGTTATATATATATATGAAAAGTGTTTTTAAACTAAATATTGATTTTTATTTGATTTCCACATGTACTGTACTTGCTGAATTATTTCAAGGAATAAATTGCAATATTTTAAGAGTAATTAATTAAACGAATTAAAACCACATTATTTCATTCACCAGAAACAAAAATATAACATTACACTGAATTCATAAAACTTTTTTGTGTGCCACCCCAAGATTTGCTGCGGCCTCTTCTGGCCACCCCTAAGAAAATTTTCTGGGGGCGCCACTGGGTCAGCCTGGGAGTTGACGAGCTAAAACCAGCTTGACCAGCCAAAACCAGCTATGTCCAGCTTAAACCAGGCTGGTCAAGCTGGTTTTAGCTGGTTTAAGCTGGTCATTTTCCAGCCTCACCAGCTAAGACCAGGCTGGAAATGGCCAAAACCCCTCTAAAACCAGGCTGGTCGACCAGCTAAAACCAGCCAACCAGCTTAGGCTGGTTTAAGCTGTTTTTTTCAGCAGGGTGCCGATCTTAGTCGCATTATTGAAGTGCAGTACAGGCATGTAAACGCCTTAATCGAATTATTACCGTCATGTAGGACTTTAAGCCGCTTTTTGCGACAGGGCTGCCACACACACACAGACATACACACACACACACACACACACACACACGCACAGCGGATTGACACTTTTTGCACCTACCGAGTCAGTGCAGACCAGACACCTGCATCGTGATATGTGGAGGGTTTTTTTTTCTTCCATTCAGCTTGCGGTATGAACTTCCATTAAAACAACTCTTCTAGCAGTTTATAGTTGCATCCAATATCTCGTCTGTCACAGGGGGCATGCATGAAATCTTCGTGAATGAAAGTGAAAGTGCCAAACTGCAGTTAGTCGACAAATTAAAAATGAAACACCCGAAATTACATGAAACTCCGGAGGAAATGCGGATGGCGCGGTGACGCAATGACATTAATCGATTTATGTGCTATAACATTTAAAACGCGATCATGAAAGTAACACTCAAAAAGCAACTCATGTAAACAACTTAGTCCTATTATTCTCTTAATTAGAATAAAGCAAATAATTTGATTACTGATGTCCATGTAAACGTAGTCATTGATTTTACATGTGGATTATTGGTATTAGGTATTACTGTGGTGCCAAAAATCTAAAAGTAACCAAATAAGCTCTCAAATTATATGCAGTTTTGTCAAAACTATATATGATTAGATTAAGACATTAAGGGGTAACACTTTACTTGAAGGGGGTGTTCATAAGACTGTCATGAAACCTTTATAATCATGACACAATGTCAAGAATATGAATGAGATTTGTCAATAGACAGTTGTCATACAGTAAGCATGCATAAAATCACATTCACATTCATAACATGTGTCATGTCATAATTATAAAGGTGCCATGACAGTCTCATGAAAACATCTTCAAGTAGAGCGTTACCCATTAACGTTTAAAAGATGTATAATTGCTAAGGACTAAAAAAAGAGCTAAGGGCTAAAAGGCTAAGGGCTAAAGTATTCATTGTAACAAGGGTGCATTTAGCACTAGTTTGCTTATTGTTCATACTTTCATAAAAAAGTGTTAATTTTGCAACAGACTGTGAAGTTGATTTGGATTTTTTGATTTTGGATCCATTTTGCTTATTATTGTGTACTTTGCATCAGAATTGTTAGCAACAAATGCTGCTTAACATGTTTTCATGTATAATTATTATTATTGATTTATTATTTAAATGAAGTTTGACAAACTAGTTTCGAGAGGAGCACATTATATAACTGATCGCGGCTGGTCTTTCATCCGTAATCAGCAATAATCCAATTAGATTGATCCAAGATAGGCCCACACGGAATCAGTGCGCACTGAAATCCGCAGATTTCCACAGATTTTTAGCACATCATTGAGTTTTTTAATTAATTTCACTAATTTTGTTATGGTGTAATAATAGTAATATTAAGATGTTGATATGATTTATTTACAATACAGTTTATAAAGTCATATTTTTTTGTCTTTCAGTACATATATTATATGAGAGACTTGCTTTGTTTACCAAATAAGTGGATCTACTGTAAATGGATTTGCAATGTAAACATTAAATACAAGTTAAATAATTATTATTTTTTATTTCATATATTAAGTTATTAGTTCCGCATGAATCCGCAGATTTTTTACAAAATTCTAAGCAGAAATAGAAAAAAAATTCCGCAGATTCTGTCTGGCCCTAATCCAAGCCTACAACAATAGACCGATTTCACCCTACTGCATTATGTTCGTTTCGGAAGAATCCTCCCTTCCACCCCATCTCCTCCTTTTACCAGGGGGAGCTCTCGAGACCTACTGTACCTGATCATGGACCCTCCTACATGCTAATTGACCAGGCGGCAGCCTCCAAGCTCAGGGTTCTCTCCCTGGACAGCATGCCAAACCTGCTAATAGCATCAAGCAATATCTAAGTGTGAACTCTTGAAATGTGAACATTGGTTTATTTGAGCATTAGCTGAACTGACAATGTGTGACCTTGCGCCACAAAATAAGTCTTGAGGTCAGGTTTTTTTTTCTTTTAATAAATCCGTTTTCAACTGATATATAATATTATATATAATATTTGGCCGAGACACAACTATTTGAAAATCTGGAATCTTGAGAGTTTAAAAAAAGAAAAGACAATATTAGGAAAACATTTAGGCCCAGTTTCACAAACAGGGCTTAGATTAAGCCAAGACTAGGCCTTAGTTAAATTAGACTATTTAAGCCACATTTATAAAAATGGCCTTAGAAAAATATATTACTGGTGTGCACCTGGAGAAAAAAAATGACACTGATGTATTTTAAGACATCTCACTACAAGTTATTTTGAGTTGAGACAGCTCAAACATGCAATTTAATCTTGACTAGCCTTAAACCTTGTTTGTAAAACCGGGGGTTAATTTGTCAAAATTAAGTTCTTAGCAATGTATATTACTAATTAAAATGTACATTTTATTTTCATAAAAACAAAATGTCTGCATGAAACATGATTTTTACTTAATAGTCGTCGTATAAAAGAAAAAAAAATCGATAATTTTGATTCATACAGTTGGCCATTGCAAAACCTCTGCAACTTAAACCCGTTTTGTGGTCTAGTGTTACATATGCAGAGTTACTGCCTCATTTTTCATTAACCAGATTGAGTATTTTCAGTGTACAGTCAGCTGTCTATATGTCATCCCATACTCACTGCCTTCAGGATTTGCCTTGGTTCAATGTCAGTCTTGATGATCAAGACATACTTTGCACATCACATAAAAAATTAGTACACAAACTCAAATACATTTTTATTCTATAAAAGCACACTGTAAGCAACCCTCACCATCTGTCCACAGCACCAAACTACAGTTCCAGCTGTTTTGAACTGAATGCAACATGGCATGAAGGCAAGTGTAGATAATAAAGTACATCTTCTGTTATCAACGCTACAGATAGCTAGCTAACAATATTGCAGCAGCCTGAACATGGAAGATAGTAATGCTGGAAAATAGATTATAAAGTCTGCAGCAGTGAAAGTGTTAACAGCAGCAGTGTTAACGGCCTGATGTCACTAGAAAACGTAAGTATTTTACGTTTTGTCAGTTTAGTGGCTATTCATACGAGTTCAGTCGTATGAAAATGTAAGATTTTAAAAAGGAGGTGTGGCACCCAACCCCGCCCCTAAACCCAACTGTCATTGGGTGATGAGCAAATCGTACTAAATTGTACCAATTAGATCGTACAAATTCATACGAGTTAGCCACTAAATCAAAAAGATATGAATTGCCGTGAGATTGTGTTGGTGTTAACTAGTAGTGTTGGGAGTAGCTATCTATACCCAATGCAAACTATTTGATTCATTCATTCATTTTCCTTCGGCTTAGTCTCTATTTCAGAGGTAGCAACAGCCGAATAAACCACCAAATGAATGAACTTTTTGATTGTATGATTAAAATGTACAGTATAATCTCATTTGTATCTGATTTGCTTATCCCCCAATCAGGGGTAGGGCTAAAAGTGAGGTTTACAGGGAGTGCAGAATCATTAGGCAAGTTGTATTTTTAAGGGATTCATTTTATTATTGAACAACAACCATGTTCTCAATGAACCCAAAAAACTCATTAATATCAAAGCTGAATATTTTTGGAAGTAGTTTTTAGTTTTAGCTATTTTAGGAGGATATCTGTGTGTGCAGGTGACTATTACTGTGCAGAATTACTAGGCAACTTAACAAAAACAAATATATACCCATTTCAATGATTTATTTTCACCAGTGAAACCAATATAACATCTCAACAGTCACAAACATACATTTCTGACATTCCAAACAAAAACAAAAACAAATCAGTGACCAATATAGCCACCTTTCTTTGCAAGGACACTCAAAAGTCTGCCATCCATGGATTCTGTCAGTGTTTTGATCTGTTCACCATCAACATTGCGAGCAGCAGCAACCACAGCCTCCCAGACACTGTTCAGAGAGGTGTACTGTTTTCCCTCCTTGTAAATCTCACATTTGATGATGGACCACTGGTTCTCTATGGGGTTCATATTAGGTGAACAAAGAGGCCATATCATTAGTTTTTCTTCTTTTAGACCCTTTCTTGCCAGCCACGCTGTGGAGTACTTGGACGCGTATGATGGAGCATTGTCCTGCATGAAAATCATGTTTTTCTTGAAGGATGCAGACTTCTACCTCTACCACTGCTTGAAGAAGGTGTCTTCCAGAAACTGGCAGTAGGACTGGGAGTTGAATGCAACTCCCAGTCCCACTCCCACTCCCAGGAGCTTGACTCCATCCTCGACCCAAAAGGCCCCACAAGCTCATCTTTGATGATACCAGCCCAAACCAGTACTCCACCTCCACCTTGCTGGCGTCTGAGTCGGACTGGAGCTCTCTGGCCTTTACCGATCCAGCCACGGGCCCATCCAGACTCACTCTCATTTCATCAGTCCATAAAACCTTAGAAAAATCAGTCTTGAGATATTTCTTGGCCCAGTCTTGACGTTTCAGCTTGTGTGTCTTGTTCAGTGGTGGTCGTTTTTCAGCCTTTCTTACCTTGGCCATGTCTCTGAGTATTGCACACCTTGTGCTTTTGGGCACTCCGGTGATGTTGCAGCTCTGAAATATGGCAAAACTGGTGGCAAGTGGCATCTTGGCAGCTGCACGCTTGACTTTTCTCAGTTCATGGTTCAGTTCTCAGTTTATTTTGTGCCTTGGTTTTTCCAGACGCTTCTTGTGACCCTGTTGACTATTTTAAATGAAACGCTTGATTGTTGGATGATCACGCTTCAGAAGCTTGGCAATTTTAAGAGTGCTGCATCCCTCTGCAAGATATCTCACTATTTTTGACTTTTCGGAGCCTGTCAAGTCCTTCTTTTGACCCATTTTCCCAAAGGAAAGGAAGTTGCCTAATAATTATGCACACCTGATATAGGGTGTTGATGTCATTAGACCACACCCCTTCTCATTACAGAGATGCACATCACCTAATAAGCTTAATTGGTAGTAGGCTTTCGAGCCTATACAGCTTGGAGTAAGACAACATTCATAAAGAGGATGATGTGGTCAAAATAATCATTTGCCTAATAATTCTGCACTGCCTGTAAAGACACGCCTTCCTTACATTTTCATATTAAATTAGTTATTAAATTAGTTCATATTATAAATTAGTATGAATTAGCCACATTTCAGACAAGAAAAATAGTTATGTAAAATAGTTATGTTTTCTCTTGATATCAGGCTGTTTTTGATCATTCTGGCAACCTGTAACTCCTCACTGGATTTCTCAAAATTCCTTTTTAGTTGGTCATCTTTGTGGATAAAAGTATTGTTTGGGACCCTTAATTTGTCACAAACATTTTTGAGTTTCTTTATTCTGTTAAACAAATAAGTTAATTTGAAAAAAAGTTGGAAACTGATAACCATTGACTTCCATTTGTTTTTCACACTAATTAATTTAGTTTTAAGTTCAACAGTGGGGGGAAAAGAAACGTGAAGCTTTGGAACTACTTGAGGGTGTCACATCCCCGGCTCATTCCTGCACGTTATTCTCTATGTGCAACCAAACCAATGCTGGTGAAAGCAATGTAGTTAACCAAAAAGCAATCTCTGCATGTGCGCTGTAAATAACAAATCTGCACGCCTCACACACCACTCCCGTTGCTTCCCTCCTGGTGGGAGTCCCGGTTGTTAACACACACGCCGGAAAAAATACTGTGGTTATTTAGACGACTTTCTGAAACTGATATCTGGCAACTATACATTGTTTATCCGCTTGGGCAATCATTTTACATAGAGCTTCTCTAGCTCAAAATTGCCCATATGCCAACCAGCGAGTGAGAACATGGAACAATGACCATGTGCTGTGGTAACAGAGCGTAGGCACCAAATCTGTTGTGAATCTGCCTGCCTGAATCCCTGAACCTGGAATAGACTTTTGGCATTGGAGTGATTTAAAGCCAGAAACATTTCACAACATTTTACATAAATTAGCCCAATGTTACATATCAAATAGCAAGAAAATATATGCTAAATTTAATAAGTAAATGTCTGCATATATAAGCACATTTGGCCTGAAGTGTGTGAGTAACATTCCCAGCTTTCTGCATTCAGATCACATGGCGTTGCTTAACAGTGACAAGGTGATGCAAAAGTGAAGACTCTGCTGCATTTCCTCCTCTGTGCATGGACAAATGCGCATCATTAAGGGAATCGTGAATTTCAAGGTATAGTTCTGGAAGACTGGTTAAAACTCCTCAGAACAGATGTCAGAGACTGATTAGATATGTTTACACCACATTACTGCTGCTAATGGAGGAAATCACACGCTGTTTACCAATATGCATAATTTTGCACACATTAATCGAGTTGAAAATATATTATAGGGTATTGTAGGTTATAAGACGCGAGTGAGTTTTTCTGACTTTTTTTGAAAGCAGTTGGAATATTAAACCACAAGAGCTGGCTAATACATACTCAAAATAGTGATATTTGCTCTTTGTTCAAACTAATATTTACTTTAATTAACTGAATAACAAAAGTTAAGACAACTTAATTGTTTTATGTTGAATCCACTTAAATTTGTCAAAACTAAAATGTTAACTTAATTCCTTCATGTTGTTTCAACACAAATCGATTGTGTGGAACCCAGAATTTTTTACAGTGCATTCATGCATGTGCACACACATACACAGATACACGCACACACAGACAGTGGTGATCAAAATTACAAAACAACATACAATTTCCTAAATTTAGATGTCACAATTTTGTGGGATATTTAAGTCACACTACAGTAGTTTTACAGTAGATTTCAGGCACATATTTTGAATCATGAGGTGTGTCTTATTTCAGTGGCTGCATCCTCTGAAGGATGTAGACTTCCAAGGTGAGTCATTCAATGTCCACACAGGGTGAACTGAGTGTTTTGAAATGAGACGATCTATACAGAGGACAGATCTCATCACCTAGAAACCGTAACAGTTGCCGTTAATAAAATTTGGCATTAAAGTGTATTTTTTCCGAGTGAATTTAAAACGCATATTAAGCGATCTGATGTCAAAACAAAGTTTACAAAAACTGGAAATATATTTTTCTTCCATGTACACATAAAAATGTAAACTATCTATAAAATCACTTTTTATTAAGACATTTTACACTCTTTTTGTATTTAGATATCTAAGTAAAACAAAACCTAATTCATACATTTAAACTGTAATGCAGAGTTTTCTTTGAAAAACGTCCAGCTGTTAGCGCATAATGAATCTTGGGATGTTCAAGGTCGCGAAGGATCCACCAGTTGTTCACATTTGGAGGCTGCATTTGAAGGAGCCTTCAATTCTTATTTATTCATTTTTTAAATGGAACAATCTTTCTCACGGCGCAATGACACAGTGTTCTTCAAATGCATCCTTCGTAGGGTGCAACCTCTGAAATGAGACGCAGCTCAATATAAGTGATGTTTATTTATAAACTACTTTCGAGAGGAGCATGTGATTATGATTGATCACGGCTGGTCCCGCATTAACTAATGCACGATTCACCAATCAGATGATTTCTAACTCACTAAACTCTCAGAAATAAAGGTATGCAAGTTTTCAAAAGGTACACGTTTGTACTTAAAGGCCCAGTTTCACAAACAGGGCTTAGCTTAAGCCAGGACTAGACCTTAGTTAAATTATGCTATTTAAGCCACATTTTTAAAAACAGCCTTAGAAAAATACATTACTAGTGTGCACCTGTAGACAAAAAAAGACACTGACATATTTTAAGACATCTCACTGCAAGTTATTTTCAGTTGAGACAGCTCAAACATGCAATTTAATCCACGACTAGCCTTAAACCTTGTTTGTGAAACCGGGGGTAAGGGTCCATATTGGTACCTCAAAAGTACATATTAGTACCCAAAAATAGAATTGGGATTGGGCCTTAGTTCCAACCCCGATCAGACACACCTGGACTAGCTAATCAAGCTCTTAAGCTGGGGTCACACTGGACTTTTCTCCCCATAGACTTTCATTCATACGCACGTGAATGCGTCAGACTGGAAACGCAAGCTCGTGCGACAAGTTTCGCAGTTCACTGCGTTGGAAAGTTCAAGCTTGGTGAACTCTGACCTTGCAAAATCACATCACATGATTGCGTGAGACCAATCGAAGATTAAAAAAACATGACCTTTCTGGACAGAAATTTTAAATATGGATCAATCGCTCGCTTTTTTTAAATGTCCAATCATCTTGTTTAATTCCGTCCGCAGCGCCGTACTACAGAATTTTGCAAGGTCAAACTTGCAAGTGTGACCGCAGCTTTACTAGGCTTTCTGGAAACCTAGAAATATAGAAATCCTTGCAGGTGTGTTGAGGCAAGTTGGAGCTAAAATCTGAAAGTGTGAAGGAATACATTTTCATAGTAGCTCATTTCGGCACAGTAATCCACTTCAGCAAACACTCAGAAACATACATTGACATCTTGCTTTGTCTACTTTTCACATCGATTGGCGTTTTTCGTTTGGCATTTGCAGAAAGTTGAGAAATGACCAACATTTCTGATGCTCTCTGATTTCTGATGGACTGCATGAGCATTTACACAACTTCCATGTGAATGAATTGAAAACGCTCGCTCTGCCACGCTCACAATGCACCACTGGAAAGACGCCATTAGGGATGTTTACGGGAGTTGTATCTCTTTGAAAGCTACATGCCAGAGTGAATGCAAATGTTTATCAGAAGCTGCTTTGAGAACATGCAGTTACTTTCTTCTGTTCATCTTTGAAGCTAAGGAAACATTTTCAGCTAACAAATATCTACCAAAAACCTGTTTTACACTACAAAAAAAGATTCTACACCCACAGGCTTTTTGATACTTGCAAAGACGTGGCTTGAAAATCAAATGGGAAATCATTATGTAACACCTCGATTCCCTCAGTTCAAAATAGGCAAGGCCTATTTCTGTCATTTTTCCTAATAAACTCTCGTCTGCAGTCAGGAATTGCAGTTGAGTTGACAGGAATAAGTATTTTGCAATACACAGAATAATTTAACACTTGGCTCAAGATATCAAAACTTTGTGTAGCTACAGAAATCAATTTATTCCGGAGACCAAACATATGTTTATTTTATTTATCTATATTTTGCTTTCACAAAAAACTGTGAGCCTGCAAAAAATCCTGGATCCAACCTGTTCTATTTCACTTGATGCATATTCTATGAAGCTCTCAGCCTCAAAGCCTCATCTTTGTTGACTCGGACTGAAGCAGATCCCCGGAGACTCTCGCTGTTTCAGATGCTTCAGTGCTGCTCAGAGCGACACTTAACATAACGCTCACGTCTCGCTCAATGTCTCCCACCAACACTCAGTTGTGATTTCAACTGACCCAAATATGAAAACCCAAAAGCTTTTTAGTCATGTTCTTAGTTTTTCTTTTTAATGTTTTCCATATGACATATCTCAGACTCACTTTGTTTAACACAATTTATTTGTAAACTCAGATTACAAAAGATACTTGTAATGCATCTGTCAGGGAAGTCATAATAGTTCAAGTAATTAAGGGCTTTAGATTACTTTAGGTATGAAATATGGGAAATATATGATACATGCAGTAATCAACAATCAAATTGAATCAAAAAATGTTTTTTCAAAATTGTCCTAGGACAAGAATGGGTGTTGTTCAATATAAACCCAATTCCAAACAAGTTGGGACACTGTACACATTGTGAATAATAAAAGAAATGCAATAATTTATAAATCTTACAAGCTTATTTTTTTTATTTACAATAGAATAGATAACATTTCAAATGTTGAAAGTGAGAAATGTAAAAATTGCAGGCCAAATGTTGGCTCATTTTGGATTTCAAGACAGCTACACATTCCAAAAAAGTTGGAAAAGGTAGCAATAATAGGCTAGAAAAGTCAAATATACATATTAGGAACAGCTGGAGGAGCAATTTTCTACTTATTAGGTAAATTGGCAACATGATTGGGTACACTGCAAAACCCAACAGTTGACTTTATCAAGTGAAATGAGTGTAGTTAACTCCAAATTTGCTGAAAGTTAATTCTACTCATTTGAAAAAAAGTTTTGAACTCAGTGTTGAAGGTAATGAGTTAATTAAAGACCTCATTACTTCAACTTAAATGGAGTAAGTTCACAGTACTCATATAGATTAGTGTAACTCAAATGGTTTGTTGCAATCGGTTTCCTCATATTTAAGTAGTTGGAGTGTTGTAAACACTCGCGCTCGCCTCCCTCGCCATAGTAAGCTACGGCGACATATCGAATAATGATAAATGACGTCAGTACACAATAACCGGTTGTGATTATTACTGAACCGATACCGAATTGTCCATGTCTGCATCGCGGTTCACCGAAGAAACAATTAATTTTGACACCCCTATTTAAAATGATACATTTTCACAGGTTAAACATTTGACATGTCATCTATGTTCTATACTGAATAAAATAATGACATTTAGAACTTCCACAACATGGCAATCAGATTTTATTCACAATTTGTACAGTGTCTCAACTTTTTTCGGAATCGGGTTTGTAGTTTTAGCACAACTTTGATGAAAGGTGATGATCCACTTCAAATGTTGATCAGTACTACTGTATATGATTTATGTTATTATAACATTAATGACCGATACCATAGTTTTATGTTAAAATTCGACATCTTGTCTTTGACATAACAATATTTGTACAAAAAGTAAAAAAAAAAAATTTATGCTTAATTTAGGATAAAGTTATGAACAAATCATTCATTCATTTTCTTTTTGGCTTAGTCCCTTTATTAATCTGGGGTAGCCACAGCGGAATGAACCACCAATTTATCCAGCACATGTTTAAGCAGGAGATGCCCTTCCAGCCGCAACTCATCTCTGGGAAACATCCATACACACTCATATACTACGGACAATTTAACCTACCCAATTCACCTGTACCACATGTCTTTGGACTGTGGGGGAAACCGGAGCACCCGGAGGAAACCCACGCAAACGCAGGGAGAACATGCAAACTCCACACAGAAACACCAACTGACCCAGCCGAGGCTCAAACCAGTGACCTTCTTGCTGTGAGGCGACAGCACTACTTACTGCGCCACTGCATTGCCCAAATCATCAATTTATCCATTGTTATTATTATTATTAACAGTAAATTATTCAAAATTAAACATGTCTTATTTTACTTTAAATATAAAATAATTAAAAATACACATTTAGCAAACATCACATTTACTTCTCAGTCCATCTAAAATATCTTTAGTGTTTCGAAAGAATGCGGGACTGAAACGCTTGGCCTTTCAGACATCTTCCAATGCATAATAAATCTAAAACTTAACAACAACAAAAAAAGTCATTACCACTTGTACAGTTAATTTTGCATCATAATGCAGGCCAGGAGCATTTAAAAGCATGGAGCACTAGAACAATGCAATGCTTTTAGAGCAGTTTGAGTCCAATGGGGATTCATTTCTGCATTTTGAAGATGCTGACAATGAAAATAAGAGTGCCGGAAGAGTTGCAGAGGGGCAAGTGGGGACAAAACTGCAGGGTTGTGGACTTTGTCAATTCCCATCATATACATTAGAATATGTGCAATTAAATAACATGTACCTAGATACAATCGTTAAAGTAACCCAGAGAGAAATAGAAAAACAGAATGAGTTTTGTGTGATCAAGAAAAAAAAGGGTTCATGAGCTGAGCAGCCGAGAGTACAATTGAACTCATTGGAGTGAATGCCAGGCGTTACGTTTGGAGAAATCTAGGCACCACTCATCATCAGGCTAATACCATCTCTATAGTGAAGGATGGTGGTGACAGCATCATGCTGTGGGATGTTTTTCAGCAGCAAGAACTGGAAGACTAGTCAGGAAAGAGGGAAAGATGAATGCAGCAATGTACAGAGACATCCTGAATGAAAACCTGCTTCAGAGTGCTCTTGACCTCAGACTGGGGCGACGGTTCATCTTCTAGCAGGACAATGACCCAAAGCACACCACCAAAATATCAATGGAGTGGCTTCACAGCAACTCTGTGAATGTCTTGAGTGGCCCAGCCAGAGCCCAGAACTAAATCCTATTGAACATCTCTGGAGAGATCTGAAAATGGCTGTACACAGACAGTCGCTTCCCATCCAACCTGCTAGAGGTTTTGATAAACCTTGAGAGGTACTGCTAAGAGGAATGGGCAAAAATTCCCAAAGACAGGTGTGCCAAGCTTGTGGCATCATATTCAAAAAGACTTGAGGCTGTAACTGCTGCCAAAGGTGCATCAACAAAGTATTGAGCAAAGGCTGTGAATACTGATGTACATGTGATTTTTCAGGTTTTTTGTTTTTTATAAATTTGCAACATTTTCAAATAAAATCTTTTTTTTCACATTGTAATTATGGGATATAGTTTGAAGAATTTTAAGAAAATAAATGATTTTAATTCATTTTGGAATAAGGCTGTAACATAAAAAAAATGTGGAAAAAGTGAAGCGCTATGAATAATTTCCGGATGCACTGTACGCTAATGAAAACAAATGGATTTTTAAAAGTGACTTAAAAAATAGCCAGGCTAGGGGTCATTCTAATCTCCACTGGCAGGTCAATTCTAAAGCCAAGGCCAATCACAAAGTACTATGTTTCAGTCCAGAGTGTGGGATTAACAGAAGGTTTTCATCAGCTCTGTTCACTTGCAAAAACTAATCACTTTCTCACTGACAAGACCTTGGAGATGGCCATAGATGCTTTTACCACTTGACTACTGCAACTGTTTGTGCTATGGCATTTTCAAAACTCAAATCACTCATCTTCAATTAGTGCAGAATGCTGCATTCCTTTTAAAAGAAAAAGAGGGATTATATTACTCTGTACCTACAGTACTTCACTATCTCTCTATTCAATCTAGGAAACATTTTAAAATTCCTATTATTTGTTTTTAAGTCTTTTCACTGTCAAGCAACCACCTATATATCTGAACTGCTGCATACACCCATGAAAAGTCTAAGATCTTGCGAGAAAACTAGAACCAATCACTGTGGAGATTTGTTGATCAAATTTTAGGGAGTCATCTAAAAGACCAATCCGATTCCGTACCTGTGAGGGCTTAAATATAATAAAAGGTCCTAGGTCAAAATGATGACATATTCCAAGTGTCCTCCATTGAGATATTTTAAGAAAATTCAAGAGCAGTGCAATGTGTGTCAATATTGCCATCAGCTATGAAATATACAATGATTATACACAACATTTGAGCATTAAATGTCACAACAGACCAATCAGAAGAGCAATGTAATAATCCAACCTAGGCTCATTCTGAAAACGTAGTCCCATGGACATTTCTGGAGACCGTGAAATACGTCCCGGGAGGTACGTATTTTTGCAGTTTTTGTTTCGCGAATCTGCGAGAGGCTGCTGAGTGCGCTTTTTCACATCTCAAATTTCTCTTGCGAGTGTCGTTCGTGCCCACTGTTGTCGCTAAAACCACCAGAGGCCGCCCAATCAACTGTCCCACCCTCCTCCTTCCCTAAACTCAACAAATTTTATCGATTGACCCGCCCACCCACTTACTTCCCTAAACCCAAAGCAGTCCATAAAAAAAAGCCCTCGTCTGATTTTTACCACATTCTCACCAAGTTGTTCACTTGTTCATTTTATTTTTTTGGTTCTGTTTTTGTCTGATTTCTGGGACCGCTCTTCCCCGGACTTGAAACCCTGTCATCATGGTGGTCAACTCCTCTCTGCATCTCAAGCCCGCCGACATACACGACGAGCTAACGGGACAAACTGGTTGTGATGGGAAAGCCCTCCACACGGAGGTAAGCGGTTAGCTGGTAAGCACAAAAAGAAACAGCGTCTTAGGCCTACCGCCCCGTAGAGTTCGTTTCAAATTATTTAATGAAATGCAAGCCATACGTACCTCCGGCTACATAATTCGCGGTCTCCAGAAACGTCCACGGGACTACGTTTTCAGAATGAGCCTGTGTTGTAATAATCATATGCTTTGGGATGTAACCAGTCGACGTAGATTTCATTTCATCCTTGTTTACAGATCAGTCCCTCTGACATCACTGATGGATTGCTTAATACTTCACTAATGTGAAAGCGAATGCCTTAGTTGGAGGTGAAAAATGGCTGTTTTCAGGCTCCCCATCAGTGTTTGATTCGTTCACTATTATTGATGGGCTGTTTCAAACAGAGATTTGTAACACATGCCATGTTCAGCCAGCAGCAGCCCCTGTTTTTCTCCGCCTCAGGCTCTTGTCACACATATGTAGGGCACTTACGTGAAGGCTGAATGCTCAAAATGCTACAACCACTCATTTCATGAAGGTCACTAATGTTTGCCATCAATCTGTCCATGTCTGCTTCAGCAATGTACCACTTTAGATTTGGTGATTTTCCCGTAAAGCTCTTCAGTAACCAGACAGATGATGATCCTTGCGATGTTATGAGATATGAAATTAGATATTCCTTCCACCCCAGGGGTCAGACAAAGGTAACATGCGTTTGCTTGTGCAGAAAAGGTGTTATTGTTTCCGCTGTAGCAGTCAAATATTCATTCATTCATTCATTTTCTTGTCGGCTTTGTCCCTTGCGGGGTCGCCACAGCGGAATGGACCGCCAACTTATCCAGCACGATTTTACGCAGCGGATGCCCTTCCAGCCGCAACCCATCTCTGGGAACTTCCACACACACACATTCACACTCATACACTATGGACAATTTAGCTTACCCAATTCACCTGTACTGCATGTCTTTGGACTGTGGGGGAAACCGGAGCACCCGGAGGAAACCCACGCGAACACAGGGAGAACATGCAAACTCCACACAGAAACGCCAACTGACCCAGCCCAGCCGAGGTTCGAACCTGCGACCCAGCGACGTTCTTGCTGTGAGGGAACAGCACTACCTACTGCGCCACTGCGTTGCCAACAGTCAAATAGACAAATAAAAACACTACTGTACCTCACCAAAGATTTTTATTCATATTTTGAAGGTTGTAGTAACTTCACAGAGACCAGACCAACTTACTACAGGCAATATTTTGTCAAAACCACCCTTACTGTACATACAGTAGTAAAAATAGACAAATAAAAACACTACTGTACCTCACCAAGATTTTTATCATATTTTGAAGGTTGTAGTAACTTCACAGAGACCAGACCAACTTACTACAGGCGATACTTTGTCAAAACCACCCTTACTGTACATACAGTAGTAAAATAGACAAATAAGAACACTACTGTACCTCACCAAAGATTTGTATTCATATTTTTTAGGTTGTAGTAACTTCGTGGAGACCAGACCAACTTACTACAGGCGATATTTTGTCAAAACCACCCTTACTGTACATACAGTAGTCAACTAAATAAATTAAAACACTACTGTACCTCACCAAAGATTATTATTCATATTTTGAAGGTTGTAGTAACTTCATGGAGACCAGACCAATTTACTACAGGCGATATTTTGTCAAAACCACCCTTACTGTACATACAGTAGTCAACTAAATAAATTAAAACACTACTGTACCTCACCAAAGATTATTATTCATATTTTGAAGGTTGTAGTAACTTCACAGAGACCAGACCAACTTACCACAGGCGATATTTTGTCAAAACCACCCTTACTGTACATACAGTAGTCAAATACACAGATAAAAACACTACTGTACCTCACCAAAGATTTTTATTCATATTTTGAAGGTTGTAGTAACTTTATGGAGACCAGACCAACTTACTACAGGCGATATTTTGTCAAAACCACCCTTACTGTACATACAGTAGTCAACTAAATAAATTAAAACACTACTGTATTTCACCAAAGATTTTATTCATATTTTGAAGGTTGTAGTAACTTCACAGAGACCAGACCAACTTACTACAGGCGATATTTTGTCAAAACCACCCTTACTGTACATACAGTAGTCAAATACACAGATAAAAACACTACTGTATTTCACCAAAGATTTTTATTCATATTTTGAAGGTTGTAGTAACTTCATGGAGACCAGACCAACTTACTACAGGCGATATTTTGTCAAAACCACCCTTACTGTACATACAGCAGTCAAATAGACAAATAAAAACACTACTGTATTTCACCAAAGATTTTTATTCATATTTTGAAGGTTGTAGTAACTTCATGGAGACCAGACCAACTTACTACAGGCGATATTTTGTCAAAACCACCCTTACTGTACATACAGTAGTCAACTAAATAAATTAAAACACTACTGTACCTCACCAAAGATTATTATTCATATTTTGAAGGTTGTAGTAACTTCATGGAGACCAGACCAACTTACTACAGGCGATATTTTGTCAAACCCACCCTTACTGTACATACAGTAGTAAAATAGACAAATAAAAACACTACTGTACCTCACCAAAGATTTGTATTCATATTTTCAAGGTTGTAGTAACTTTACGGAGACCAGACCAACTTACTACAGGCGATATTTTGTCAAACCCACCCTTACTGTACATACAGTAGTCAAATAGACAAATAAAAACACTACTGTACCTCACCAAAGATTTGTATTCATATTTTCAAGGTTGTAGTAACTTTACGGAGACCAGACCAACTTACTACAGGCGATATTTTGTCAAACCCACCCTTACTGTACATACAGTAGTCAAATAGACAAATAAAAACACTACTGTACCTCACCAAAGATTTTTATTCATATTTTGAAGGTTGTAGTAACTTTATGGAGACCAGACCAACTTACTACAGGCGATATTTTGTCAAAACCACCCTTACTGTACATACAGTAGTCAACTAAATAAATTAAAACACTACTGTACCTCACCAAAGATTATTATTCATAATTTGAAGGTTGTAGTAACTTCATGGAGACCAGACCAACTTACTACAGGCGATATTTTGTCAAAACCACCCTTACTGTACATACAGTAGTAAAATAGACAAATAAAAACACTACTGTACCTCACCAAAGATTATTATTCATAATTTGAAGGTTGTAGTAACTTCATGGAGACCAGACCAACTTACTACAGGCGATATTTTGTCAAAACCACCCTTACTGTACATACAGTAGTCAAATAGACAAATAAAAACACTACTGTACCTCACCAAAGATATTATTCATAATTTGAAGGTTGTAGTAACTTCATGGAGACCAGACCAACTTACTACAGGCGATATTTTGTCAAACCACCCTTACTGTACATACAGTAGTAAAATAGACAAATAAAAACACTACTGTACCTCACCAAAGATTTGTATTCATATTTTCAAGGTTGTAGTAACTTTACGGAGACCAGACCAACTTACTACAGGCGATATTTTGTCAAACCACCCTTACTGTACATTCAGCAGTCAAATAGACAAATAAAAACACTACTGTACCTCACCAAAGATTTTTATTAATAATTTGAAGGTTGTAGTAACTTCATGGAGACCAGACCAACTTACTACAGGCTATATTTTGTCAAAACCACCCTTACTGTACATACAGTAGTAAAATAGACAAATAAAAACACTACTGTATTTCACCAAAGATTTTTATTCATATTTTGAAGGTTGTAGTAACTTTATGGAGACCAAACCAACTTACTACAGGCGATATTTTGTCAAATCCACCCTTACTGTACATACAGTAGTCAAATACACAGATAAAAACACTACTGTACCTCACAAAAGATTTCTATTCATATTTTGAAGGTTGTAGTAACTTCACAGAGACCAGACCAACTTACTACAGGCGATATTTTGTCAAAACCACCCTTACTGTACACACAGTAGTAAAATAGACAAATAAAAACACTACTGTACCTCACCAAAGATTTTTATTCATATTTTAAAGGTTGTAGTAACTTCACGGAGACCAGACCAACTAACTTCAGGCGATATTTTGTCAAAACCACCCTTACTGTACATACAATGAGATTTAATTTTTTAGCACTGGTTGACTACATTCGATAATATAAACTAAAAATGAAAAATGCTTAAGCATGTATTGGTCACTGATATATTGTGCAGTCTTTAACAAATTCAGTACACCTAAACAGTAACATGTACACATTATTTCCTCAGTCCAAGACAGTTGTTCTGAGCCTGTATATGATTTTGTTTCTAGTGAACTCAAAAAGAAGATATTTTAAAGAATGTTTGGTAGTGGATTGCTTGTAAAATGATTTACAATGTAGAAAAAAAAAAAGTCTATGGAAGTCAGTTGTTGCCATCAAATCACCAGTATTTATTTTTATCTATTTAATAGCTGGAAGAAACGGATACAGACATGAATAATAAGTACTGGAACATATGTATAACTTATGCTAGATAATGCATTCATGTATTTGATATTAACTTACTGTGAATTGGATATTATTATAAAGTGTTACCTCATTGTAAACTCAACTTTTATTTACTGCCATCAACAAAGATCAATACAGCAACATTCACTGTAGCTTAACTTAACTTAAAATAGCTTAACTTAACTTGGAGTCAGTAACACTGCAATACTGGGCACAGTTAATGTTAATTAATGTATTTCCTAACAGGAAATTTATTAATTTATTAATCATGCTTAAGCATTTACTAATGCACAATTAACATTTAACACTATGCTTTTTAATATTAGTTATACGTTAATAACAAACTAATAGATTTTCATTTACTAATGCTAACAAAGATGAATAAATACTTTAATAATGTATTGTTCAATGTTGTTGATGTTAATAATAAACATTAACTATCCTTACCTACGCATCCGTGTTGTAAAGTGGCGATATAAATAAATCAGGGACCAAGCTGAAGGAAAATGAGTGAATGAATTACCTGACACAGTTTGCTGCCGAGTGTGACGCATCTGGGATGAGAATCAGCACCTTCAAGTCCGAGGCCATGGTGCTTCACTGGAAAAAGGTGGTTTGCCATCTCCAGGTGGGAGGAAAGTCCTTACCCCAGGTGGAGGAGCTCAAGTATCTTGGGGTTTTGGTCATGAGTAAGGGAAGGATGGAACTTGAGATTGACAGGCGGATTGGTGCAGCGGCAGCAGTAATGCGGTCAATGTACCGGTCCGTTGTGGTAAAGAAGGAGCTGAGCCGAAAGGCAAAGCTCTTGATTTACCGGTCAATCTACATTCCTATTCTCACCTATGGTCATGACCGAAAGGACAAGATCTCAGATACAAGCGGCTGAAATGAGTTTCCTTCACAAGGTGGCAGGGCGCACCCTTATAGATAGGGTGAGGAGCTCTGTCACCCAGGAGGAGCTCAGAGTAGAGCCGCTACTCCACATCAAAGAAAGTCAGCTGAGGTAGCTCGGGCATCTGTTTCGGATGCCTCCTGGACACCTACCTAGGTAGGTGTTCCAGGCATGTGCCACCGGGAGGAGGCCTCGGAAAAGACCCAGGACACACTGGAGGGACAATGTCTCTCGACTGGCCTGGGAACGCCTCGGGATCCCCCCGGAGAAGCTAGAGGAAGTGTCTGGGGAGAGGGAAGTCTGGAGTTCTCTCCTAAGATTGCTGCCCCCGCGACCTGGCCCCGGATAAGCGGACAAAAATGAAATGAGATGAATTACCAGATTATGAATAGCTACATTTGTATAAAATATTTTTAGCCAAAATTAGTACATACATCAATTTCTAATCACCAAATCACATGGCAGCAACTCAGTGTAATGTAGACATGGCCAAGACGATCTGCTGCAGTTCAAAACGAGAATGGGGAAGAAAGGTGATTTAAGTGACTTTGAAAGTGGCATGGTTGTTGGTGCCAGACAAGCTGGTCTGAGTATTTCAGAAACTGCTGATCTGGGATTTTCACAAACAATCATTTCTAGGATTTACAGAGAATGGTCCGAAAACGGAAAAATATCCAGTGAGCGGCAGGGCACAAATGCCTTGTTGATACCACACTGAGTAACTACTCCGGTCACCTAGACTAGGAAACTGAGGCTACAGTTCACACAGGCTCACCAAAATTGGACAATAGAAGATTGAAAAAATGTTGCCTGGTCTGATGAGTCTTGATTTCTGCTGCAACATTCGCATGGTAGAGTTAGAATTTGGCGTCAACAACAAGAAAGCATGGATCCATCCTGCTTTATCAACGGTTCAGGCTGGTGGTGATGGCGGCATAATGGTGTGGGGGATATTTTCTTGGCACACTTTGGGCTCATAGTACCAATTGAGCATCATGTCAACGCCACAGCCTACCTGAGTATTGTTGCTGACCATGTTCATCCCTTTATGACCACAGTGTACCCATCTTCTGATGGCTACTTCCAGCAGGGTAATGCGCCATGTCATAAAGCGCAAATCATCTCAGACTGGTTTCTTGAACATGACAATGAGTTCACTGTACTGAAATGGCCTCCACAGTCACCAGTTCTCAATCCAATAGAACACCTTTGGGATGAGGTGAAACGGGAGATTCACATCATGGATGTGCAGCCCACAAATCTGCAGCAACTGCGTGATGCTATCATGTCAATATGGACCAAAGTCTCTGAGGAATATTTCCAGTACCTTGTTGAATCTATGCCACAAAGGATTAAGGCAGTTCTGAAGACAAAAGGGATCCAACCCAGTACTAGTAAGTTGTATCTAACAAAGTGGCCGGTGAGTATATATTGCGTATTACAGTGGTAATGTATTAACTAACTTTTTAAAATAATTTTTAATAATTACATGATAGTGAAAATGTGTGTTTATATTAAGTATCAATAACATAAATTACTAAATACTGCATGAAATGTATTGGTAATTGTTAGTTAATGCTTTAACGAAGGTAAACTAATTGGAGGTTATTGTAGTTTTGCTCCCCTGAGCTAACAATGAATAATTGTTAATTTTTAAGCAACATAGTAACTTTTAATAAATATTGCAACTAATTAATTGATTCTTGTAAGTTAACCACAATCTCATGCTAACTAAAGGGATGTGTTTGTTGATATAAGCTACTTAAAGGGCACATGTAAATAACTCTCACATGCTCTCCCTCAAATGTGTGCAGACTATCATTACCGCCGGAAATTCAGTTGCTATGGCAACATCACCATGGCGACGGTAATTTAACCGTTTTTGAGGATTAGACTGGCAGTGCCCTGATGCTGATGTTCGGCAGTTCTGTGACCGCAAAGCAACAGATCTCAGAGTAAGAAAACTCAGAGTGATGCCGTTCTTCTCCTCAGGATGTGCTGGACAGATTTAGATGCGCTCTCTCTGATTAATCCTGTGACTGTAGATCCATCAATCTCCCACATGCTGTGTGCATGGGACCGATGGCTTGTTGGCTGGTTGTAACAGAGAGAACCGGAGGAGTCTGGCTCCAATTATCCCACAAATCTCAAAACAGCAGCATGTTGATGAATGAGTCCCTCCTGTCACCTACTGTTTGACATCACCTGACAAGTAAACTCATTTAACGAGAGAGCAAACAGTAGATATGATGCGTCGGTGGGTCTCTGTTCGTTCATCATGTCAAAACTCGGTTGAGTAATCAGTCTCTGTTTTCATTGTATCCAGTTATAGGAACCAAGCAACATTTATGGTAAGTACTACTGTAAGCCATTTCCTGGATGAGGGAGAGAAAATTACTGTCAGGGCTGAATTTAGGACCAAAATAGTCTTTTGTTGGGGTTATGTTCTGGAGAAGTCTGGAAAAAATCAGCGTTCTGTGTTTAATTTTTCGTTGTGACTTTTAAGAGCAATTATAAACAGTGCTAACCACACAGAGTTACTGTGACAACATTAGGTTGATGGAATGGGGGGAAATTGGGAAAAAACAAAGCTGGACCAAGCATGTGGTGTTCTTCATGAGTAAATCTACCAGCATTTTATGTTTATTGGATGGATGTGATATGGTATTTTACAATGGGATGACACTTTTAAGGAGAAACTATGCTTAAATAATGGCCTTTAGACAAACAGCAACCCAAGGGAGTTGTTTTAAAAATGTGCACTTTTACTTTCCCTTGAGTACTTTTTTAGTGCAGTATCGGTACTTTTACTCCACTACTTTCCTTCTACCTGCAGTCACTACTTTATTTTTTCTTGTCTATGGGGATTAGAAAAATCAGTCCTGTGATTCCTGTCCAATCAAATCACTCATAGAAGGTAAATCGCATCATACTGAACAACCTCAAGACATGGGTGATTTATAATTGTAGCAGACTATTTGGAAGCATTAAAAGTGTCCAGGAAGATGTCCAAAATCTTTACAAGCAATGATCCAGAGACTGTTTAGATGCATGTCACTGATGAGAAGATGACAGATGTTTACTGTACAAGATGTCAACATGGATGAGCCTGTCTCATCCTTTAAGTTCCGGGGGGCCCACATCTCAAAGGACCTTTTCTGGACCACCAACACCTCCAGCCTGGTCACGAAGCCTCACCAGCACCTATTCTTCTTAAGGCAACTTAAGAAGAACCAGCTGTCATCAGCCGTCTTGGTGAACTTCTACCGCTGCACAATAGAAAGCATCCTGACCAACTGTGTCACAGTCGGGTATGGAAGCTGCTCTGTTGCTGAGCGTAGGGCACTGCAGTGGGTGGTGAAAACTGCTCAATGCATCACAGGGACCACACTGCCAGCCATAAAGGACATCCAGAGGAAACACTGTCTGCACCAAGCACGCAATATTCTTAAGGATTCCTCTCACCCTGCTCACAGACTGTTTTCTGTCCTGCCTTCTGGCAGGCGCTTCAGGCTCCCCCGGACAAAAACCAGCAGACTAAGGAACAGCCTTTTTCCCCAGAGCTGTCTCCCTTTTGAACTCTGCCCCCCACTGACTCTTTTGCCCCCCTAATACACCCCCACCCTCCTCATAATCACTGCACTTTTTAACATTTGCACATTTAAAAATTGCACATATTCATTGCACTACATTGCATTGATTCATTTATTTGAACTGTACATACCCACTGCACATATACATTTGTAATTATGTACACACCGAGTGTACATATACATTTGTAATTATGTTTATCTATCTGCACACTTTAGATTATTAATAGCAACCTGTACATATATCCATCTATTGTAAATCTCTGTTCATAGCTAATACAACCTGTATATAATGTTCATAGTACATCCATTTGTAAATATCACCATAGTTTTTCTATAACTGCACTTTATAACTTATACCTGTATCCTGCACTTGCTGCTATTGCACTCCTGATTAGACCTAAACTGCATTCCGTTGCCCTGTACTTGTACATGTGTAATGACAATAAAGTTGAATCTAATCTTATCTAAATGGCGTCAGATTGATGTTGTACCCCAACGTCATGGGGACGTTGCATTTTGTTTAGTAATGAAAATCGGGTTGACATCAGAACCCAACGTCAGGCCGACGACGTCAATGTCCAACATAAAAGCAACCAAATATCAACATCTAATGATGTTACAGCTTGACGATGTGTGGACGTTGCCACTATGACGTCTATCAGATTTTGGTTGCCATACCTGTCGAATAAATGTCAGTATTTGACGTCAATATGATGTTGGATTTTGGTCACTTTCAAACACAACTTAAAATCGACCAAATATCAACGTCATCTGATGATGTTATTGGACATGAAAATATCGTTGTCTTTAACGCTGGCTAGACATGGAAATTTGGTTACCTGACATCACAACCTAAATCTAACTTAATATTAACGTCTTATGACATTGTGTGCCTGTTGGGCAATGAATAAATGCACTACAGAATGTTACGTTTACACACACATCACTACTCTTGAGTACTTTTGGTCTACTTTTTACTCATACTTTGAGTAATATTTACAACAAATACTTTTACCCTACTTGCACTACATTTTTAGGCAAGTAATGGTACTTTTACCAAGTATGATTTTTCACTACTCCTTCCACCACTACACTTATGGTATAAACCCACTAATAAACTGGAACTTACTTTTTTCATCATTTGTTGGTCCATAGCAACAAAGACCAGAATACACAAGACATGTCATACAGTATATGTCGTATAGTTTTGAATGGGTAAAAGTGTAACGGTCAATATGGCGAATGAAGCCCTGCCTACTAGTACAGGAGCTAATCATCGATCGATATAGGCTGACGATTCTTTGGGGGCTTGACCAGACATGTTTTTATGACAGTTTTTGTGGTCAACAAACGCACTGGAATCTCAGTGAATACTTGCTTCACAGACATATGACACATATAAAGCTTGAAATCTCTAATTTTAAATTAACGCTTAAAGGTTAATGGTTTTGTAATCTGTATGCAACAAACGGGAGGTACAGTCTGTACAGTCAAACACACATCACATGACGGCAACTACTCAAACGCTCACAAACTTGTAAGCAAAGAGTCTCTGTCGTGTCTGGTGGAGATTCGCCATCAAGACCAAGTTGTGAATTATGTCAGAAGACCAGCACGATCAGACGATCATTATTCAGAGGATGAAAATGTGTAACACAGCCATGAATGAGGTTGGTGTTGTGATCTCGTTTCTTTCGAGTGTGCATGTGCATTAGTTTGGGCAACCTGAAATGCAGATTTTTTTTTTATTTGAACGTTTAGAAATGTAACTTATGAGACAGTTTTTTAATTGTATTGGTGATTCCAAATATGTAATGTAATAATAAGCTTGGCAAACAGTTTTGAAGAATATCCCATTCAGACAGAATCCCCAAGCATACTGCCCGAGAGGCGGTTCAAAGATGGCCGCCGAGTGAAATGCCTTAAAGGGATTTTGATAGCAACCATAGATATTTACATTAGATGTCGCCTACCCTTGTTGTTGCCTATTGAAAGGAATGCATCAATAGAGCTGCTATTTTAGTACAGGGTAGCGCTCTCTTGAAATGAATTCGGGGACAAGGTGCAGTGGAGGACTGTGGCCATCGAGAGCCAGAGATATACACATATACATATATCTATGATCGTATGCAATTTTTTTTTTTCATTATGAAAATTATAATTTTACATCACTTTTCTATATTGATGGATAAGTGACGACACAGGCATTGCTGACAAAGAGCATGCGTTTGTGTGCATGGAACTGTATTATCCTCCCTACCTGTTAAATTTGATCTAATCCGTGTCCTGAAACACACCTCCTCTCCTGTTTAAATGAATCCCCATTATAAACAACTCATTCACTTAATAATAAGTGACACAATAATACAAGTTTCTGGCAGCGCAGCGTCTTGTTGTCATATTTCTTTTTCATTGTTTGCTGATTTTATTCAACAAAACTTGCATAAGAATTTAGTGCAAGTCGCTGCTACTTTGCCTTAAAGGTGCAGTATGTAAGTTTGACACCCAGTGGTTGAACTAGGTATTGCACTCCTGGATCATAATAAAAGTACGCTGGGATGCCAGATTGTGTACAGGAGCGAGTGATTTAAACTGTGTTCTAAATAAAAGCAACGACACGCGATAGAGGGAATATTTTCCATATTAAAAGGAGTTTTTGTCCTAACCAACACCTCGAATTGATATATTAGAAATGGCTTCTATTTCTCACAGCTGAACAACAGAAACCTATGACAGCTAGATCACCTCAGGTAAGCCTTGTGTGCTTTATTCTGTGCTAAATGCTAACAATGCGAGTTGAATGCATTTTACATGGCATTTGTTGCCATATACTGAAAGCAGAAAGTTCACCTCAGATCTTGAAAATACAATAAACCGTCTGAAATTGAACTTTAGAACTAAACACATATGAGTGATTTAGCATCTACATTGATGTTAAAGTGGGTTAACATGTATTAAATAGATTCTAAACCTTACCGTTTCGTGAGCGAGTGCATATTCTGTGCTTCTGAAAGGCTGTATTTAAATTTCTGCCGTGTTTTGTGGTGCAAACAGCCAAATAGCTGATCACTGCCTCTCTCGTCACAGCGTGTTGTTAGGACACGCGGTTACAATGTTACCTGCTCACCTAATGTTTACGTTCGTAATATTTATGTAATTTGCTAATTAATAACCTCATGTGGAACTGCATCTGTCTCCCATACTGTTCTTTTTGGTCACGGACGCATGCTTTCAGAGTCTTTCTGAATGAATGAATGAAATACGCTGTTTTCCAACAAGGCAACCCGGGGTGCTGACATATAATTGGCTAAACTGGCATCGTGCATATGAAATTTATCTAAACAAAGACAGCGTTCCGGCACGGAAAACCCATTTTCAAAGCATAATATCTGACTTTAGCATTGTTTTTCAGTTAAACAAGTATGTTCACTTGGGATGTTTCTTAAATATCTGCACACATATTATGGTATTTTTATGCTTTAGAAGAGTCAAAAACTTACATACAGCACCTTTAAGGTGAATGCAGTAAGTGACTTTATTTTCATTAATACTTGTTTAGCTAAAAAGTTCATAACATACAAAACATAAAAAACTAAATCTTACCTATCAAATGTTCTTTGTTTGCTCATTACTACACCCGTACACAGCACTAAAGTCCAGCATCTTCACATCTGGCACATTGTCTTGACTAGTGCGGTTGAAGGACGTTTGTCCTGAGAGCACTGTACAAATGTGGCGGCGCTATTGACGCATGCTCAGGGTCTGTATGCGATACCTAGTGTATATATCTATGGATAGCAACAATCAATGATGTTAAAAAGAAACAAATTGTGCAGAGTAATAGCAACAATGCAACTTGTGGTGAATTTCCTGAAGGACAACATAACTCATTTTTTAACACTGGAACTACCAGAATTTTATAAGTACTAGAATGGCCATAGTACAACTGTATATAAATATTGAATTGGTCACATATACATTTGGAGTGTTCGTTGTTATTTTAGAATTAAGCTTCAAATGTCTGTCATCATATTTTGTGATGTCATTATCCTAAAAATACGACCTTTTTTGTAATTTAACCTACTTGTATGAGTTAGATCATCCGTGAATGTGTGCGCCTCACTTTGTCCAGCAAGCAGGAGAGCAAAGGCTAAAGTGAATTTCAGTTTTGCTAGAGAAAGTTATGTTTTTTTTAGCAAACATATTCAAAGGCACACAAAAAATAGTCTGCATGCAGTCAATTTGACCTTTATCGCCATTGCAGGTACACTGTAAAAATGAATGACAAAAAGAAACAATATATTCAAGTTGCTTTAACCTAATTAACTTTAATAATTTAATCAGGTTTCAACAAATGTTTGAAGTTATACAAAGCGTAAAAATATTTTTAATCAGTTTAATTGATGTAAGTTGAGATGACTAGTTACTACACTACTCAACTAAAATATATAAGGCAGCAAGTTTTTTTTTACAGTGTAGAAATATTTAGAACTCTATTATTGTAACGGGGTGTCTGAGACAATGTAAGAATCCATATGCAGAAGTTTATTAAGGGGATTAGGCAGAGACATCAACGTGTAATCAGGCGAATAGTCAGCAACAGGAAAGCAGTCCAATCCAAACGACAAACACAGGGGCAAATCCAGAGAACATAGTGATAATGCAGGCAGGAGTTCAGTACAACAACAATCAGTCCAAATCAGATCAAAAGGGCAAAGACAGAGAACGTACGTGATCAAGGCAGGCACGGTCATACACAGGATAGCAGTCATGGAGTCACTTGGAACAAACGCTTGGTAAGGCAGGTAAACTGGCAATACTTTGCAAAGAAGCATGGCCTGAGCTCTCACAAACAGGAAGTAAACACAGAGGGAGCGGAGCTAGTCGGTAGTCAGTAGTCGGGCGAGGGCTCCCTCTGCTGGCATGGCGTTACAATTATTTTGTATTTTTAATACAATAATAGCTGTTCTAATTTAAACAAGTTTTATAAATGTATTAACTTTTTTGAACAAAGACAAGGGGGATATAATCTGAGAGAACAACAAAAAATTTTGGGTTGAAAACAAGGACAACTTTAAAAAGTTTGTGTGTGTCTGTATGTGGTGTGAAAACAGTCTAGAACAAATTCTCAAACAATGTCAGGGTATTAATCAATTTAAAAAGTTGTATAAATGTATATTATTAAAGGAATATAATGATGAAGGTGATTGTAAAAGCATAAAATGAGAAAGATATGATGAAACTTTAGTTAATGGCTATTTGCAGTACTATATACAGTTGAAGTCAGAATTATTAGCCCTGCTGAATTATTAACCCCACTGTTTATTTTTTTCCGCAATTTCTGTTTAACGGAGAGCAGTTTTTTTTTAACACATTTCAAACCATGATAGTTTTAATAAATAATTTCTAATAACTGATTTATTTTATCTTTGCCGTGATGACAGTAAATAATACTTTACCAGTTATTTTTCAAGACACTTCTATACAGCTTAAAGTGACATTTAAAGGCTTAACTAGGTTAATTAGGTTAACTAGGCAGGCTAGGGTAATTAGGCAAGTTATTGTATAATGATGGTTTGTTCTGTAGACTATCGAAAAAAAAAATTAGCTTAAAGGTGCTAATAATTTTTACTTTAAAAGGGTGTTTAAAAAATTAATAACTGCTTTTATTCTAGCCGAAATAAAACAAATAAGACTTACTCCAGAAGAAAAAATATTATCAGACATACTGTGAAAATTTCCTTGCCCTGTTAAACATAATTTGGGAAATATTTAAAAAAGAACAAAAAATTCAAAGGGGGGCTAATAATTCTGACTTCAACTATATATATATATATATATATATATATATATATATATATATATATATATATATATATATATATATATATATATGTGTGTGTGTGTGTGTGTGTGTGTGTGTGTGTGTGTGTGTGTGTGTGTGTGTGTGTGTGTGTGTGTAAATGTATGGAACCAAATGGAATCAAACATATAATGTCAAAGATGCCAAAAGGATAAAATATGTCTTATGTAAATTAAGAGATAAGTAAAAGAAGAATTAAGTTTAAATAATAGATGAATGATGTGTGTGGTAATGGGGTGGGAAAATAATAAGCTTGTGCTTTATCCCGCTTCATTTTCGACCATGTTAAAATGTATTTTTTTTGTTGAAGATATTTTATGTATGAAATTTCTGTTTGAAATAAATAAATTAAATAGATAGATAGATAGATAGATAGATAGATAGATAGATAGATAGATAGATAGATAGATAGATAGATAGATAGATAGATAGATAGATAGATAGACAGACCAAGGTAGAAGTCTGAGTAATTCAGGAGTAAGTAAGTTATAAATTGCAAAAGTGAGTCAGAATATATACTGGGAGACGAGCCAAAACAACAGCTCTGAGTTAACATTCTGTCTCCTTTGAAGAAAAGCAATCTGGAGCATGTTCAAACTCACATTCCAAAACAACGGCTGTACAATGTCCTCCACCATTTTAACTAAATTGGTCACATGACTAAAAGTGCAGCATCCCTTTACAGTCCACACTGCTAACCAAACTTTTTTTTTACTTTTTCAATCTAATAGTCAAGCAAATAGCCTTTCAGTGTAAACAGATAGTTATTAAATAACTACCCCCCCCCACCCCCCCACCCCTCCCAAGGAAATCCAAGATGTGTTTTTTATCCCCACTCCAGTAGAGCAATAAAGAATATTTATATTGGCAGAAACTGTGGTCATTTATATAATGCTAATCAATGCCTACCGGCTTTTTGAGTGTCAAAAAAAGCATAAACAGGCTCCACTAAATTAATACCCTTGGCTCCTGATGATACACCGAGGTGAAACTAATAGTCTGTGCAAGAAACTGAACATTATTTACAGCATTATTGCCTGCAATGTGTTCGTGACATGCTGGAGCGTTGGCATCTAGTAGCATAATGATGCAAACCCTTTGACACTGTTTGCAATAAACAGTGATGATGCATGGGTTGTATTGTTCATCTCAATGGTACTAAGGCTGCGTTCTCACCTGGCTCATTCAGAGCACTTATTTCAGAATCTGACTGATATGAGCAGAATCTTTAAGCATAAACAGATGCTCTCTGATCAATGACTTTAGAGTTTACTTGCATCTGACACATTTTAGTCCCTTAAAGGTGCAGTAGGTGATTGTCTTCAGAAACATTTTTGTTGTGCTGGTTGAAAGTCTCTTCATATTCCAATAGTAATGATTAAAGTAAATGATCTAAATGTATTTATATGTGTTTATATATTTCGGGTAAGGCATAAGACTAAAAAAATGTTCTCTGTGAGGGCGGGCTTTGTAAGAAGAACCAGGAAATATGATGGTCGTTTCTATGTTAGCTCAGTAGCTGTGTAAAATGAAGGTAAGATATGTGAACAAATAACGTGATTTTTTACAAATGAATCACGAACACACATTGTTTTGCATCCCAAAAGCTCAATCAAACCTTAAAAAAACATTGTGGACCACCCCTTTATAAAAAACTTTAAGAAAAAAAAACTGGAAAAAAATTGTGCTTTTTTTTGTTTTTGTTTTTTGTGCTTATTAAAGCTTAAATTAGCTTCCATGCAGTGTGTAACAGCTCTAAGTGAATGAAAACATCCAGCTGCATGTTTAAAACTATCGATTCTTTAGTGAAATATTTGACTCAGAGTCGAATAAACAAATCGAGTTAGGTTCGGATCTTTTGTTTGATCGCATCGACGTTAATACGGTACATCACCAACTATGTACTTTCAGTTCCGTTAAAATGTGCACACTCTTTCCCTCCACACACTAGCGGAAGCACGGTGGATCACAAGACTGATCATGACACGAAGATGACGATCACTGACAGATGGAGATTCGACTGCGGGGAATAAAGGGTTAAAGTTCATTTTCACAACAACACCACAATATAGCCAACCTAGTGCTGTGTTTGTTCCTGTCATTTTTCTGATGATTGATACAATAACCTGAGCAGCAACATAGGATTCGCCGGCCATTTGCTATTGAAGGAGCAGCAGAGACTATGGAACTTTGTCAGACTTTGACAGAGACTTTGTCAGTAACTTTTACAGTTCAAATGGACCAGTTTCTTCTTCCTCCGGATCATAACATGTAAGTGTCATTAAAATTGTTGCCTCGTTTTGTGTATTTCACAAAATGTGTGTTTAATTGTGTGTTATAAGTTGTAATCACCCCGCACGGCTTGTAATCACGTATCTATTATAGATCAGTGCTTGTACTGTATCTCTCAGGTTAAATCTGTATGTGGCTGTTCACATATCACGTCCAAAACCACGTTAAAAACATGACGTCTTCCTTTACCGATTTTAAGTGCGTTTCTGAACTGCCGATCCTCTGCTGTTTGTCTTTGCTATGGCCACCATAAGCCGTTCCTACACACATGCGGCGCAATCAATTTTCAAAATAGTTCAACTTTTGCCACTGTGTGGATTAATACTGAATGTGTGTCGTTATTACCTGCTTAGGGTTAAGAGTAGAGTAATATGCTGGTGTTTAACTGTATTGATTTATTGCATTCCTGCATTGGGCTCTCATATACACTCTGGCTGCTATTTTATAGTCGTGGTGGCCTTTTCTCTCTGTCTCATGCTGAACGCAGTCGACCAATCACAACAGACTGGGTCATCGGACCAATCACCACAGATTAGCTTCATGCTAAGGAGGGGTTTGGCAACAAATGAATCGCTAAACGATTCATATGGGAGTCGCTGGGATAATTAGATAAAAATAAATGCATCTTATTGTAACATCCCCGGCTCGTTCCCACTCACCCAATCCAGTCTCACCATCTCACACCAGTCCCATCCAATCACGAGAACCTTCCCCTGACTACTAACCATCTGCACCTGTTCATCATTAGCCCGGACACTATATATACTCACCTCCTCCGTTCACTCATTGTCCGGTATTGAAGTCTCATGGTTGTCTTCACCCAAGCTCCCTCGTCTTCTCTTCTTCCATGGATGTTCCTTCTGAGTCTTCGTAACCATCGCACTGATAAAGGGAAGTGTCTTTATTATCCTACCATACCCGAAGATCTGTATTCACCTACATGCACTTTGTGCCCTCTGCCACCAACGGAGGTTCTAGGGTTGTTAACCCATTCTTGACTGTCGCCAGGTTTACCAGGCGACGACTTGTGAGGTGTTCCTCGGATGATCTTCCATTGCCCTGCACTGTGTGATATCCTCTTGTGATTTACGTTGAATAAACTTAATGAAAAGATAACCATCTCTGACTTCTTTGTATACCAGCGTGACACTTATAAGACAATGAAAGTGTTTTTTGACCTTGCATGAATATCAGCATGTTGTTGGAGACCCCTAAAACCAAAATATAACCATTTATAATGCAAAATAGGGGCTCTTTAAAGAAATGTAATGAACTGCTTATTAAACTTTTTTTTTTTTGTGTTCCAAACATTTTTTTGAGTTTGGGTAAATTAATTAGATTAAATGTCTAAAAGTAATTATAAAACAAATACGTATTTTCAGCCTACATTTATACCAAGTGCATCTTGAAAATTTGACCATTTTTGGAGCAAAATGTTACACATCAGTAGAACAGAAATGAGAAGTAATGTTTTGTTTACCATATATATATATATATATAACTTTCTTTAAAAGTGGCCAGGGCAGCACGGTGGCGCAGTAGGTAGCGCTCTCACCTCACAGCAAGAAGGTCGCTGGTTCGAGCCTTGCTTGGGTCAGTTGACATTTATGTGTGGAGTTTGCATGTTCTCCCCATGTTCGCGTGGGTTTCCTCCGGGTGCTCCGGTTTCCCCCACAGTCCAAAGACATGTGGTATAGGTGAATTGGGTAGGTTGAATTGTCCGTGGTGTGTGTGTGTCATTCGAGTGTATGGGTGTTTCCCAGTGATGGGTTGCAGCTGGAAGGGCATCCACTGCGTAAAACATATGCTGCATAAGTTGCATAAGTTAATTCTGCTGTGGTGAACCCGGATTAATAAAGGGACAAGGTTTTATTTTAATTTTTTCCCTGGGCATTTAGACCACTTACAAAATTTTTCATAGAATTGAGAATTTCGTAAACTGAATAAAAGGATTCATTGGATTTACTATATTTTATTAAGGTAAGTGGTTGGAAAAAATTTATATAGGCTAAATTTAAACAAACTAATTAAATTTAGTAATTAAACTTAATTTGTTTAAATTCAGCTCATATAAAGTGTTTGTTGTTGGATGATCATTATTTTTTGTCTGATGTATAAATATAATAAGTATATTTCATTAAAAGTTATTTAAGCATTATATTTTCAGCCCGATGTCATGCTACTGTACATAGATAAGAAAAGACTACCCTACATTACTGGAACTTTTCATTACTACTGGAACAGAGGTTTGGGTTTATGGAAATAATGATGCAGCTGTTCTAATATTAAGCTTTAAAATTGTCTGTATTCGTGTAACAACATTTTTTATTGCACGCTGTTTCCCATCAACACATCCCAAAAATAAAACTCTGGCAGGCATGTGGATTTACATAAACACCAGTCCATCGGCACCTTCTGTGACAAAACACTGCTGCCAGAAACCACATGTGGACCTCCACTACCTTTAGGTGTTATATACCCTTGGATGTGTCAGCTCAAGCCTCATCACTTTGATGCTGAATGAAAGCAACATTTGTGAGTTCACAGTGGCAGAGAAGCAGGACACAAGAGCGGCCACTCGTGCAATGTGGCTGTTCCCATAGACACACTCAAATGGCAATTCATCCGCAGCTAATTTCCCTTAGCTTCGAGATGGTCAAGGTGCTCCCCCAAGGCTTGCCCTGATATTGCAGAGTTCTAAGTGTTCCAGGGTCAACAAGGTGGTGGAGCTTATGATACAATGTTTCAACCAATTGATACAATGTTTCAACCAATCAGATGTGTGTGCGTGCTTTAGCTGGTCATGTGATGCGATAGCGCAAGTATAGGCGCCAGGTTTTAAATCCCATCCTAATGGCATCATTGCGATCAGTGAAGGTAAGTTAATTTCGTCAATATTTGCATGTAAAACTATTCATTACTCAACATAGGACATTGGTTGAAATTTCGTGATGAATCTGTTCAGTAAAATCCTTAAATAAGGCATAAATCGTTTGAAACCCTCGTTATTGAGGCCGTCAGAGTGGGGGAGAGAGTCGCCTTTTTTCCTGTGATCTATTATTATCAATAATAATATAATGAGTTTAATAGGCTAAAAATAATATTGAAATGTTTTGTATAATTAAAATGATTTTTAAAATAGTTGTAAGCCCAGGCCATGTTTCTTTTTATAGCTCATGTAATATTAGACCGACAAAGCTTGATCATTAAAATATTAATGTTATTCTAATTATAATAATAAACAGGAACAAAGAACATATTTTGTCTTAGCACAGGGACATCATTCATTAAATACAATGATAATAATATATAAATAATAATTATGATAAATAGGCTAATAATAATAATGAAATATCTTGTTAGCTCAGGGCCATCATTCATTATAGACTATATAATATTAAACCAGCAATAACTGATTATTGCATTACAATAACAACAACAACAACAATAATAATAATAGTAATAATAAGAAAAATAACATTTAAAAACTAAAAGTTATAAGTAATAACAGGTTTATAATAATAATGGAATATTTTGTTAGCACTTGGCCATCATTCATTTTATACTATAATAATAATATATAAATAATAATGATAATATCGAGCTAATAATAATAAGAAAAAAAAGGAGATTCTAAAAAAGAAGATTTAAATAATAATAATAAAAACATCACAATTGATGTGCATGTCTTGAAGAAAGAAGAAAATCAAGAATTGTTTATTCAAGACATACTAAAAAAATTTACAAACTTCAGAACTACAAATTCTGCAAGTCCAAAGGACAAGGATAAAAGATACATTCTTTTTTACTGTATCCGGTCAGGGACCCCCCTGGATGGAAGTCGTAAGACCTCAGGATGTAGGGCTTATACCTGTCACGGTCACACAAGGAAGACAAAGATGGATAACTCTTTAAGGGTATTTATTCGTGCAATGCAATAACAGCTGAGAGATGAACCAGGTAAGTGGTGTAGTAGAGGTAGAATGATCTCACACACAGTTCAAATGGTAAGTTTCAGATCTTTGGTAATACACCAATATAACTTTGGTCATTTCCCTTAAGCAGGTGTGTTTGTATCTACAGGAGAATTTGGACATTCACGGAACAGCACAGGAGGAATAGGGAGAGCCGATGGGGAGAACCATCTGACTTTGATTTCAGCCAGTGGGTGAATGAATGAGGTGAGTTTTATATAGTGCATGAGTGATTGCAGGTCCGGAATATTAGTAATCAGGTGAGAGTTCACGGGTGTGGTGTGTAGTGGATGGTGAGCGAGAACGGTGATTGGGGCTGCAGGAACTAGCCGAGGATGTGACAGTACCAATTTCGCCGGTCCATGGGAACAGGGATGGCTGGTAACCTAGGACACATTGAAAAGAGGTTAGGCTGGTAGAGGTCTGGCGAAGGGAATTCTGAGCATTCTCAGCATTCTCAGTATCCGGTAAATACTGACTCCAGGCAAGAGGGTTCGCCTGCTGCCAGGGTGTCCTGAGCTGAGGGAGGTGTGCGTACTATCCAGAAGCTGGAGACGGTGCCTGGTAGGTACATAAGTGAGGCCCTGAAGAGTTCAGGGGTTGCTTGCTCTTCTAAGGTGGTGGTGCGGATTTCATCATTCAGTTGCCATAACATAGGTGCCAGGAAAATAGAGGGGGGTACATGCGTGAAAGGGCATCGGCTTTCAAGTTTTTATGACCTGCTTGATAGGTAATTTGAAAATTAAAACGAGCAAAGAATAATGACCAGTGGGCTTGACGAGCATTGAGACGTTTTGCACTGCAGAGATATTGGAGGTTCATGTGGTCAGTTATGACCGTGAAGGAGAATTGGGCTCTTTCAAGCCAGTTTCGCCATTCTTCAAGGGCGAGTTTGATGGCCAGTAACTCATGATCACCTATACCACTGATCATCCACTGGCGGCCCGCGGGCCAAATCCGGCCCGCTGAGGCGTTCAATCCGACCCGCAACTGGATTCCAAAATTGTAAGGATCAAAAAGAAAATAGTGGTCCACACTATTAAAGCAAATAAAAATAACAACAACTGAGCCTCTTGTCAGAATAACCACCATTTATGACTATATTTAGGCAACACTTCGAAATGAGGACAGACTCAGACAGACTATGCAGCGTTAAGCATTTATTGTTTCAAACAGGTTTTAGAGTAAGTGAAAACAGGGTGGGGTGTAGGCGGAGTGCGCGTGATGTGTGTGTGATGAAGAGCAAGGAGGGATGCGGTGGAGAGGGGTGCGCGAAGTATTTGAGGAGCGGGAGGAAGACGAGCGATTTCCGGGAGATTATCATTCATTTGCGAGCATCCGGGAGTCTCTATGCATTTGCGGGAGACTTACAGAACTTCCGGAAGACTTGGGATGTCTGCCTCCAGACAAAAAAAGGAGGAAAAACAATCTGGCACAACTTAAAATAGCATGGTAAATAAATAACCTGGTACAAGAACAAAACAGGTCACAAATAATGTTCGCACATCAAACGTTAAGTGGGCTTGAATTCAAATCACAATGCTGAAACGGGCTACTCACAGTGCTTAATCAATGGTTAAAGTTACATTTCCCCTTGTTGACTTAGCCTAATTGAGTTGAGGCAAAATATCTATCACTCCTAGTGGTTGACTGTGATGTAGGTGATGGGAGCCTGAATCAAATGCCTTCAGTTTTGTAATGAAATTGAAAAAGTATAAACATTAAACATAATGTTAAGTCAAAATAAGATTTTTATTTGATTTTCCGGCCCCCAAGGAGACTGTCTGGTAAAACGGAAGGAGATCGAGGTTTCAGTGAAATTCACACTTTTCAGCTTTAGGAAACACTTGGTTGCTGTACATGAGAATGGTGTTCGGTCACATATACACTCTCTACATATGCACTCCATACATGATACTCTCTCTACATATGCACACATGATACTCTCTGTACATATACACACACATACATATCCACTATACATATGCACATGATACATTCCATACATGATACACTCCTTACATATGCACACATGATCCATTCCAAGCATATACACTTTATACATACTCCATACCTACATATACACTATACACACATGTTATATGTCAGGATCTGGGATAGAACCCGGGCCTCTGGTGTGAAAGGTGAGTCACATATCCACTGAGCTATACATATGCACACATGATACACTCTATACATATACACACACTGATAGACTGGAATAGAATCCGGGTCTCTGGTGTGAAAGGTGAGTCACGTAGTACATATACACACATGATACAATTGCACTTACATGCATATCCACTCTGTACATATACACACAATACATATGCATACATGATACACTTTATACATATACATTGATGATAATCAGGGTCTGGGATAGACCCTCTCTGTCTCTGGTGAGAAAGGTGATTCACGTATCCACTGAGAGTTGATGAAGCCACACAACGAAAGGACATGATACACTCTATACATATACACACCATACATGATACACTTTATACATACACTCTTTACATATGCACACATGATACACTCTGTACATATACACAATACACTACACATATACACTATACATATGCATACATGATACATTCCATACATAAACACTACACATATGCATACATGATACATTCCATACATATACACACATGATATACTCTATACGTTTGCATATATGATACACTTTATACATATACATTCCATACATATTACACTCTATACATATGCACACATGATACACTCCATATACACACTATACATACATTCCATACATATACAAACAATACACTTTTTACATATACATTGATGATGACTGCCAGAGTCTGGGATAGAACCCAGGTCTCTGGTGTGAAAGGTGATTCACGTATCCACTGAGCTACTGGGAGCTGATGAAGCCACACAACGAAAGGACATGATACACTCTATACATATACACACTATACATACATGATACACTTTATACATACACTCCCACGATACACTCTTTACATATGCACACATGATACACTCTGTACATATACACAATACACTACACATATGCATACATGATACATTCCATACATATACACTATACATATGCACACATGATACACATACACACATGATACACTCTGTACATATACACAATACACTACACATATGCATACATGATACATTCCATACATATACACTATACATATGCACACATGATACACATACACACATGATACACTCTGTACATATACACAATACACTACACATATGCATACATGATACATTCCATACATATACACTATACATATGCACACATGATACACATACACACATGATACACTCTGTACATATACACAATACACTACACATATGCATACATGATACATTCCATACATATACAATATACATTTGCAACCATGATACACTCTATACGTTTGCATATATGATACACTTTATACATATACATTCCATACATATGCAAACATGATACATTCCATACATGTTACACTCTATACATATGCACACATGATACACTCCATATACACACATATACACTGATGTCCTGGGGCCTGTTTCAGTAAGGAGGTTCAACCAACTCGGAGTTTAAACTTGAACTCTGAGTTGATTTACAGAGAGATTAAAAACTCAGAGTTTTCGGTTTCAGAATAGCTGATCTGGGTTGGGTCAATCAACTTTGAGTAGACCAACTCAGAGTTAAGCGCGCACACTGTGACTATGAAAAGGCATTATCAATGGAGCGCAGATATTACGAGTTCTCCAGCTGAACTTGATGTGCTCATGCAGTTATAGCAAATATGACCATATATTTAAAAAAGCACCACTGGATCAGTGAAACAGAGACAGTTAGCGTGGGAAAACATAGCTGCTCAAGTTAATGCGCAAGTTTACGTTTAAAGTATTTAAATAATTAAGTATAATAAAAAAAAAGTTATGTAATGTGTGACGTTTAAAAATTTTTTACTTGAAAAAGTGGGGAATTGGCCATAATTTTGAAGTTATTTCAGATGTAATTGCATTAAATTAAATAAAATAGGCTAGCACATTTCTACAACAAATCTGACAAAACAAGAATGCAGATAACCTTAGCTTAATGTTTAGTGGAAATGTTTCATTTAAGGTTCCCACTTTTACACACGTTGATCAGTTTTAATAGATTTAAGTGCACTTGTGTGTGTCTGCCTTTTTTATTGTTCGAGTGGTAGAGGATGATATGACATTTATAAATGTAAGCAGAACAAAAAAAAATAGTTTTAGAAGGAGTAATAATCCCATTAATCTAATTAGTAGCGTTACATGTAAGTGAATTTAAGCTAATTAATTATTAAAAAAGGACAAACTATTCTCATACGTGAGTTTGTTCTTTGTGTGACTGAAATGTTTTAGCTTTGTTTCCATCCAAAATTGCTAATTAAATTTATGTGCAAAACTGGAATATCGCATAAAAGTTGTGCGAATAAAGCAGCGTTTCCATCCAACCAAAGAGAACAAAATTGTCACTTGCTGATTAACTGTCGCCAAATATCAGCAGTAAAAACAGAATTTACTGCAGTAGAGGAAGCTGCGTGAACCTGTTTTTTATTTAATAAATGACTTGTGCCTCAAAAGACAATGCCGAGACACAATGAACGCGTGGTGGTGTTTGAGAGGCCCATGAGACGCAGAGAACAGACGCTCTTGACATGCTGCAGACTCTCTGGAGGTAATTAATAATATAATAATACTGAAATGGTTAAGGTGTTTTAGAATGACCAAAACAACATTTCAGATGTTTTACAATGTGCTTAGCCAGTTGGTTTGTCCATTCACACACATTTTCATCATCATATGATCTCTTATAACATACCTTTTTTAATGCGTATACTGGAATTTGTTAAGTAAAAGTGTTTCCATCATAGTTTATGCGCATCTTTTCTTATCAAATAAAAAGTTTCTCCTACTCAGTTATGCGCATGTTTATTATGCCTATTTTCAAAAGTCATGTGCATCTTGCCGTTTCCATCAATTGATTTTTTATGCGCATATCCAAAATGCACATTAAAATAGGTGTGTGGAAACGTAAATCTAAGGTGAGAAATAGCGCTTCATCTTTAAAAAAGGGCAGGAGACCGACAGAAACTCTGAGTTTAGAGAATAAAACCTGCTCCTGACCAGGTTAGGTTCACAGAGTAAGTTACCACGGTAACTGACTCTGAGTTAAAATTACCTCTCTTTCAGAAACAGGCTTGACTTACCCTGCTATCTCGAGTTTGACAAACCTGCCATTTTGAAACGGAAAACCCAGAGTTTCTCTCATTTCAGGGTTAAAATACTCTGAGTTTTCACTTAACCTCCTTTCTGAAACAGGCCCCTGGAATAGAACCCGGGTCTCTGGTGTGAAATGTGAGTCGCGTAGTAGACACATATAGACACATGATACAAATGCACAAATGATACACTCCATACATATACACTAATGATATAGAACCCGGGTCTCTGGTGAGTCACATATCCACTGGGAGTTGATGAACCCACACAACGAAAAGACATGATACACTCTATACATATACATACATTCCATACATGATACACTCTTTACATATGCCCACATGATACACTCTATACATATGCACACATGATACACTCTTTACATATGCACACAATACACTACACATATATGATGCATTCCATACATATACATTCCATACATGATACACTTTATACATATGCATTGCATACATGATACATTTTATACACTATACATATACACTGATGATACACGTAGGGGTCTGGGATAGAACCCGGGTCTCTGGTGTGAAAGGTGAGTCACATATCCACTGAGCTACTGGGAGTTGATGAACCTACACAACGAATAGACATTATACACTATACATATCCACACTATACATACATGATACACTTTATACATATAGATACATGATACATTCTATACATATGCACACATGATACACTCCATACTGTACATGATACACTCTATACATATACATACATGATACACTCTATACATATGCACACATGATACACTCTTTACATATGCCCACATGATACACTCTATACATATGCACACATGATACACTCTATACATACCATACATGATACACTTTATACATATACATACATGATACACTCTATACATATGCACACATGATACACTCTATACATATGCACACATTCCATACATGATACACTCTATACATATGCACACATGATACACATACACTCTATACATATGCACACATGATACACTCTTTACATATGCACACAATACACTACACATATATGATACACTATACATATGCACACATGATACACTCCATACTGTACATGATACACTCTATACATACCATACTATATATACATGATACACTTTATACATATACATACATGATACACTCTATACATATGCACACATGATACACTCTTTACATATGCCCACATGATACACTCTATATATATGCACACATGATACACTCTATGCATACCATACATGATACACTTTATACATATATATACATGATACACTCTTTACATATGCCCACATGATACACTCTATACATATGCACACATGATACACTCTATACATATGCACACATTCCATACATGATACACTCTATACATATGCACACATGATACACATACACTCTATACATATGCACACATGATACACTCTTTACATATGCACACAATACACTACACATATATGATACATTCCATACATATGCAAACATGATACATTCCATACATTTGCATACATGATACACTCTATACATATGCACACATGATACATTCCATACATGATACACTCTGTACATATGCCCACATGTTACACTCTGTACATATGCACACATGATACATTCCATACATATGCACACATGATACACTCTGTACATATACACACATGATACACTCTATACATATGCACACATGATACACTCTGTACATATACACTCTATACATATGCACACATGATACACTCTATACATATGCACACATGATACACTCTGTACATATGCACACATTCCATACATGATACACTCTTTACATATGCACATAATACACTACACATATATGATACATTCCATACATATGCAAACATGATACATTCCATACATTTGCATACATGATACACTATACATATGCACACATGATACACTCTTTACATATGCCCACATGATACACTCTGTACATATGCACACATGATACATTCTGTACATATGCACAAATGATACATTCCATACATGATACACTCTGTACATATGCACACATAATACACTCTTTACATATGCCCACGTTACACTCTGTACATATGCACACATGATACACTCTATAGATACGCACACATGATACACTCTGTACATATGCCCACATGTTACACTCTGTACATATGCACACATGATACATTCCATACATATGCACTCCATACTGTACATGATACACTCTATACATATGCACACATGATACACTCTGTACATATGCCCACATGATACACTCTGTACATATACACACTCTTTACACATGCACACATGATACATTCCATACATATACACACATGATACACTCTATACATATGCACACAATACACTACACATATATGATGCATTCCATACATATGCACACATGATACATTCCATACATGATACACTTCATACATATGCATTGCATACATGATACATTTTATACACTATACATATACACGTCGGGGTCTGGGATAGAACCCGGGTCTCTGGTGTGAAAGGTGAGTCACATATCCACTGAGCTACTGGGAGTTGATAAACCTACACAACGAATAGACATGATACACTCTACACATATCCACACTATACATACATGATACACTTTATACATATACATACATGATACATTCTATACATATGCATACATGATACACTCCATACTGTACATGATACACTCTATACATATGCACACATGATACACTCTATACATACCATACTATACATACATGATACACTTTATACATATACATACATGATAAACTCTATACATATGCACACATGATACACTCTTTACATATGCCCACATGATACACTCTATACATATGCACACATGATACACTCTATACTATACATACATGATACACTTTATACATATACATACATACATGATACACTCTATACATATGCACACACGATACACTCTTTACATATGCCCACATGATACACTCTATACATATGCACACATGATACACTCTTTACATATGCACACAATACACTACACATATATGATACACTCTATACATATGCACACATGATACACTCTTTACATATGCCCACATGTTACACTCTGTACATATGCACACATGATACACTCTATACATATGCACACATGATACACTCTATACATACCATACTATACATACATGATACACTTTATACATATACATACATGATAAACTCTATACATATGCACACATGATACACTCTTTACATATGCCCACATGATACACTCTATACATATGCACACATGATACACTCTATACATATGCACACATGATACACTCTATACTATACATACATGATACACTTTATACATATACATACATACATACATGATACACTCTATACATATGCACACACGATACACTCTTTACATATGCCCACATGATACACTCTATACATATGCACACATGATACACTCTTTACATATGCACACAATACACTACACATATATGATACACTCTATACATATGCACACATGATACACTCTTTACATATGCCCACATGTTACACTCTGTACATATGCACACATGATACACTCTATACATATACACACATGATACACTCTATACATATGCACACATGTTACACTCTATACATATGCACACATGATACATTCCATACTGTACATGATACACTCTATACATATGCACACATGATACATTCCATACATATACACACATGATACACTCTATACATATGCACACATGTTACACTCTGTACATATGCACACATTCCATACATGATACACTCTATACATATGCACACATGATACACTCTGTACATATGCACACATGTTACACTCTGTACATATACACACTCTTTACACTCTGTACATATGCACACATGATACATTCCATACATATACACACATGATACACTCTATACATATGCACACAATACACTACACATATATGATGCATTCCATACATATGCACACATGATACATTCCATACATGATACACTTTATACATATGCATTGCATACATGATACATTTTATACACTATACATATACACATGCACACATGATACATATACACTGATGATACACGTCGGGTCTGGGATAGAACCCGGGTCTCTGGTGTGAAAGGTGAGTCACATATCCATTGAGCTACTGTGAATGAACCTACACAACGAATAGACATTATACACTCTATACATATACACACCATGCGTACATGATACACTTTATACATATACATTCTATACATATGCACACATGATACACTCTTTACATATGCCCACATGATACACTCTATACATATGCACACATGATACACTCTATACATATGCACACATGATACACTCTATACATACCATACTATACATACATGATACACTTTATACATATACATACATACATACATGATACACTCTATACATATGCACACACGATACACTCTTTACATATGCCCACATGATACACTCTATACATATGCACACATGATACACTCTTTACATATGCACACAATACACTACACATATATGATACACTCTATACATATGCCCACATGATACACTCTGTACATATGCACACAATACACTACACATATATGATGCATTCCATACATATGCACACATGATACATTCCATACATGATACACTTTATACATATGCATTGCATACATGATACATTTTATACACTATACATATACACATGCACACATGATACATATACACTGATGATACACGTCGGGGTCTGGGATAGAACCCAGGTCTCTGGTGTGAAAGGTGAGTCACATATCCATTGAGCTACTGTGAATGAACCTACACAACGAATAGACATTATACACTCTATACATATACACACCATGCGTACATGATACACTTTATACATATACATTCTATACATATGCACACATGATACACTCCATACTGTACATGATACACTCTATACATACATGATACACTTTATACATATATATACATGATAAACTCTATACATATGCACACATGATACACTCTTTACATATGCCCACATGATACACTCTATACATATGCACACATGATACACTCTATACATATGCACACATGATACACTCTATACATACCATACTATACATACATGATACACTTTATACATATACATACATACATGATACACTCTATACATATGCACACACGATACACTCTTTACATATGCCCACATGATACACTCTATACATATGCACACATTCCATACATATGCACACATGATACACTCTTTACATATGCACACAATACACTACACATATATGATACACTCTATACATATGCACACATGATACACTCTTTACATATGCCCACATGTTACACTCTGTACATATGCACACATGATACACTCTATACATATACACACATGATACACTCTATACATATGCACACATGTTACACTCTATACATATGCACACATGATACATTCCATACATGATACACTCTTTACATATGCCCACATGATACACTCTGTACATATGCACACATGATACACTCTTTACATATGCCCACATGATACACTCTATACATATGCACACACGATACATTCCATACATGAAACACTCTTTACATATGCCAACATGATACACTCTATACATATGCACACATTATACACTCTATACATATGCACCCATGATACACTCTGTACATATGCGGACATGATACACTCTATACATATACATTCCATACATACGCATACATGATACATTCCATACATATGCATATATGATACATTCTTTACATATGCACACATAGTACACTCTGTACATATACACACATGATACACTATTTACATATGCACAATACACTACACCAGGGGTCACCAAACTTGTTCCTGGAGGGCCGGTGTCCTGCAGATTTTAGCTCCCACCCTAATCAAACACACCTGAACAAGCTAATCAAGGTCTTACTAGGTATACTTGAAACACCCAGGCAGGTGTGTTGAGGCAAGTTGGAGCTAAACCCTGGAGGGACACCGGCCCTCCAGGACCGAGATTGGTGACCCCTGCACTACACATATATGATACATTCCATACATATACATATGCACACTCTATATGTTTGCATACATTATACACTTTATACATTCCATACATATGCAAACATGATACATTCCATACATATGCACACATGATACACTCTATACATATGCACACTCCATACATATGCATACATGATACACTCTATACATATGCACACATTCCATACATGATACACATACACTACACATATATGATACATTCCAAACATATGGATACCCTTTATACATTCCATACATATACATGATACACTTTATACATATGCAAACATGATACATTCCATACATATATGTCACACATGATACACTCTATACATATGCACACGAGACACTCCATACATGATATACTCTATACATTTGAGATGATACACTTTTTACATATACATACATGATACATTCTATACATATGCACACATGATACACTCTATACTGTACATGATACACTCTATACATACATGATACATTCCATACATGATATCCACACTATACACATATACATACAGGATACACTATATACATATGCATACATGATACACTATAAATTCCATACATATACACTGATGATACACGTTAGGGTCTGGGATAGAACCCGGGTCTCTGGTGTGAAAGGTGAGTCACATATCCACTGAGCTACTGTACATATGCACACATGATACACTCCTTACATATGCCCACATGATACACTCTATACATATGCACACATTCCATACCTATGCACACATGATACACAATACACTACACATATATGATACACTCTGTATGCTACACTATGCTACATATACACACATATCCACTTTATACATATACACACATGATACACTCTTTACATATGCACACATGATACATTCCATACGCCCACATGATACACTCTATACATACACACACCATACATACATGATACACTTTATACATATATGATACATTCTATACATAAGCACACATGATACATTCCATACATGATACATTCCATACACCCACATGATACAGTCTATACATATGCACACATGATACATTCCATACATGATACACTCTTTACATATATGATGCATTCCATACATATGCCCACATGATACATTCCATACATGATACACTTTATACATATGCATTGCATACATGATACACTTTATACACTATACATATACACTGATGATACACGTCGGGGTCTGGGATAGAACCCGGGTCTCTGGTGTGAAAGGTGAGTCACATATCCGCTGAGCTACTGGGAGTTGATGAACCTACACAACGAATAGACATTATACACTCTATACATATCCACACTATACATACATGATACACTTTATACATGATACATTCTATACATATGCACACATGATACACTCCATACTGTACATAATACACTCTATACATACCATACTATATATACATGAGACACTTTATACATATACATACATGATACACTCTATACATATGCACACATGATACACTCTTTACATATGCCCACATGATACACTCTATACATACCATACATGATACACTTGCCCACATGTTACACTCTGTAAATATGCAAACATGATACACTCTATACATATGCACACATGAACACATGATACATTCCATACATGATACACTCTGTACATATACACACATGATACACTCTGTACATATGATACACATGCTACACTCTATACATATACATACGCACACATGATACATTCTTTACATATGCCCACATGTTACACTCCATACATATACATATACATTCCATACATATATATGACACACTCTATACATATACACACTATACATACATGATACATTCTATACATATACATACAGGATACATTCCATACATACGCATACATGATACACTATAAATTCCATACATATACACTGATGATACACGTTAGGGTCTGGGATAGAACCCGGGTCTCTGGTGTGAAAGGTGAATCACAAATCCACTGAGCTACTGGGAGTTGATGAACCTACACAACGAATAGACATGATACACTCTACACATATCCACACTATACATACATGATACACTTTATACATATACATACATATGCACACTCTATACATACCATACATATGCACACATGATACACATACACTCTATACGTATGCACACATGATACACTTTTTACATATGCACACAATACACTACACATATATGATACATTCCATACATATGCAAACATGATACATTCCATACATGATACACTCTGTACATATGCCCACATGATACACTCTGTACATATGCACACATGATACACTCTATACATATACACACATATCCACTCTATACATATGCACACATGATACACTCTATACATATGCACACATAATACACTCTATACATATGCACACATGATACACTCTATACATATGCACACATGATACACTCTTTACATATGCCCACATGATACATATACACTCTATACATATGCACACAATACACTACACATATATGATACATTCCATACATATGCAAACATGATACACTCTGTACATATGCCCACATGATATACTCTGTACATATACCCACATGATACATTCCATACATATGCACACATGATACATTCTTTACATATGCACACTCTATACATATTCACACGTGTTACACTCTTTACATATGCCCACATGATACATTCCATACATGATACACTCTGTACATATGCACACATGATACACTCTTTACATATGCCCACATGTTACACTCTGTACATATACCCACATGATACATTCCATACATATGCACACATGATACATTCTTTACATATGCACACTCTATACATATTCACACGTGTTACACTCTTTACATATGCCCACATGATACATTCCATACATGATACACTTTATACATATGCATTGCATACATGATACACTTTATACACTATACATATACACTGATGATACACGTCGGGGTCTGGGATAGAACCCGGGTCTCTGGTGTGAAAGGTGAGTCACATATCCACTGAGCTACTGGGAGTTGATGAACCTACACAACAAATAGACATGATACACGCTATACATATACATATCCACACTATACGTACATGTTACACTTTATACATCTACATTAATAATACATTCTATACATATGACTCTCGACGGAAAGAAAAGAAAGAAGAGTAAACGGAAGATGGGGAAGTTTGAGGCTGGTCTCAACCCATCTTAATGTCCAAGTCCAGCTGGACTGGACCCGGAGAAGAGTTGTCCTCAACTCTCAACAGCTGCTGCTGCTTCGCTGCCTTTCGCCCCTCGCCTTTCTGCCTTTCGCCTAAAGAATGTTTTGGGGAGATGGGTTTTATCACCAATGTTTCCGGCCCCTAACAGAGCTGGATCAATAAGGCATTGTCCGTGGATCTGCGTGGCAGTCCCATGTCGTCACAAGGAGCTTTGGCGTGACTCACTCACATGACCCATGGTGCTTAGACATATAGTTTTAAGCATACATATAATATGAACATGATACATTTTACATATCTATAATTAAAAAGGAATGAAAGAAAGAGAAAGGGTTTCACTCATTCATCTCAAATAACATACACATAATGGTACGTTTGTGATAACTCAAAGCATAATAAATGCATTCTTAACATATACAGGATTCAGGTGTCATACAAGAGAATAGACATTATACACTCTATACATATACACACCATGCGTACATGATACACTTTATACATATACACACATGATACACTCCATACTGTACATGATACACTTTATACATATGCACACATGATACATTCTATACATGATACACTCTATACATATGCACACATGATACACTCTATACATATGCACACATGATACACTCTATACATACATGATACACTCTATACATATGCACACACGATACACTCTTTACATATGCACACATGATACACTCTATACATACATGATACACTCTTTACATATGCACACAATACACTCTATACATATGCACACATGATACACTCTGTACATACATATACATGATACATTCTATACATATCCACACTATACAAATACATACAGGATACATTCCATACATATGCACACATGATACATTATAAATTCCATACATATACACTGATGATACACGTTAGGGTCTGGGATAGAACCCGGGTCTCTGGTGTGAAAGGTGACCTACACAACGAATAGACATGATACACTCTACACATATCCACACTATACATACATGATACACTTTATACATATACATACATGATACATTCTATACATATGCACACATGATACACTCCATACTGTACATGATACACTCTATACATATGCACACATGATACACTCTATACATATGCACACATGATACACTCTGTACATATGCACACATGATACACTCTATACATATGCACACATTCCATACATGATACACTCTATACATATGCACACATGATACACATACACTCTATACATATGCACACATGATACACTCTTTACATATGCACACAATACACTACACATATATGATACATTCCATACATATGCAAACATGATACATTCCATACATTTGCATACATGATACACTCTATACATATGCACACATGATACATTCCATACATGATACACTCTTTACATATGCCCACATGATACACTCTGTACATATGCACACATGATACATTCTGTACATATGCACACATGATACATTCCATACATGATACACTCTGTACATATGCACACATGATACATATACATACATGATACACTCTATACATATGCACACATGATACACTCTTTACATATGCACACATGATACATTCCATACATATGCACACATGATACATTCCATACATATACACACATGATACACATGCACACATGATACACTCTATACATATGCACACAATACACTACACATATATGATACATTCCATACATATGCAAACATGATACATTCCATACATTTGCATACATGATACACTCTATACATATGCACACATGATACATTCCATACATGATACACTCTTTACATATGCCCACATGATACACTCTGTACATATGCACACATGATACATTCCATACATGATACACTCTGTACATATGCACACATGATACACTCTATACATATACACACATATCCACACTATACATACATAATACATATACATATACATACATGATACACTCTATACATATGCACACATGATACACTCTTTACATATGCCCACATGTTACACTCTGTACATATGCACACATGATACATTCCATACAAATGCACACATGATACACTCTGTACATATACACTCTATACACTCTGTACATATACACTCTATACATATGCACACATGATACACTCTATACATATGCACACATGATACACTCTGTACATATGATACACTCTATACATATGCACACATTCCATACATGATACACTCTATACATATGCACACATGATACACATACACTCTATACATATGCACACATGATACACTCTTTACATATGCACATAATACACTACACATATATGATACATTCCATACATTTGCATACATGATACACTATACATATGCACACATGATACACTCTATACATATACACACATATCCACACTATACATACATAATACATATACATACATGATACACTCTATACATATGCACACATGATACACTCTTTACATATGCCCACATGTTACACTCTGTACATATGCACACATGATACATTCCATACAAATGCACACATGATACACTCTGTACATATACACTCTATACATATGCACACATGATACACTCTATACATATGCACACATGATACACTCTGTACATATGCACACATGATACACTCTATACATATGCACACATGATACACTCTGTACATATGCACACATGATACACTCTATACATATGCACGCATGATACACTCTTTACATATATGATGCATTCCATACATATGCACACATGATACATTCCATACATGATACACTTTATACATATGCATTGCATACATGATACATTTTATACACTATACATATACACTGATGATACACGTCGGGGTCTGGGATAGAACCCGGGTCTCTGGTGTGAAAGATGAGTCACATATCCATTGAGCTACTGTGAATGAACCTACACAACGAATAGACATTATACACTCTATACATATACACACCATGCGTACATGATACACTTTATACATATACATACATGATATATTCTATACATATGCACACATGATACACTCCATACTGTACATGATACACTCTATACATACATGATACACTTTATACATATGCACACATGATACATTCCATACATGATACACTTTATACATATATGATACACTCCATACTGTACATGATACACTCTATACATATGCACACATGATACACTCGATACATACATGATACACTTTATACATATACATATGCACACATGATACACTCTTTACATATGCCCACATGATACACTCTATACATATGCACACATGATACACTCTATACATATGCACACATGATACACTCTATACATTTGCACACATGATACACTCTATACATACCATACTATACATACATGCATGATACACTCTTTACATATGCCCACATGATACACTCTTTACATATGCACACATGATACACTCTTTACATATGCACACAATACACTACACTACACTACACATATATGATACACTCTATACATATGCCCACATGATACACTCTGTACATACATATACATGATACATTCTATACATATCCACACTATACATATACGTACATGATACATTCCATACATACATATACATGATACATTCTATACATATCCACACTATACATATACATACAGGATACATTCCATACATATACACTGATGATACACGTTAGGGTCTGGGATAGAACCCGGGTCTCTGGTGTGAAAGGTGAGTCACATATCCACTGAGCTACTGGGAGTTGATGAACCTACACAACGAATAGACATGATACACTCTACACATATCCACACATGATACACTTTATACATATGCACACATGATACACTCCATACATATGCACACATGATACACTCTATACATATGCACACATGATACACTCTATACATACATGCATGATACACTCTATACATATGCACACACGATACACTCTTTACATATGCCCACATGATACACTCTTTACATATGCACACATGATACACTCTTTACATATGCACACAATACACTACTCTACACATATATGATACACTCTGTACATACATATACATGATACATTCTATACATATCCACACTATACATATACGTACATGATACATTCCATACATACATATCCACAAAGGATACATTCCATACATATGCACACATGATACATTATAAATTCCATACATATACACTGATGATACACGTTAGGGTCTGGGATAGAACCCGGGTCTCTGGTGTGAAAGGTGAGTCACATATCCACTGAGCTACTGGGAGTTGATGAACCTACACAACGAATAGACATGATACACTCTACACATATCCACACTATACATACATGATACATTCTATACATATGCATACATGATACACTCCATACTGTACATGATACACTCTACACATATGCACACATGATACACTCTTTACATATGCACACAATACACTACACATATATGATACATTCCATACATATGCAAACAAGATACATTCCATACATTTGCATACATGATACACTCTGTACATATGCCCACATTATACACTCTGTACATATGCACACATGATACACTCTATACATATACACACATATCCACATAATACACTCTATACATATGCCCACATGTTACACTCTGTACATATGCACACATGATACACTCTGTACATATACACTCTATACATATGCACACATGATACACTCTGTACATATGCACACATGATACACTCTATACATATGCACACATTCCATACATGATACACTCTATACATATGCACACATGATACACATACACTCTATACATATGCACACATGATACACTCTTTACATATGCACACAATACACTACACATATATGATACATTCCATACATATGCACACATGATACACTCTGTACATATGCCCACATGATACACTCTGTACATATGCCCACATGATACACTCTGTACATGTGCACACATGATACACTCTTTACATATGCACACTCTATACACTCTTTACATATGCCCACATGTTACACTCTGTACATATGCACACATGATACATTCCATACATGAAACACTCTATACATATGCACACAATATACACTCTATACATATGCACCCATGATACACTCTGTACATATGCGCACATGATACGCTCTATACATATACATTCCATACATACGCATACATGATACATTCCATACATATGCATATATGATACACTCTTTACATATGCACACATGATACACTCTGTACATATACACACATGATACACTCTTTACATATGCACAATACATTACACATATATGATACATTCCATACATATACATATGCACACTCTATATGTTTGCATACATTATACACTTTATACATTCTATACATATGCACACATGATACACTCTATACATATGCACACATTCCATACATGATACACATACACTACACATATATGATACATTCCATACATATGGATACACTTTATACATTCCATACATATACATGATACACTTTATACATTCCATACATATGCAAACATGATACATTCCATACATATATGTCACACATGATACACTCTATACATATGCACACCATACATGATACACTCTATACATATGCACACATTCCATACATGATACACATACACTACACATATATGATACATTCCATACATATGCAAACATGATACATTCCATACATATGCACACATGATACATTCCATACATGATACACTCTTTACATATGCCCACATGATACACTCTGTACATATGCACACATGATACATTCCATACATATGCATTGCATACATGATACACTTTATACATATACATACCATACATGATACACTCTATACATATGCCCACGTGATACACTCTGTACATATGCACACATAATACACTCTATACATGATACACTTTATACATATGCACACATGATACACTATACACTACACATATATGATACATTCCATACATACATGATACACTCTTTACATATGCACATATGATACACACTGTACATATACACAATACACTACACATATGCATACATTCCATACGCACACTCTATATGTTTGCATACATGATACACTTTATACATTCCATACATGATACACTCTATACATATGCACATATGATACATTCCATACATATATGATACACGTCGGAGTCTGAGATAGAACCCGGGTCTCTGGTGTGAAAGGTGAGTCACATATCCACTGAGCTACTGGGAGTTGATGAACGTTCACAACGAAAGGACATGATACACTCTATACATATACACACCATACATTCTATACATATGCAAACATGATACATTCCATACATATGCACACATGATACATTCCATACATGATACACTTTATACATATGCATTGCATACATGATACACTTTATACACTATACATATACACTGATGATACACGTCGGGGTCTGGGATAGAACCCGGGTCTCTGGTGTGAAATGTGAGTCACATATCCACTGAGCTACTGGGAGTTGATGGCCCAAGTAAGTTCTCTCGAAGCCCAGATGTTCTTGAGCTAAATCAAAGCAGTTCTTGCTTTGACGATTCTTGCCTTAACATCTGTATCTGCTCTACCTTGCTGGTTGATAATGCTGCCCAGGTAGGTAAAAGACTGTACCTCCTCCAGAGAACTTCCATTCAGGGTTACTAGATTGTTGCAGCTGGAATTGATTTCCAGAATCTTGGTCTTCTCTGTGTACATGTTGAGTCCAACCTGTGATGCTGTGGCTGTCAACAAAATAGTCTTCACTTGCATCTGCTGCTGGCTGTGGGAGAAAAGTGCGAGATCATCAGCAAAGTCTAAGTTTTCCAACTGGCTTTACAGGGTCCACTGGATTTCGGTCCTGCATTCACTGGTGCATGTCTTCATAATCCAGTCGATAGCAATGAGGAAAAGGAAGATGAACAGACCATAAAATCTTATTTATTCTGCTTTGGAAATCTTTTTATGATATATATGACTGATTTTGGGCGATGCTGTGGCGCAGTAGGTAGTGCTGTCGCCTCACAGCAAGAAGGTCGCTGGTTCAAGCCTCGGCTGGGTCAGTTGGAATTTCTGTGTGGAGTTTGCATGTTCTCCCCATGTTCGTGTGGGTTTTCTCTGGGTGCTCTGGCTTCCCCCACAAGTCTAAAGACATGCAGTACAGGTGAATTGGGTAAGCTTAAGTTGTCCATAGTGTACGTGTGTCTATGAGAGTGTGTGGGTGTTTCCCAGTGATGGGTTGCGGCTGGAAGGGCATCCGCTGCGTAAAACATGTGCTGGATAAGTTCACGGTTCATTGCGCTGTGGTGACCCCAGATTAATAAAGGGACTAAGCCGAAAAGAAAATGAATGAATGAATGACTGATTTTGTGGTCCAGGTCTACATTTTGTTTGTGATAGGTAGTGCAACATTTATTATAAAAAAATAAATAAACACATTGATTTTCACAGACTGTACATTACTGGAACACCTCTCCAGTCTGCCTGAAATACTGTGAAATTCTCTAAAATTGAGTTCAAGTTTCTTCAAAGACCATTTTTTCCCTTAAAGCCCAGAGTGATCTGATTTGCAATGTGCTGTGACTGACCACTCTTCAAACTCTTCAAACGTGTTAGAAATGTAATGTTACTTTCCATAGTCAGCTTCTAAAGGCACTCTATACTCACAGAGCAGTTCTGTTTTGTACTTTAAATGTTTGAAACAGCAGGGAAAAAAGCACCAAACACAAATCGCACAAAACACATCTTGCGCCTTATTGTGCCGGGTGTATGGTAGAACCCTAACTTTCAAACTATTTTTGGTTGGATTTTGAGCCATTTTCAGTGTTTACTGGATTCACAAAATAGTGAATAGTTTCATTTAATGTTTTTTTTTATTGAATATTATATGTCTTATTTACTAAGCCCAAGCAAAGAGTAGGAAGATGGATATTTTTTGCTCTTTCAACATTGTGTTAATTGGCATATTTATGGTGAAATGGCCACTATAAAAATGTATCATAGTTATACAAATAATATATTATATTATAATAATATGTTATATAAAAATAATTATGTTTAGGGTCTCCGAGACATCAGACGTGTTAGTGTTTCAGTTGTAGATATACTTCTGCCTGTTGTTTATAGATCAATGACAAATGTGATTGCACAACAAAAAGGCTGTGAGGGGTAAATGTAAATTCCATTGAAGATGTAGAAAGTTCTTAGAAATTGAATACTTGTTAAAGCTGGGGAGAACAATCTGTGTGATTATTATCAGCCGTTTAACATGTTCAAAATAATTAAAATAAGGCAGTGTCACTTTTTCAGTTCTCCAGGCTACTCATTTTTTTTTTATTTATTACTATTATTTTATATGTTTGCACAAAGAAAATGTGTTTCTATTTTACTTTACTATTTACTCTAGTGTTGACTCCAAAGGTAAGCATTTAAAATGTATGCATTTAAACTGTTTATTATTATTATTATTATAAATAAAATGAACTTCTGTGTACAGTTTATTTGTTGATTAATTTTAGTATCCAAATATATTTATAAATACATATTTTATGTTAGTATCAAATAAAACAGATTACATATTTTAAACATTTTAAAGAAAAAAAATATATTATAAAAAAAAAAAAAAACTACACATTGACTCCAGGCGTTAAAGCAGAAGTCTATCTCAACTAAAGGATTAGTTCTTGCTCTCTGCGTGTTTTTTTAAACATGACTCAGTGATGTGTGTGTGGGTGTTTCTACAGAGAGTTTCTGGACTCAAACAGCCAGGAGGATTATCGTTGAGAGTGTTTTTGTGTGTGTAATTTGGTTTCAGAGTTATGTCAAGAGCCTTAGGGGAAGAAGACACCAATGTTATTGCCACATAATGAGGAATTTCCACGTTCAACACTTCCTAATGAGAACACTTGTTCCCTGAAGCTCACAAAAAAAGGAAAACATTGGGACTGTTTGGGGAAACAAACTTCAAAAGCCAGTCATCTGTAAATATTTAGAAATAACTAAATTGAAGATTTTGAAAAACATTAATAATTCAAATGTTTTTTGTTTTGTTTTTTTTTTAACTATTGCAGTTGTAGGTCTAAAAGGAAAACTTAAGGATCACATGAAGTTGCTGAGACTTATATTTTAGTTTGTTGATGCACTTCCAACTGAACTGGGGCTTTCTTTTTGCACATCATTCCCTCATAGAAAATGTAAGCAAACAAAGCAATAAAGGCAAACAAAGGTAAGAGGGGCGTAGTTACCCAGATAGCATACAAATGGTGGCCACTTTAGGCAGTTATGCGGCACTGGTGGTCTTCTTTCGGCCCAGACAAAATGAATGTGAGCCTGAAGTTGCCCACCTGTACAATGGCAAAAGTGAGGCAAATATTCCATTTCATATATGGGCCATTTAAGTCAAAGATTTGGCACTTATTGCAAAATGTAATCTGAATTTGAGCCTAATGTGGCCCATGTGGAAAATGGTAAGTTTGACCCAAATATTCGAGGAAAAATGTGGGCCACAGTTGGCCATTTAATGTTAATCTGGGTCTAAACCCAAAGTGGCTCACATGTGTAGGTGCAAATGTGGCCCAGTTATCTTAAGACATATGTTAAGCTCTGGCTAATGCAGCTGTGAGCCTAAAGTGGCCCAGAGAAAATATGGCAAATGTGGCCCAGTGATTTTAAAACATATGTGGGCCACTTTTGGCAAATATTCGGCACAGTAAACTCTGGCTAATGTGGCTGTGAGCCTAAAGTGGCCGAGAGAAAATATGGCAAATGTAGCCCAGTTATTTTAAAACATATGTGGGTTACTTTTGGCAAATATTCAGCACAGTAAACTCCAGCTAATGTCGCTGTTAGCCTATAGTGGCCCAGAGAAGATGTGGAAAATGTGGCCCAGTTATCCTAAAACAAATGTGGGTCACTTTTTGGCAAATATTTGGCACAGTAAGCTCTGGCTAATGTCGCTGTTAGCCTATATTGGCCCAGAGAAGATATGGCAAATTTGGCCCAGTTATCTTAAAACATATGTCTTCCACTTTTGGCAAATATTCGGCTCAGTAACCAACTGTACAATGGCAAAAGGGGGCCAAATGTTCCAATTCATATATTGGCCATTTAAGGCAAAGATTTGGCACTTATGGCAAAATGTAATTTGAATGTGAGCCTAATGTGGCCCATGTGGAAAATGATAAATTTGGCCCAAATGACGGAGGACAAATGTGGGCCACAGTTGGGAAAAATGTGGCATGGTCATTTAAGGGTAATGTGGGTCTACACTCAAATTGGCTCACATGTGTAGGTGCAAATGTGGCCCAGTTATCTTAAGACATATGTGGGCCACTTTTGCCAAATATTTGGCACAGTAAACTCTGGCTAATGTGGCTGTTAACCTATAGTGGCCCAGAGAAGATTGGGCAAATGCGGCCCAGTTATCCTAAAAAAAACGTGGGGCACTATTGGCAAATATTCGGCACAGTTAGCTCTGGCTAATGTGGCTTTGAGCCTAAAGTGGCCCAGAGAAGATATGGCAAATGTGGCCCAGTTATCTTAAAACATATGTGGACCCCTTTTGGCGAAAATTCGGCACAGTAAGCTCTGGCTAATGTGGCTGTGAGCCTTACTTGACACAGAGAAGGTATAGCAAATGTGACACGGTTATCTTAAAACATATGTGGACCATTTTTGGCAACTATTCGGCACAGAAAGCTCTGGCTAATGTGGCTGTTAGCCTATATTGGCCCAGAGAAGATATGGCAAATTTGGCCCAGTTATCTTAAAACATATGTCTTCCACTTTTGGCAAATATTCGGCACAGTAACCAACTGTACAATGGCAAAAGGGGGCCAAATGTTCCAATTTATATATTGGCGATTTAAGGCAAAGATTTGGCACTTATGGCAAAATGTAATTTGAATGTGAGCCTAATGTGGCCCATGTGGAAAATGATAAATTTGGCCCAAATGATGGAGGACAAATGTGGGCCACAGTTGGGAAAAATGTGGCATGGTCATTTAAGGGTAATGTGGGTCTACACTCAAATTGGCTCACATGTGTAGGTGCAAATGTGGCCCAGTTATCTTAAGACATATGTGGGCCACTTTTGCCAAATATTTGGCACAGTAAACTCTGGCTAATGTGGCTGTTAACCTATAGTGGCCCAGAGAAGATTGGGCAAATGCGGCCCAGTTATCCTAAAAAAAACGTGGGCCACTTTTGGCAAATATTCGGCACAGTTAGCTCTGGCTAATGTGGCTTTGAGCCTAAAGTGGCCCAGAGAAGATATGGCAAATGTGGCCCAGTTATCTTAAAACATATGTTGACCCCTTTTGGCGAAAATTCGGCACAGTAAGCTCTGGCTAATGTGGCTGTGAGCCTAACTTGACCCAGAGAAGGTATAGCAAATGTGACACGGTTATCTTAAAACATATGTGGACCATTTTTGGCAAATATTCGGCACAGAAAGCTCTGGCTAATGTGGCTGTGAGCCTGTAGTGGCCCAGATGAGGTATGGCAAATATGGGTGAGTATCTCTGGCCAAAGATGGTGTGAGCTCAAAGCAACTGAGGTAAGATGTGGCAAGTATGGTGCTATCCTAAAACATATGACAGGTCACTTTTGGGAAAGATAAAGTACAGCGATCATTTGATAATCATAGGGGTCAAATCATAGCTCTTTGACATGGCAGATATAGGTAGTTATAGGTAATTTCTGGCCCAGATATGGCAAACAAGAGCAGACCAATCTAGAGCCATCATTCCATTCAGTATGTGGTCCGGATGTAAGTGTCTGGTGTAGGCCAGATCTGGGCCAGAATAAAAGCAAACTGTGGCTCAGAATAGGATCAGTTCTGATTCATTCGGTTGAATTCTGGCTGATATGTGGTATTGCTATGGCTTAATTGTAGCCCAGATCTGGCAAACAGGAGCAGATTGCCCCAGTGTCATCATTCCATGCGGTATGAATAATGTGGCTGAAGCTTACAAACTGATGAAGAGAAGGGCCAGAGAAGGACCACCACTCTAAATGTGGAAAGCAAATGGTTAGACTTTGAAAATTACCAAAACAGAACTAAACTCAGTGTATTAACTTGCACAGAAGAAAAATAATGTACACTGGCAAAATAACAAAGGTACTTTTGGCTTTTAGAATTTTGGTTTAGGAGTTGTGTGAATGACACTGAACACCTTCTAAAATATATGTGTTTCTGTTTGAGGATAAGCTGGGTTTAGAGTTCAGACCCCAATAATAAATATGTACAGAAATGATATTGGAATGTTCCATATCTCTTGTGGATATCATGTATTTATTTATCTCTCTCTCCTTTAATGAGGCTTTATTTCTGATCAGGCGGAGTCAACCCTGCAAATTCGCTCTGCTGATGGATTCTCTGTGCTGATTGGTCCACCAAAGGATTGGCTTGTGGATATAGGACAGAGCTGGGATCTTTGGAGCATGGAGGCTTGGAGCAAGAATCCCTTCTGCTGGCTTGTTATTGGGGTTTTCTTCTTTTTAGTGTGGTTAAATTTTTGATAATGTCTGTGAAGACCTTTACTCCTCTTGTGAGAGGATTTGTTTAGCCAAATCATCTGAGTTACACCAAACCTGTCAGAGTTTCTTTCTTTGTCTTTGTGGCAAAAAGACTGATTTACTGGTTGTTCAACTCATTGTTAATTTATTGGTAGCAGTAGGGAGGTGGTTGCCATTTTCTTTTGTCTTAGTTTTCTCCTGTGTAAGAACAGAAAGGGAGTTAGTGCATTGTTTTGTATTTTGTTTTCTTTTATTTGTTAGTTTAGTTAGATTGAAATGTTGAAGTTAGGATGTTTTGTTTGTTATGTTGGCCTTGGGCAACCCAGTGGTGCAGTAGGTAGTGCTGTTGCCTCACAGCAAGAACGTCGCTGGGTCGAACCTCGGCTAGGCTGGGTCAGTTGGCGTTTCTGTGTGGAGTTTGCATGTTCTCCCTGGGTTCGCGTGGGTTTCCTCCGGGTGCTCCGGTTTCCCCCACAGTCCAAAGACATGCAGTACAGGTGAATTGGGTAAGCTAAATTGTCCATAGTGTATGAGTGTGAATGTGTGTGTGAAAGTTCCCAGAGATGGGTTGCGGCTGGAAGGGCATCCGCTGCGTAAAATCGTGCTGGATAAGTTGGCGGTTCATTCCGCTGTGGCGACCCCGCAAGGGACAAAGCCGACAAGAAAATGAATGAATGAATGAATGAATGTTGGCCTTGACCCCTTCTGAAGACTTGTTTGCTTTTTTATGTTAAATAAATTTATACTTTTTTTTGTTGTTTTTGTGAGTCAGTAGAAGGGAAAATCTTTATCCAAATCTCCACCTCTTTCTTTATTACTCCTTCCCAACCCTAGACTGGGGAGGATGTAGTAATATCATTTGAATCACTTACAGAACAAGTTCCCCCAGCTAATCAACAATAGAAAATTGACAGCCAGTTAGAATCCATTGAAATATATCAGTAAAAAAGGCTCACAAAATTTTAATCAACATTGTGGAAAAGCACTGCTTGATGTTAAGCCCTAGCTCTTTTCTAAGATTAGTTAGATATCTTGCAAACAATTGGCCATGGGAAATCATGTTAAAAATGCATGGATGTTATGCAAGACAGGCTTGAAAATTCACTCCCTCACTATCCTTCAACTTAATCCCTGAATAACGGTCGACATGGCTCGAAAATGGAAGTATAAAAATAAAAGTACCTCAGGTATCCAGTGCTAGTTTTGGCATCTTTGTATTGCTGGGAAAAAATGATTAGTGTTGTTACATTGATTACCCTCTCTAAATTCACTGTTTGATTACACTGATTGCACGAGCATGATTCACTGGTCAGATGCACTAGTAACACACTAAGGACATCTGCTGGTTATAAGGCGTAATGCAAAAAACAGCATAATCTAAAAAGTAAACAGGTCATTATTGTTCAACAGGTCATTATTGTTAACACATATATTATCTTATTGGGTAACACTTTATAATAACTACACACTATGAACCATTTATTAAGCATTAGCAAATAGTGAATTCATTATGTGTTAAGCATTAACTCTACATTAATAAGCGTTAGTAAGCAGCTACAAATGCTCTATTCTTGACGTACAACCACATTTATAATGTGCTTAATAACTGTACTTTCATACTTTACTAACAATTTATTTTTTTTATTACTAAATTAAGTATTGCATTATTTCCAAACCAGTTATTTAAGCATAGTTAGTTGTTTTTTAAGATCATTCAGAATGAGTTAGTAAATGATTAATAAACTATTAAAATTTACATTTATAATTCTTATTAATCAGCCATATAGTAATGGTTAATTCATATGTTAGTAAATGCTTTATTAACTCAACTTCATCCAGTTTTGTGACCTAATCTAAAGTGAGGGCTATTTATGCTTTATAAATCCTTTATAAATGACAATCAAAGGCTCAGTTAAATTCTAAACCGGAAAAAAGAACATAAACGACATTATTCATTCCTATTCGTTTAAAGATACACAAATCAAACTATATCAAATGAAAAATAAATCTTTGCAAGCTTATCTAAAATAAAATTACTGTACAGTTTAAACATTGCATCCTATTATATTGTTAAATTATTATTATTATATTGTTAATATTGTTAGTTTTTTTATTCCAATTTTGTTGTATTCTGACACTCCTGTTATTCAGCAATGTTTAAACTTTACAGTAATTTTACTTTTTAGATAAGATTGTAAAGATTATTGGTCATTTGATACTGAGCCTTTATATGTCTTTTATAAGGGATTTATAAAGCATAAATAGTCCTCACTTTAGATTAGGTCACAAAACTGGATGAAGTTGAGTTAATAAAGCATTTACTAACATACCTAGTAACCATTATTATATGTGTGAATAATAAGATCAATAAACGTCGATTTTAATAGTTTATTAATCATTTACTAACTCATTCTGAATGATCTTAAAAACCTCCAACTACTCTTAAATACAAATGGTTTGTAAATAATGTAATACTTAATTTAGTAATGAAAAATAAATCATTAGTAAAGTATGAAAGTAGAATTATTAAGCACATTAGAAATGAGTTAATAAGTCAAGAATACAGCATTTGTAGCTGCAGTTATAAACTGCTTACTAACGTTTAATAATGTAGAGTTAATGCTTAACAGACAATGAATTCACTAGATGCTAATGCTTAGTAAATGATTCATAGTGTGTAGTTATTATAAAGTGTTACCGATGTTAACACTTCAAAGCTTTGCTGTATTACCATTGTATGATTTAATGGAATACAGTAGTTTACTTTAAACTAAACTGTAAAATTCTGTCAACCACATTTTTTTCTCTATAAATTGTTTGTATTTTATTTGTTTATTTTATTTTACACAGTACATAAGTACATAGTTTTTTTTTTATAGAACACTGCTCAGCTAGCAAAATTCATGTGGCTCAAATCTGGCCCACACCAGACACTTACATCTGGGCCACATACCGCATGGAATGATGGCACTTGGGTGGTCCGCTCCTGTTTGTCAGATCTGGGCCACAAATAAGCCAAAGCAATACCACATATTAGTCAGAATTTAACCAAATGAACCAGAACTGACCCTATTCTAGGCCACAGTTTGCTTTTATTCTGGCCCAGATCTGGCCCACACCAGACACTTACATCTGGACCACATACTGAATGGAATGCTGGCTCTAGGGTGGTCCGCTCCTGTTTGTCAGATCTGGGCCACAAATAGGCCAAAGCAATACCACATATTAGCCAGAATTCAACCAAATGAACCAGAACTGACCCTATTCTGGGACACAATTTGCTTTTATTCTGGCCCAAATCTGGCCTACACCTCACAATTTCTGGGTGTGGCAAAGTACAAAAATCCCAGCATGCATTGCAGTATGAATACATTCTATAGCTTATTGATGCTCCAGTTTTCATGATTTGCTTTTGATTCTGCTGTTTATGTTGACGCTGTTGATTTTGTCACTTTTAGTCTCCTGTTTGTGATGTTTGTTAGTTTTGTTTATTTTGTTAATTGTCACCGTTGTTGAGGTTCATACGCTGATTATTGATGTCTCTGTGAGCAGAAGTTGAACCATAGAATTTTTTAGCTTATATACCTTCATAATTATGTGGCATGTGCAAGCATGTTATTACATTACGTTACATTTAATAATGGATTAAACATTGGTATGCCATCTGGGTGACCACTTACATGAGAAAAATCAAGTCAACTTTGAATTCTCAGGCCCCTTTAAAGACTACATAAACTCTCACTGGCACTGTATCGATAACCTTAAAGTTGCTGTTATCTTATGTGAAAGGGCATTAAAGAGGATGTGTCCAAGGAGAGAAGTGAGGCAGAAACAGCCAGGCTGTCCTCCTTGTGTTGGTGAAATGAGGCAGTGGATTGTGCTGTTTGATGGCGACCCAGAGTCTCATGGGCAGACTAGCCTTTATTAGCAGCAGGTTCACCTCATCACACACTGATGCACTCAAAAAGCACACACATCCATTGGGAGCCTGGAGCATTTGAGAGCAATACAAGTGCTAGTGAGGTGAATTCTACAGGAAAAAGTGCCGTGTATCTAGAGTTTTGACCAGCAGAATCAGAGCAGACAACTTTGTAGCATATTCTGTTTAAAAATCATCTATCAAAGCCAGGCTGAAACTACAGCAATCAGCCAAAGGAGATCCCATTCTCCAGATCTCAATACAGTAGAGCACCCATGGGTTTTAAACGACACATAACACATTCATTTAATTTTAATAATAACATATTAAAGGTGCAATTGGGGATTGACAGCAAATTTTTCTTTTGCTGGTTGAAAGTTTCTTTACATCTTGAAAGCAAGAATTAAATTAGGTTGTCAAAATGTGCTTATATGTATTTGTGGGAGGTGTAGAACCAAGAAATGTTTGTCCAATCAAAACGTTCAGCCCGAACCAGTGCTTAATTTGTAAATTAATGATTTCTGGAACAAAACCAGAAAATAAAAGTTACTGTGACCGACGTCCACCACGCAATTACAGTTTTCCCAGTGTTAGGAGTCAATATAACGTTATAGGTCAACCATGGATAAAAAACAAACAAACATTTTGCTACAAACATAAATTGTATAAAACATCACTATTCAGTTTACTGATGCTGTGTTCACACGAGACGCGGCACACGATATTCGTGTGTAAATAGACGCGTGCACATTTTGAGTTTACTCGCTTCATTCGCGCCTCAAATCTGCTTCATTTGCGTGTCAAATTCACTTCACAATAGACGCTGATTCGCATCATGAGTAGGGCTTCTCTGACCACCCGGTGACTCTAGCTTTGTTGCTAAATGGCTAACATGGATTGTATTGAGAGGATAGTTTTGTTTATGTGCTTTAGGAAGGCTGATAAACAAAGTCGAATTGTTGGGAGCGGTGTCTGAGTCCACTAGACCTATTCAGAGGTGCACCCAGCTCTGTGAGTTCAAACTCCTCCAAAAACTATACCTGGATGATGGAAGCTTTCAGCGGTGCTTCAGACTGAGCTGAGCCCAGTTTGATGAGCTGTTGTCCGGTGTCAGCAAGATGATTTTAGAGCAAGCTCCTGATTGGTTAATGCCCCTCATTCGTGTGTATCGTGCCGCAGGATGTCTATTCGCGTCTTTGCATTGACATGTAAATCACTCGCGCATCCGTGTCTGGTGTGAATGCAGCATAACACCACTGACATTCAGTTCACTTCACTATTATGTGCAAGCGAAAATGACTCACTCTGTCTAATCTTCAAGAAGAGTCAGTGTTGCCAGATTGGAAATGTGAAAGTATCGTACCAGAACCTTAAAATTATCGTATTTGGAGTAAAATTATCATACACTAGTCAAACGGAGAGTATACAGCTATTATCTAGACAAATAGCGTTTTGACACAACATGCAAATTACCACAATACGGTAAAAAAAATAATTTAGGCGTACCTTAGTTTAGACTAAGGAACGTTAGAAGGTTCAAACTCCACCTCCGAGTCACTGTCATTAAATACCTGCGTGTGTTGCCAGATGTTGAGGGATTCATTTTGTGGTACAAATTGGATGCCTACATGGAGCGCAACATAGTGCTGGTTCCCTTGAAAGCAGTGCACCCTCCCGAATTTTTATCATACTAGTCTGAGGTGTGCACAAGCCCATCCAGAGGATCTTTATTGAACCGATCTCGTGGCTTTGTTTTGATGAGATTAACTTTGGAAAAACACGTTCACATGATGCATTCGAAAGGGGAAAAATGAGAACATCAAGGGCAAACATTCTTCTCACCTTCCTTTTCAGCACTACTTTTTAAAACTTTACTGCTTAAACGACCAACCTCAACCTGAAAACGACTGACTTAAGCACGGCCGCATGCAGCAGGAATGGTAACTTGTGAGAGAGAGCCATTCTCCACAGTGATTGGCTGAGAAGATATAACGTAAGATGAGATAGAAACTACAGTCATTGGATAGAAAACGTGTCTAACTCCACCTTACAACACAAGATGCAGCTGTCAATAAGTATAGAAGCCCTAAGATTACAATGAAACACATTTTAAATGCCATAATAGGATTTTTTTTCATTATTGATAGTACACCGTACAGAGGTCGACATTATCGTACAAATATGATAATTATTGTACGTCTGGCAACACTGAGAAGAGCCCACAGTTACCTCTTCCGTCATGTTTTCTGGCTGGCTTGAGATCGCTTTGCTTCTGTCTCCCGCTATCCTGATCCAGGGGTGCAGTTTCACCTTCTCACGATCAGGCTCGTTATCAGATTTACTCGTGGTTTTAAAAAATGCTCGACTGCTTCTTTGGCATTTTGAAAATGCAAAAATGATTTAGGTAGGCCACTATGCCATTATTTATCTTCACTGCTTACTGTGCGCAAAACAATAATCACCAACCAATGAGAGTGATGGTAAACGTAAGAATGCTGATTGGTCGAAAGTGACTACCTTTATGTGTGTGTGAACGCACACAATCCACACAGCTTTGCTAGCTGGTTTTTACTTGGACTCATTTACATTCACTCTGTCTCTCTCACACACACATGTAGGTATTCACCATGCAAAAGTTAATGCCAAAGTAAAGGCCTCAACGCAAAACACCAAAATCTGACATTTCCCACAAAAGGATCCGGCAAGATCCGGCTCAAATTAAGCACTGGCCCGAACATATGATTATGATATACTCTCCTACCTGCCTGTCAAAATATGTAATTGCATCCCTCAGCTAAACCTGTTCGCACAGAAAAGATTACACTGCCAAAGCGTTCATGGACACAGTTCAGACCGAGAATGGCAGGCAAACATCAACAACCTTCCTTCTTTTTTACATTTGGTATTGTAAATATTATGTGTACTATAAAGTTTTCTTTCTGATTTATGTGCTCAGGAGGCGTGGCTTATATGGGGATTTGCAGGGTGGGTAGGCTTTTAGTGCTACTAGCATTTTCCGAGATCTCCTATTGCACCTTTAACTTTGTTACACAAACACATAACATAATAATGTAATTCAACCAGATGCGGTCTATACATTGTTTCCCAGCACCATGTTCTCATGTTTATTCATTCAAACATGATGATTTCGAGACTCTAAATCATCTTCATTATATAATTAGAGATACCACAACTTGTCTCTGTCTCCTTTATTTGTTTTAGAGAAATTCCCTGATGAATGGATTGTCATGTGATGTGCTTTTGTGCCTTGTGTTCCGTGTTCTGGATAGTCAAATCTGATGACAGGAGTCACTGATTGCTCCCCTGTGGAATAACTCGGAAGTCTTGTGGACAAATTGTACTGGACGGATAATTGCTGCTCTGTGTTGAATATTACGCCACATCAATTTACAGTGATCGTATTTATAATTCGGTTTAACTCTGTTTAGTGTGCTTAACCAAGGAACAAGTCTTCTGTTACTCTAATTCACACAGACAATGGTGGAGACAGTATATAATTGGCCTTGTTATTGTTGTTATTTATAATGATTACTGTAATGATTATTTTTAATTGCACACAATCAAGTTTGTGAATGTGTGTGTGTATGTATACTTGATTATGTGCTTTTCAAAATTGACATGGGTATGACCTAGGAGTTACTTTGTAAAGGCGGTTTGCGAGGTTATGCCTTTAGTCCTTGTATTTTGAAATGGTTAAACATCACATTTAACATGAACTGTTTGGCCATCATGACCAGTGTTACATTTGGAGGACAAAGAGGAAAGCTTACAAGTCTAGGAACACCATCCCAACTGTGAAGTATGGGGGATGCAGCATCATGTTGTGGGGCTGTTTTGCTGCAGGAGGGACTGGTCCACTTCACAGCATAGATGGCATCATGAAGAAAGAACATTATGTAGAAATACTGAAGCAACATTTCAAGACAGGAACAGAGAGGAAATTAAAACATGGCCACAAATGGGTCTTCCAAACAGACCATGATCCTAAGCATGCCAAATTAATTAAAATGTGCTTTAAGGACAACAGAAATAATGTTTTGGAGTGGCCATCACAAAGCCCTGACCTCAATCCTATAGAAAATTTGTGGCCAGAGTTGAAAAAGCTTGCGCGAGCCAACAAATCTGACTCAGTTACGTCAATTCTGTCAGGAGGAATGGGCCAAAATTCGTGCAAACTATTGTGAGAAGCTTGTGGAAAGATACCCAAAACATTTGACCAAAGTTATACAGTTTAAAAGCAAAGCTAAAAAAAATACCAAGGAAATGTATGTAAATTTTTGACTGTCTAGAAATTAATAAAAAATTCCCAAAAAAATTATTCTCTCATTATTCTGGCATTTAGCAAATGTAAATCATTTAGGTAATCCTAACGGACCTAAAATAGTAAACGTTTAGAATGATTTACCATCAGACATTTTAAAAAAAAAAATGGTTATGTTCCTTTTTTTAGAGTGTACGTAAACTTCAGGTTTCAACTGAAACTCAAACTATATAAACTATATAAAAAATAAAAAATAAAATAAAAATAAAAAATATATATATATATATATTATTTTATTGAGTGGACATAAAAAGGAGCTGTATTTATGTGTTTTCCTAAAATATAATTTGGCCAGTCAAATTTATACCGGAACTAGCAGTTATGTTACCATAGATATATTGATTTGCAAAACAGCCTCTCTGTGGACCTCCTGCTGCTCTCATTCCCCACTGTCTGACGCTGCTGTGTTGAACACATACCAGACATTCAGCAGTGAGCCAGTAACTCTCAGGAGATTGTTGAAAAGCAAAAGAAACAGCTGTAGGATTTTATCTGCTCTTTTTTTCCATAGCAACATAAATTGTTTAAAAATATGATTTACAGTAATAGTTATGTCCTGGATTGTTGATGGTGGTCTGTTGTAGAGCGAGTATAGCTTTCTCATTCTTTCTGTTTTTCTTTCTGTCTGTATTCTGCGTTATACTTAAACAGGGAATTAGCAGAGTTTGGATAGTCAAATTAAATATGACATATCATGAGACAAACAGAACTAAAACACCTGCTCATGATACAAACAGAACTAAAACACCTGCTCTTCTTCAACATTCTCTCCTAATTCAGGCTGCATTGACGACAGAAAAGCATCATTTCACTTGGAGCTACAGTATAAACAGTGGTGCCTGATGCGGGACCCAGATAACAGATACAGATGGCCTCCTGCTCTCCTCCACCCCTGACCTCCTCTGAACCTCCCACAAAAGTGTTGCCACCACCAGCTTTAATTAAGCAATCCATCTCAGGTGAGAGCGGATGTGCTGATTACAGCACCCACTGTCTGCGTGACCTGCTTTATGAAAAGCTGAGCAGAAAAGTAAACCAGCTAAGAATATATATAACTAAAGACCCTCACTATTTATGTTTTTTTGGAACCAATAATGCCACTTAATTGTAAATATTCTTATATAAATATGTGTATTTCTTATTTGTACAGTTGGATAATGTCAACAATGCACATATTGCACATAAACCATCTAGATGTACACTGTAAAAAAAAAAAAAATTCTATTTTATGTTTTTTTTCCGGCAGGTGCTGAAAAAACCCCATAAAATAACGGCCATTAAATTATAGAAATTGACAGTAAAATAACGGACGTTAGGTTACAGAAATTTACAGTAAAATAACGGACAATAAATTACAGACATTTACAGTAAAATAACAGATGTTAAATTACAGAAATTTACAGTAAACTAACAGATGTTAAATTACAGTAATTTACAGCAAACTAATGGACGTTAAATTACAGAAATTTACAGTAAAATAACAGATGTTAAATTACAGAAATTTACAGTAAACTAACAGATGTTAAATTACAGTAATTTACAGCAAACTAATGGACGTTAAATTACAGAAATTTACAGTAAAATAACAGATGTTAAATTACAGAAATTTACAGTAAAATAACGGCCATTAAATTAAAGAAATTTACAGTAAAATAACGGCCATTAAATTACAGAAATTTACAGTAAAATAACGGACTTTAAATTACAGAAATTTACAGTAAAATAACGGGTATTAAAATACAGAAATTTACAGTAAAATAATGGCCATTATATTACAGAAATGTACAATAAAACAAGGGCCATTAAATTACAGACATTTACAGTAAAATAACGGCCAGTGTTTTAGTGTTTACTATATTCTCCACTTATTTAAATGTCCTTCTGTCTTCTTGTGTTGATATGTATGCATGTAACTATGTATGTACAGTTGAAACCAGAAGTTTATATACACTCTAAAAAAAGGAAATTGACAATTTTTTAAAAAAATGTCTGATGGTAAATCATTCTAAACGTTTACTATTTTAGGTCCGTTAGGATTACCTAAATGATTTACATTTCCTAAATGGCAGAATAATGAGAGAATTGTTTTTTCTTTTTTGAGAAGTTTTTATTAATTTTTAGACCGTCAAAAGTTTACATACATTTCCTTGGTATTTTTTTTTAGCTTTGCTTTTAAACTGTATAACGTTGGTCAAATGTTTTGGGCATCCTTCCACAAGCTTCTTACAATAGTTTGAAGGAATTTTGGCCCATTCCTCCTGACAGAATTGGTGTAAGTCAGATTTGTTGGCTCGCACAAGCTTTTTCAACTCTGCTGACAAATTTTCTATATTTCTATAGGATTGAGGTCAGGGCTTTGTGATGGCCACTCCAAAACATTCACTCTGTTGTCCTTAAAGCACATTTAACTAATTTGGCAGTAAGCTTAGGGTCATGGTCTGTTCGGAAGACCCATTTGTGGTCAAGTTTTAATTTCCTGGCTGATGTCTTGAGATGTTGCTTCAGTATTTCTACATAATGTTCTTTCTTCATGATGTCATCTATGCTGTGAAGTAGACCAGTCCCTCCTGCAGCGAAGCAGGCCCACAACATGATGCTGCCGCCCCCATACTTCAAAATTGGGATGGTGTTCCTAAGCTTGTAAGCTTTCCCCTTTGTCCTCCAAATGTAACACTGGTCATGATGGCCAAACAGTTCCATCAGACCACAGGACATGTCTCCAAAAATGTCTTTTTCCCAGTGTAATTTAGCAAATTGTAATCTGGCTTTTTTGTTGATTCTGGCTTGTTGATTTTCCCATGTTGTCACACAAGTAAGCAGTTTGTTTGAGGTTTTCCTTAAATACTATTCTACAGTTGTGCCTCCAATTAACTCAAATGTTGTCAATTAGCCAATCAGAAACTTCCAAAACCTTGACACCATCATCTGAGCTTTTTCAGAGGCATAATAATCTTGTTGTATGTAAACTTGACTTTCAAGAAAAGATTTAACGATTTCTCAAAAAAATATCTCTCTCATTATTCTGCTATTAAGCAAAACAGAAACAACATTTGATAATCCTAACTTACCTAAAAGAGAAAAAGTTTAGTCACATTAACATCTGACTTTTTTTTAAATGGTTATGAGCCTTTTTATACAGTGTATGCAAACTTCTGGTTTCAACTGTAAATACTCCAATAACTGATGTTTATAAACAATTTCAAAATATTCTTAACTTAGTAGCTGGCTGAATTTATTGTAGACTTCATCATTGAGAGGAACAGAGTGGAGACTGGAAACATGTTTATTTATTTTCAAAACTCAAAATCTAATATCCGTGTCCACGGGTCAAGGATAAGCACTTTATATTGTTTGGCCTGTTTATATAACTACTGCTGCCAACTCAACATTTGCTTTTATTAGGTTTATGAGAAACCCTAAAATACATTTTCAAATTCTTTCTTTAAGAATATAAATCAGAGACGTTTTATTACAAGATTGTGAAATCCTTCTGGAATACTAGCTTAATGTCAGCCTTATCTACGGTCTGGCTGTAGATTTGTTAAAAATGCAGCGTCACGCTTGACTCACAATGTTTATCTTCATATCAGCTTCATAACAGTTATGCGTGCAAGTGTTTTACTCACGCGAAAGACAGCCAGAGCATGACAAATGGAAAGTGAGAACAGATCCAGGCGTCCAGTGACGACAGTCTCATTACGCGTTTATAAGAGCGCCTGTCTGATCCCACCAGTGTCTAGTTGGAGGAGATTCAGCTGGACAACACATCGGAAGTTAACAGACTGTGACTCTGGACATACAACCTGGAGCTGACACTTATCATGAAAGGTAGGTGAGATTTTAACAAGGCCTAACAATGATTATATTCAAACAGAAAGTTGTAACACTAATGTGAACATCAAAAAAAAAGAGCTACGTTATTAATTGAATTGAGTAACACTGTATTTGAAGATGTTTTTGTTACACGTGCATGCACTATAGTAATTACAAATAATTATGCATATTTATATGTAACTAACCCTAAACATATATTGCATTCTAGCTCTAACCACATGTAATTAACTATTATTAATCAGTAATTAAACAGATATTTACCCTTTAACTAACATTTAAATCTTAGATGGATGAGAAGTGAGAATCCCAAACTGAGATTCAATATAATTGAAATTGTAATAATCCACTATATTTTGTATGCTACTGGAAATACTTGAAAACTCCAGGTTTTGCTCAGGCTGATGAATCAGTTCCAACAGATGACTAGCCTTCATTCCTTGAGTTGGAGTTAAAATGCTTACTTAATTTACTTAAAAAATGTGAGTAAACCCATTGCCTTAAAAACAAGTTGGTTTTACTTTAAAAGGTCAGTAAACTCATTGACTTAACTTTTATAATTATGCACATAGTTTGTTTACTTCATAATTATAAGGCAATGGGTTTACTCCCTTTATTTTAAGTAGTCAAGTGATCGCCTTTTACAGTGCTGTCTAAAATATGCTACAAAATAATATTTTAATCTTGTGTAATCGCTCATTTTAAGTGTTTAAAGTAAGTTCAACTCCAAAGTTTAGTTCAGTTCTTTGAAAATATTTTTAGAATACTTTGCTATCTAATTATTTTATTATGTTCTCATCTTCTTAATGGTTATTTATTTTGTCTTGGCTATTTTAGCCATAATTACCAAAAATAAATCACCTAGAAACGTCTTCACTCTGAAATTACCAGTAATTTTGATAGATTTACTTAGTTACAGTAAGTAAAAATGTACAATTATACGTTCTTGTTAACTGTAGTGTGATGACCATTGCTTTATTAATAAATTTGTATGTATATGTTGTATAGCAGGGGTTCTCAATCTCGGTCCTGGAGGTCCGGTGTCCTGCAGATTTTAGTTCCAACCCCAATCAGACACACCTGGGCTAGCTAATCAAGCTCTTACTAGGCTTTCTAGAAACATCCTTGCAGGTGTGTTGAGGCAAGTTGGAGCTAAAATCTGCAAGACACTGAATCTCCAGGACCGAGTTTGAGAACCCCTGCTGTATAGCATATTGAAAAGCATAGATAAACACATCAATTGAAAAAAAAACTTTTTCATATGCTTTAAAACGGCGACACGGTGTCGCAGTGGGCAGTGTCCCTGCTGAAAAAACAAGCTTAAACCAGCCTAAGCTGGTTGGCTGGTTTTAGCTGGTCAACCAGGCTGGTTTTAGAGGGGGTTTGGCCATTTCCAGGCTGGTTTCCAGCCATTTCCAGCCTGGTCTTAACTGGTCAGGCTGGAAAAGTACCAGCTTAAACCAGCTAAAACCAGCTTGACCAACCTGGTTTAAGCTGGACATAGTTGGTTTTGGCTGGTCAAGCTGGTTAACTCCCAGCCTGACCACCTAAGACCAGGCTGGAATTGGCTGGAAACCAGCCTGGAAATGGCCAAAACCCCTCTAAAACCAGGCTGGTCGACCAGCTAAAACCAGCCAACCAGCTTAGGCTGGTTTAAGCTGGATTTTTCAGCACAAAGTCACTGGTTTGAGCCACGGCTGGATCAGTTGGCATTTCTGTGTGGAGTTTGCATGTTCTCGACATGTTGGCATGGGTTTCCTCCGGGTGCTCCGGTTTCCCCCACAGTCCAAAGACATGCGCTATATGTGAATTGAATAAACTAAATTGGCCGTAGTGTATGTGTGGGTGTGAATGCAAGAGTATATGTGTGTTTCCCAGTACTGGGTTGAAGTCGGAAAGGCATCCGCTGTATAAAACATATGCTGGATAAGTTGGCTGTTCATTCCGCTGTGGCAACCTCTGATGAATAAAGGGACTAAGCCAAAAAGAAAATAAATGATTGGATATCCTCTAAAACTTCTGAATACTGATTTGGTGGAAACTATTTTGCGGTGTACATTTAAATACAATTTAGATTATATGCTAAAATACCACATCTGTTTCACAGTGTCCCAATGGAGCTGAACTCTTCGAATCTCCTCTGCAACGACACAGTCGTGTGGACATGGCTGTCTTCTGTCCAGCCTCCATTTCTGGCTCTTATCAGCATCTTGGGAGTGTTGGGAAACAGCCTGGTCCTCTGCGTGTTCAGCCTCCAGCGGAAGCCGTGCAGTGTAGCTGATGTGTATCTGGGCAACCTGGCAGCTGCAGACCTCATTATGGTCCTCTGTTTGCCCTTCTGGATGGTCACCATTGCCCAGGACTATCAGTGGAACTTTGGACAATTGCTCTGCAAAGTGATCAACACCGCCATCCCCATGAACTATTATTGTAGTGTACTCTTCCTAGTGCTAGTCAGCGTGGACCGCTACCTTGCCCTGGCTAAACCCATGAATCCCAGTAAAATGAGGTGCCCCAAATGGGCCAAGCGTATCTGTGTGATGGTTTGGGTGGCCAGTTTCATTCTCAGCCTGCCAAACTTGCTTTTCCGAAGAGTACGTTTCTTTTCAACCTTAGAAGTTGAAGCCTGCTACCTGGCGTATCCTCATCCAGCCTGGATTCTCCAGCGCAACCTTACAAGAAACTTAATTGGATTCCTGGTTCCACTGCCAGTCATTTCACTTTGCACTTTCCACATAGTCAAGGCCCTTAAAAATCGTAGTCTGATGATTCAGCCGAGAGTTCAGACAGAGAGAAAGGCTGCTAAACTTGTTTTGACAGTCCTCGTTGTGTTTTTCCTTTGCTGGGCACCCTTTCAGCTGATGCGGTTCCTCAGCACCCTCGACTACTTTCAACTCATTTCGGGATGTTGGTGGGAGGACATATTGCAAATAGGCATTCAGCTGGCAACCTATTTAGGGTACAGCAATAGTGCAATAAACCCATTCTTGTACGTCATCGTAGGAAGTCACTTCCGGAAAAGAGCTCAAGGAGTTTTTCAGAGTCTTTTGTCTTCTAGAAGGAAGAGCAGTTCTTCTGTTCTCACAAATGTCACTGTTATTAGCAAGTGTGGCGACAGTCCTAAAGATAACAGAGTGACGCCACTGACACTGAAAAGAGTATATCCACCTCTCACACATCAAATAATGAGCAGGTCATCATGAAGATGCAAAGAATTTCAATTGGGTCAACGTCAAGGTTTGATCTACAGGGTATACTGTATGTAATCTGTCAGAACAATGTGCAAAACATTTACAGTAATTTCTTGTAACTGAGATGCTGTTTACACTTTTTCAGCCAAAAAACTTGAAACTTTTTACATATTTTGTCTGTTTGTCTACACGACCATGGCATTTTTGCGACTGAAAGTACATTAATCTGAAAAGAGGTTTCAAAGTGGATGTCCATTGGATTGTCGTATCCATTTAAACACCCTAAAATAAGAGTGTTTAAAAAAGATGACATCAAGTATGGTGTGTTTGGGGAAGTGTAAGTTAATAGAAAGCGCTAACAGACACACAACAATGGCAGAGTATGTGGAAGTGTTGTTGCTAACGCTTCATCAGCAAAGAGCAGATTTACTTCACATTACAACCAACTGCATATTACAACTCACAAGCACCGAGCCGCCAACGACACATCATCCCTTCCTTGCAGGTACTGTTTGCTAGTATTTGACAGCACCGAATACTGGGGTGTGATCTATACTGGATACCCTCAACTCCACATTAAAGGGATTGATTTTTATTTTTCTATCTATTTTAGTACTTTAGAGTAGCATTATGTGGGTTGCACACGTCAAATGAGGAGATATTCAGCACTCCGCCACATCTATAAAATTCAAACATTTTGTCTATGACAGTTCACAGAATGTCGGCATTGATGCTGACACTGTGACTCCATAGCGTCATTGTCTGCAAGTTTACAACGCTTTAATAGTTCTTACTGGCAATCCAAATGCACATTGCAGCTTTTGAGAGACTTTCCTGGTGGCTTATTCTAGTAACTGAGTTTCTATAGTTCTAATACAATATGTACCCCAACATTAATGAAAATAACTCTTTTTTGCTTGATTGTGCAATCTTGTTTTACTTTCCCCACATTTTTTCCATCTGTCATAGCTGAGGTCCGTAAAGAATGTGATGTGAAGATGGCAGAATTGGTGGAATATTCTTGCCCACTCGAGTGTTACAGTACATCAATGATTACGTATGATTTCTCACTGGAATTCTTTCCATGTGTGTTACTGTGTGGACTTGTCTTTTAAAAATGTCTTCTTGTATCTTTTAGTATCATTAGTAAAAATAAAGAGAGTATGTAATTGTAAACCTTTTACCCTTGATTACAGCATTTTGTTAAAATATTTAATATATTAGAAAATCTAATGACCCCAGACCTTTATTTGTTGATCTTTACTGTGAAACTAGTGTACATTCAAAACCAAAGATGTTAAGATTAAGCCTGTGTTTTATTATTATTATTATAAATACAGTGTATATATGGGTGTGTATTTAATGTTTATTTATAATATTACAGAAGTCATGTTGTGTTGTATTACTCAAACTAATTCAAACTGACTGTTTAAATACTGTAATAAATCATACTGTGATACCTCACTGTGCCATTGATGTAGCTTGTTTTAAATAAAGCAAGAGTCACTGTTAAAATCTGTGCAATGTATTGGTTGATTCCAGGCACTGAATGTACATCAGATACAATAAAAATCTCAGTTAGGATGCACCTATTTCCTCTAGATGCTTCCTCTCTGCTCATGCCTTGTATCCTAGTGGGTTTAATAAATTGATATGTCCTTCATGATGGTGGACTTCTATTGATTTCTGGGGCATGGAAGGCAGAGCGGGGAGAAAACAAGGAAACATCAATTGAAGTATTTAGGTGTGGATCACTTTGAAAAAAGATGGATGCCACTTAAATGAATATCAAATCTGAAAGAAAATATTTCCCTTTTTTATATTTTAAATTTTCACTGATAGAGACATTTTCTGATAGATTTTTTTTTCTGATAGAGATGTTAATCTATTAATTTTCTGTGTTTTGTAAATGCTTGTGTTTTAAATCCATTAATCACTTGGGTATTTCAACATGGAGTGCAAGTAAATCAGCCTCCTCCAAAAAAAGGGGTATTACAATATTTTAGTTGCAATAATTGTTGCATATTGCATAATAAAGACAATATTTTATGCTGCAATCTGCAAGTATCAACCAAAACTGTCTGCAGTTTTCTAGAGCACACACGGCTTAATTAATTACAATTATACTGATGTTAATGCTGATGTTCTTTTACCTTCCCATTTTTTGTGCTGCTTGATGTCTAAGACCCTGAAGTAAAGCAGATGAGAATCGTTGGTGGTCTTTACAGATGTTATTCAGTTATGTTGAGTGAATCACGGTGAAACTGAAGTTTTCCTTCCTGCTCATTTGTCTGACTCAAGCAGCATGTGAATCTCTCATTGTCCACCCATATTAGGCAGTTATTGTGACTGTTGTCATCAAAGGTACACTATACAGCAGGCCCGGATTGACTAATCGGGAGGACCGGGAGTAGTATTTAGTGTTCCCGGTGGGCCGGTCCATATTTTGTGACCGCAAGGGCCGGTGTTACACCAAATAGGAGCAGTGCAGAACAACGATGTCTGCAAACCACCATTTATGTACTGAACTTTTTCTTGTACTGTAGCTTTTCAGCAGCAGCAGCAGCCTCTTGTCCAGTTTGCTGTATCCAGTGAAGAGCCAGGCCCCGAAACGTTACCAAGCATTAGTCATGAGTAGGGCCAGACGGAATCTGCGGAGAATTTTGGTAAAAATCTGCGGATTTCTGCTGAATTATTTTGGGAGTCTCATAACTAAAACCTTAATATGTGCAATATGTGTAATTTAAAAACTGAATAAATTCAGATTTACACACATTTACTCAAGTAAATAAACAGAATTAATGATGGGCTAAAAATCTGCGGAATTCTGTGGAAAATCTGCGGAATTCTGCGCGCGCAGATTCCGTGTGGGCCTAGTCATCATGAGCCCAATACAGTAGAATAGGCAGGTAGGCTTGTCACTGAGTGACTATAAGAATTCGAATAATTAATATTAATGAATATTACACCTCGCTGGTTCGAGCCTCAGCTGGGTCAGTTGGCGTTTCTGTGTGGAGTTTGCATGTTCTCCCTGCGTTCGCTTGGGTTTCCTCCGGGTGCTCCGGTTTCCCCCACAGTCCAAAGACGTGCGGTACAGGTGAATTGGGTAGGCTAAATTGGATGGATTGGTATGGATGTTTCCCAGAGATGGGTTGCATCCGTTGCGTAAAACATATGCTGGATAAGTTGGCGGCTCATTCCGCTGTGGCGACCCCGGATTAATAAAGGGACTAAGCCGAAAAGAAAATGAATGAATGAATATTACACCCGCCCTGACAAATGACTTGATCAGAAAGCTACAAAGGTGAAAAAACATGGAGCCATCATTAGAAAGTAATAATGTGATTAAAAATGTCTGGCAGATAACAGTGCAATACTTGTTTTTTTTTATTTTTTATTTGTGTGTAAAGACTGGATATCTGTAAACAATTTTGCACAGAATATATATTCAGATATTGCAGAAAAGGACATTGTGATGTTTTAAAGAATAGTGTTGGAGATTTAGCTACCATTTAATGTTCTTATAATTATGAAAAATATTTGAAGTTATAAAGCAGCTGTTTCTTGAGCGCAAATTCTTACAGAAAATAGATTCTGATACTGGTAAACATTACATTGTGTTAACTGTTCAAATAAATCTTCACTAAAGTATTGAGTTGGCAATGATGTTATTTTAATATAGTCAGTCGTGAACTGAAGTGGGCCGGTCTAAGGCTTGAGTCCCACTCCGGCCCTGCTATACAGCATTCAATTAACTACTATTATAGATATAATATGATTATATAATATGATAATTATAGATATAATATGCAGTACTTCAAAGGAATATACTTAATTGCAATTAAAAGTAATGCCTCTGGGGCCATAAGTGTGTGGGAAATATAATGAAAATGAAAATAGAATAATTTACATTTACATTGAAGTGTGGCCTGTTCCCGCCACTATAAAAAAAAAAAAAAAAAACACGACTTTTTTTTATCTCATAATTAATTCTGACTTTTTTTCACTAAATTATTTTAATAGAAACTCATTCTCACTTTTTTTTCTTAGAATTGTGAGATGATATCTAGAATTTGTCAGATATAAAGTAATAATTGCAAAATATAAACACAAAACGTCAAAAGTATAAACAATTCGGAAGTCAGAATTCTGAGATAAAAAGTTGCAATTGCAAGTTATAATGTTAGAATTCTGACTTTACAATTTGCAAATTTGCAATTCTAGGAAGTGAAGTTGAAATTGTGAAGTCAGAATTCTGAGATAAAAAGTCACAATTCTTGCAATAAAGTTGCAATTGTGAATTTTAAAGTTAGAATTCTGATTTTGTACCTAGCAATTCTGAGAAATAAAGTCACAATTGTGTGATATAAATTAAATTAAAATTACAATGAAAAAAAGTTAGAATTCTGAGATAAAAAAAAAATAGATATAAAATAGTTTCTTGTTATTGAGACTGAACTTTGCAGATTGCAATAACCCATAATTCCAACTTGGAATAACTCGGAATTGCAATTGTCACAATTCTGAGAAAAAAAAGGCCGAAATCTGAGATAAAAATTTGCAATAAACAATTTAAGTGTTCAAGTGTTTGAAAGATGCTGTTTTTACACAATATCCAACCCAGGCTCATTCTGATAACATAACCCTATATACATTTCTGGAGAGCGCCAAATACGTCTCAGGAGGTACGTTTGTTTTTGCAGCTTTGTTTTCATGAATCCACCAGAGGCCACTGTGTATGCTTTTTGAGTACTCAAATTTCCCTCGCGAATGACATTCGCGCCTGCTGTCCTCACGTAAATCCACCAGAGGCTGCTGTTGACTGACTGACTGATTGACCAACTGACCAATCCCCCCACTCACCTCCTTCCCTAAACCCAACCGATAGTGTTTTAAAAAGCACCGATTAACCAGCGCCCACCCATTTCCCTAAACCCAACCGACAGTGTTTTCAAAATCAATCCAGAAAATAAAAAACCCCCGCGACAGGCTGATTTCTACCATGTTTTACCACATTATTTACTTGTTTATTTAAATTTTTGTCTTACATCCTTTCTGGAACTGTTCTTCACCAGACTCAAACTCCATCATCACAGTCACCTCCACTGTGCATTTAAGATCCTCCAACGTACATGGTGAGCTAACTGGACAAACTGATGACAGTGGGAAAGCCGTCCACACAGAGGTAAGTGCTTAGCTGGTAAGCGCGAAAAGGAATGGCATCATACCGCCCCGTAGCGGTTGTTTTAAAGACAAAATGCAGCCATATGTTCCTCTGGCTACATAATTCGCGATCTCCAGAAATGTATAGAGCTACATTTTCAGAATGAGCCTATGTTGACAGTATTGTGTAAACTACAGAAACTCATTGTTGTGAAAACAGTGACACCATTTCAATTATGTTTTCAGATTACAGTAGTAGTAGACAAATAATTGACAACCAAAATACCATTGCCACCTTCTGGCCTGGTGTACATGATACAGCATTTTCCTATAATTTTACAGATCTCTCTGAAAGTTTTGTCATCTGAATTTAACACTTTTTCTTTTGGTTTAATTACACTGTCATCATAAAAATGTCCTAAGAAAAAAGGAAAAAAAAAAAAGAAAAAGAAAAAAGAATCTGTGTGCAGCACATCAAAATGGTTTTACTGACAATGTGAGGATATAATGGAGTTACAAAATGTGGCCGATAGCTCTTTTAACACTTTTTATTGGTTAAAAAGTGTGGTTAGTAGTATTGTTTTATTTGAAATTAAATTTTAAATATGGAGATAAGAGGTTGACAATGACAAATTACAATTAAGAGTTAAGCTTTAATTAAGTAATTTAACTAAATTAGTTGAGTCATTCTATTGAAACTTCTGTCATGTATTTACATTTATTTGTTACATATTTGCAGTGTTTCCCAGAGATAGGTTGCAGCTGGAAGGGCATCCACTGAGTAAAACATGTGCTGGATAAGTTGGTGGTTCATTCCACTGTGGCGACCCAGGATTAATAAAGGGACTAAGCCGAAAAGAAAATGAATGAATGAATATTTGCAGTGATTATCTTGCAATTAAGTACATTTAAATATACTTTTTATTGTACTTTTAAATTTACATTTTAATTAGCCGGCAGCTAGCTCTCTGCAACTCTCACATGGTCACCCACTGAAGCTAAGCACGCAGTGCCTGGTCAGTACCTGGATGGTAGACCACATGGGAAAGAAAGGTTACTGCTGGAAGTGGTGTTAGTGAGACCAGCTCGGGGCGCCCAACCTGTGGTCGGTGTGGGTCCTTATGCTCCAGTATAGGGCTGGGACTCTATACTGCTCAGTGAGCGCCATCTTTCGGATGAGACTCTCTGTGGTCGTTAAAAATCCCAGGATGTCCTACGAAAAAGAGTAGGTAAAATCTGCCCATTGGCCTCTGTCTATCATGTCCTCCTAACCCTCCCCATAATTGGCTTCATCGCTCTGTCTCCTCCTCCTCTCCACCAATCAGCTGGTGTGTGGTGTGCCGTCTGGCGCAATATGGCTGCCGTAGCGTCATCCAGGTGGATGCTGCACACTGGTGGTGGATGAGGAGATTCCCCCCATTGTGTAACGCACTTTGAGTGCCCAGAAAAGCGCTATATAAATGTAAGGAATTATTTTTATTATTATTATACTAACTGTGAATAATATTGAATAAGACTATAGTTAAAAGTTAAATCATTAATTTTACAGTACATACACAGCACATCAAAATAAGTGTGATTCTTTAGAAGAATAACAAAACATAAAACATAATTATTCAAAGAAAACTTTTAAATTGTCATTATAAAAAGTGCATTATTAGTCTTGTAATGTGAAATGTGTAATGTAAAAGTGTCTCTCTTCGAGTATATTTAAATGGCTCCTTATTTTAATCATATTAAATTATATTTTTAAACATTTCAATACAATTAAGCACACTGTTTTCTCTGAGATCAGTCTTGTGTGCCTCTTTCACAGCCACTGGGAAGTCTAGAGCCTTGTCTGTCTGCGTTTACACTGTTGGTTGTGTACACTGATTACAGTAGTCAATGTGATGAAAGCTATGCAGCCTCCAGTCTGTAAAGGTCATTACAAAGAGGTCATTTTTATCATTATATTATTATACAGGTCATGTTTCTTCTGGTCCCTAAACTAAAAGGGTTTATCATTTCTACAGAAACACACAGCCTATGCAGTGAAGATCACAATTAGAGAACAACTTACAGTTACTGAAATTGAATAGAAATGAAATTGAAAAGAAATGAGGTTCCCTGTTAATCTTATTTGAAGTTATCCTAACAGAGCTACTTTTTTTAAACATGTTTCAAAGGTTACATACTTTCTGAAGCAACGCAAAAACTATTATAAGGATTAGTTCACCCCTTTATTAGTCAAATTAATGTTGTTCCAATCTTCTGAAACCTTAATTTGTCTTCAGAATATAAATCAGGATATGATATTTATAGTCAAATCTGAGAGCTCTCTTATCCTCCAGACTCACGACATATTCAATTTCCAGAAAAATCCCACAATAAATAAAAATAAATTCTCGAAAGAGACCATTTGCCTTCAGTGGGTCAATTGGAATATTGTCAAGCTATGAGAGTTCTATTGTGCACCCGTAAAGCAAAAATAACGACGTTATTCAACATTTTTTTCTCAGTGTCAATAGGAATAGGTGCTCACTGCACAGTGCTCATGACTGCGCACAATATACTGACACTGATCTATGGGGATTAAAATAACATGAGGTTGAATCATTAATAACATACATTTTAAGGTGAACTAACACTTTTTTACAACAATTATACCGGCTGCAAGAGGTTAAAACTAAGTCACTGAAAAACTTTAACAGCAGGTTTTCCAGATGAAGGTCGATACTGCCTTTTAGCCATAGAGAGAAGTTGGTCATTCATTCATTCATTTATTCATTCATTCGTTTATTCGTTTGTTTCCAGTAAAGAAAAGAGGGTGAGGAAATAAATGTTAAGCTAGCTCAGTGGTGCTAAACATACGTCTGTACAGTGTTAATAGATTTAACATGCTAAAATCCCAGCAAATGACCGTTACAGATATTGTCTTCCACAGGATATGAATGCATATGTCATATGAAGATGACTGTTCCCTTCAAATCAATCCATTCTAGGCATAAGCAATCTGATTATCAGACTTCCTCATTAGCCGTTAGCATAAACATCCCCACTCACTGAAACCCCTTTGGGAAAAGTAGTTACTTGGTCCACCCTTTATTATTCAAATTAATGTTGTTCCAATCTTCTGAAACCTTAATTTGTCTTCAGAATATGAATCAGAATATTTTTGGTCAATTCTGAGAGCTCTCTTATCCTCCAGACTCATGACATATTAAAATTCCAGAAAAATACCACAATAAATAAAAATAAATTCTCGAAAGAGACCATTTGCCTTCAGTGGGTCAATTGGAATATTGTCAAGCTATGAGAGTTCTATTGTGCACCCGTAAAACAAAAATAATGATGTTATTCAACATTTTCTTCTCAGTGTCAATAGGAATAGGTGCTCACTGCACAGTGCTCATGACTGCGCACAATATACTGACACTGATCTATGGGGATTGAAATAACATGAGGTTGAATCAATAATAACATTCATTTTATGGTGATGAACTAACACTTTTTACAACAATTATACTGACTGCAAGAAGTTAAAACTAAGTCACTGAAACACTTCAACAGCAGGTTTTCCAGATGAAGGACGATACTGCCTTTTAACCATAGAGAGAAGTTGGTCATTCATTAATTCATTAATTAATTCATTCATTCATTTGTTTCCAGTAAGGAAAAGAGGGTGAGGAAATAAATGTTAAGCTAGCTCAGTGCTAATACGTCCGTACAGTGTTAATAGATTTAACATGCTAAAATCCCAGCAAATGACCATTACAGATACTGTCTTCCACAGGATATGAATGCATATGACATATGAAGATGACTGTTCCCTTCAAACCAATCCATTCTAGGCATTAGCAATCTGATTATCAGACTTCCTCATTAGCCGTTAGCATAAACATCCCCACTCACTGAAACCCCTTTGGGAACGGTAGTTACTTGGTCAATTGGCTCGAAAATATCTTTCCAACTGTGTTACATTCCGTTTGGAGAGGTAAGTGGCATCTGGAGGCTTTAATAATCAAGTTTTAAAACCCCGCTCTGTTTTTTTGTCATTTAGCTACTGCATGATAATTAGATCTCATTTATAGGTTACATTTGAAAAGAGAATCTCACCACAGGAACATGTAGAATATGGATTTGAATATTTTGTTATACACAATGCCTTGATAGCAATGGTTGTAAACTGGAATAAGAAGCGCATGATGTTAACCACCAGAGGTCAGTGTAAGACAATACATGTGGGACAGGTTCCTCCTACATACATTTTTTTTTTTTTTTTTGTCGTTTGAAATGTTTAAAACATATACAGTATTTAAATGCTAAAAGTGTCTCTAGGGAAATGTTCAGTGGTTTTAATCTGTAGTGTGAACCATACAACTGCAAAGCCGCTTGAAATGAATGAATTAATGAATTAAAATAAGTAAATAAATGCAGCTGTGTGTTTGAGTAAAACATTATACTAAACAATTGTACTTTTTTGAGAGAGAGAAAAAAAAATAATAATTAAAAAGAAATGTCATAATATAAAACACATATTAGGCTAACCCTTGTGTCGTGTTCACATCCCCTCCCTTACTTTAGTGTTTCCGGTCAATATTGACCAGTCTGTTTTGACTGCTCTTATATCAGCACAAAAAAAAAAAAAAACATTTTTTACCACCAAATTTGTATTCAACATTCTTTAGCTGTGAACAATGTCTCAAAGTAGTGTTTAACATGAATTTGTAGAATTAGACAACTGCAGTGAAAATACAAATAGGCACGGAAAATGTTTACAAAAAGAACAAAAGATTTAAAAAAATCTAAATACTTTGGAAAAAAAAGAAATTGAAATTTTAATCCATCTGAATGATTTATCAAACACACACAAAGCACAAACAAAACTGTATCATTTTTCTGTGTAGTGGGTGCTCGAATTTTCACTTAGTCCTTCAATTAGGACTATATTAGTGTACTAATGTAGACTATAGTGACTGAGGGTATGGGTGGTGAGTATGGACTTTGGTCATTTTTTAAGTGAGATGCTAATGATCGAAGTCAATACAATATTTTGATGCTAAGCTAAAAGTGCTCCTGCTAGACCCAGAGATTGGCTGAATGGAGATTTAGAAACTGACAAAACGTAAAATAGCTATGTTTCCTTGTGAGATCAGGCTGGAGGATCGGCACATCCATGTAAAAGAGATATGTACCTGCAAAAGATATTGTCTGAAATGTGTGAGTGAGTGAGTGAGTGAGTGAGTGAGTGAGTGAGTATGGGTATGTTTTCTGTCTGATGGATTAATATAGTCTGGATACTCATTCATTTCCTATGGCGGTCACTTTTGACCGGGAACACCACAAGTGTAAAGGGTTGATTAAAACACTCAAAATTTAATAAAAGAGGTGATCATCACTTTTATGTTCAAGTGCATAGTGTGGAGGATATCATAAGACCTTGAGGCAATCAGATGTAAAACACAATATTTATGAGTGTTTTAAATTGTAAATCGGTCAGATTTGACCCGAACACAACAGGAAGGCTAACCTAAATAGAAAACAATAACATTTTACTCAAACCTAACAAATAAATACACTCTCAGAAATAAAGGTACAAAACTTGTCACTGCCCTACTGAAATAACAGCTTAAACCAGCCTGGTTAGCTGGTTGACGAAACTGGTTTTAGAGGGGTTTAGGCCATTTCCAGGCTGGTTTCCAGCCATTTTCAGCCTGGTCTTAGCTGGTCAGGCTGGAAGATGACCAGCTACAACCAGCTTGACCAGCTTAGCCAGGCTGGGAGCCCAGACTAAACCAGCTATGGGCAGCTTAAACCATGCTGGTCAAGCTGGAAAACCAGCCTAGAAATGGCCAAACCCCTCTAAAACCTGGTCAACCAGCTAAAACCAGCCAACCAGCCTAGGCTGGTTTAAGCTGTTTTTCAGCAGGGTGGGATGGTACCTTTTCTACAGGTACACATTGGTACCTTAAATTACAATTTTGCACACCTTTAGGATACACTTTTGTACTTTTAAGGTATTATGACAGGCCCGTAGCCGCCTGGTGAAAGGGGTGGTCCTTTTTTTTTTAATATGGACTTTTTTCAGTTATTTGCCTCATTTTCTATTTAATTATGAGGTTTAAATACTTTTTAAGCATATTTGTTTGCTGGATTGGCTTGTCAGATGGTCATCAACTACATTTTTTGATGTATAAAAAACATTGCCTAAAGATTTAGAAGAAAAATAATATGAGAATAATGCTTATTTTTCAAATACAAATTTATTACATCATATATCATTAGAAATAGAAGATGCTGATCAAGTTTTAAATTAAAAACCAGCCTATTGTTATTCATTAGGCAAGCACAAACTGGTCAGCACATTCAACTTTCCTCAGTCACGCTGAGCAACACCCAAAAGAGGATTCAGCTTGGTCTTAAAGCCTTCTTCGATAGTTATTTTCACAATTTATAGCAGTCGAAATAGTACAAATGAGCTCGTGATTGGGACAAATTCTGGACCTTTGTTAGTGAGGGATAGGTCTTTCGAATGCTTATCTTAGAGACTTCTTTCATAGACAATAAAAAGTCAAACTTTTAAATGGCATCTAGAGAACACACACATTCAAAGAATATTTCACATATTATACAATCAAATAATGTTACATATTAAAAATCACCATAATAATAAAGCTACACTCTCAGCTTTCACTGATTGCATTATGCAAGAAAATGAGTCTGAAATTACATAATAATGCTAGACACATGAGCGTGGATATTTTTTGAACCGAGAGGACAAAATAACTTCAAAACCTCTGCAGTTCCACCTCCAAGTAACTAAATAAATTCATCTTTTGTTAAGGAAGGACAGGCCTTTTACCAAGCTATTATTACTTAAATTTATGCAGCAGCACTTTTAGCATCCAGTCACTGGTGAAACTGAGTCATTGTGTGTGTATCTACTGTATTGACTAGAGGAAATAATACACTGCACAGAAATGCATCATGAGGCCAATCAATTGAAACCTAATTTGGGAGTGTGTTCGGTAAAAGATCAGCGGTTGGCCTGGAGAAAGCGGCAAGCCTCATCCATCATCCGGCATCAGCCAAACCATGTGAGTTAATCTGTCTGACTCCAGTAGAGCACTGACGTCAGACCAGTTTCCTAGCCTGTCTTCCTCATAATCACACACAGCCTGAGATTACAGCATGTGCAGTGCCACCTAGTGCTCAAAACAGCCTCTCGCATCTGAGTTTGCTATTAAAGCACAGTTAGATGGTGGTTATTGTTTTTCACTAGTTATAAAGTAGTAATTGCTTATGCTATTTTTTATTTTTATTTTAGAAAGGCAATGCATTTAGTTACTCAGAGGTGGTATAACAAAATAAGTAATGTTTTCTGTCCATAGGTATAAACAAACATGTTTAACATTATGCAATTTCAAACATGTTCCTAAATCTAATCAATGAGATTGAAGTTCTTGTGTTCTCTAGATATATAAAATTAAAGAAAAGGTTGAGTTTTTGATAGAAGTCTTTGGTATAGGTGAATTAATTAAACTAAATTGGCCATACTGTATGTGTGTGAATGAGTGTGTATGGATGTTTCTCAGTGATGAGCTGCAGCTGGAAGGGCATCCGCTGCGAAAAACATATGCTGGATAAGTTGGCGGTTCATTCTGCTGTGGCAACCCCGGATTAATAAAGGGACTAAGCCGAAAAGAAAATAAATGAATTATATGAAGCTCGTGTGAAGCTCATGTGGTTATTCTGGAAGGGCTGACTTTCAGTATAACTGCAAACTCTCATCAAGACTCCAGTGCAGGTTACCACGGAAACCGCAACCCAGACATTTACCAAGTCAATGATGATAAACTGTATAATTTACTGTTACAGCTACAATGAGGGGCTCTTATCGCCTCACTTTGATCCCTCCATTTCTGAACATTCATCTATCTCTTTTTTTTTTTTTTTTGCTGGATATTACAGGATAACTGAAACACAGCTAAACCATGAAAACAGTGCTTGGTTTATTTTCCTCTCATTCTTCACTCTCCACTTGACCGATGATGTTTGTTCCCTGAAATTATACTTTTTCCCCCAGGTAGTGCATTTCTAGATTCATGCAAGGTTAATAATACTCCTCCAATCAGGTTTTAGTTTTTCTGTGTACTGTCACTAACAGTGAGCGTGAGTCACATTGAGGAACTCGTGGAGGCCCCGAGCGACAGAAGCAGCTGGAAACAAGAGCCTCTGGATGAAGAACAGCGACGAACAAGCCGAACCCCATAGCACTCAATGGCTCTTAATTTTCCAGTAATAAGAATCGCGGATTAAAAACAAGGTGACAGCAGCAGCACTAATGAAACATCCTGTTTTTTCTGAAAGCCTAATCAACACCGTGGATGTTCCTGTGCTGAGGCAGAGAGGAATATACAAGCTTGTTGATGTAACACATTGAACGTGTTTAAGACAACAGCAACACCTACACTTTAAATTAAAAACTGCTATGAATATGAGTACACTATGTACTCACAAGACACTTCATACATACAGTTGAAGTCAGAATTATTAGACTCCCTTAGATTTTTTTTTTTTCTATTTTAAATATTTCCCAAATGATGTTTGACAGAGCAAGGAAATCTTCACAGTCTGATAATATTTTTTCTTCTGGATAAAGTCTTATTTGTTTTTATTTTGGCTAGAATAAAAGCAGTTTTTAATTTTTTTAAACACCATTTTAAGGTTGAAATTATTAGCCCTTTTAAGCTATATTTTTTTTCTGATAGTCTACAGAACAAACCATCCTTACATTAACTTGCCTAATTACCCTAACCTGCCTAGTTAACCTAATTAACCTAGTTAAGCCTTTAAATGTCACTTTAAGCTGCAAAAATATCTAGTATAATATTATTTACTGTCATCATAACAAAGATAAAAGAAATCAGCTATTAGAGATGAGTTATTAAAACTATTATGTTAAGAAATGTGTTGAAAAAATCTGCTCTCTGTTAAACAGAAAAGGGGGGAAAAATAAACGAGGGCTAATAATTTAGGGGAGCTAATAATCCTGACTTCAACTGTATATTGATGTCTCAAAGTGTGCTTCATGATTATAAAGTCTGCCTGAACCTAAATTTGCTGAGACTTTTATTTCAGTATGTTGATGTACATGAGCATAGGACTAATTCCTGAAAGACCACAGTGATCAACGAGTCTCTGCATTGATCCTTTGGGCCAGCCTGAACACCCCGCCGGTGACCTACATGTACCTGCAGCTTTTCCATGATGGACGTCCAGCGTTCTCCAGTCCCCGCCGCCCACACTGCAGCTCTGCTCAAGAAGTTTAACCAGAGGAGAAATGATCATGCCCAACTGAGCCTGGTTTCTGTCAAGGTTTTTTCATTTCCTTCACTTTCGTCAATAGGTGAAGTTTGTTCCTCGCCACTGGCTTGCTTGGTTTGGGACTTGTGGAGCTGCGCATCGATGGATTTGCTCTTCAGTGTTTGGACTTTCAGCAGTGAAAATTAAACCACACTGAACTGAACTTCAACTCTGAAAACTGGACTGACACAGTTTCAATTTACTAGAACTTCCATGTTAAGCTGATTTGACACAATCTACATTGTAAAAGTGTATAGAAATAAAAATGAATTTACTTCCAACTGAAACAGAATCTTGATTGGGGGGACGGGCCTTTCTTTTTGTGCATCATTCCCTCATAGCAAACTAATGGTAAAGGGCTGTGAGCTTATTGCTCATGCTTGAATTGGTCCATAAGCATAACTGGAAAGTAACAAAATATTAAATTTAATTTAAACTGAATTAAGTGTATAAAATAGAAATGATTAGTGACTTTATATAATTTTAGTCACATTTTAAATGTGAAATTACAGTTATAGTCAAGTGATTACTTTTCAATTTTAACTTATTTAATATAAACTGTTGGCAATTAATTCAAACTGAAATGAGTGACTCTCCAAATCTGAAACTTTGCAAAAGTATACAGTGGTTCATTTTGTCCGTAAGTCAACATGGAGCTATTTCACATAACAGATTTTTATATTTTAAGAGTTCACACTTAGATATTGCTTGACGCTATCAGGGAGAGAACTCTGAGCTCGGAGATAATTGAGCCCAGGGCTCTGTCTGGTCAATAAGCATATTGTAGGATTTAAAATCAGGTAGGTCTCGAGAGCTCCCCCTAAAGGGAGGAAAAGGAGGAGATGGTGTGGAAGGAGGATTCTTCCAAAACGAAGATAAGGCAATAGGGTGAAATAAGTCTATTTATTAGGCTTGGATCAATCTGATTGGATTATTGCTGATTACGGATGAGAGACTAGCTGTTATCAATCATATCACGTGCTCCTCTCGAATTTAGTTTGTAAAACTTCACATAAATACACTCCTCAAGACAAAATAATAATTAATTTAGTAAAAATAAATAAATAAATACCCCGTTCAGAGGTTAACATACTATTCATTCATCCTTACGGCTTAGTCCTTATATTAATCTGGGGTCGCCACAGCGGAATGAACCGCCAACTTATCCAGTATATGTTTTACGCAGCAGATGCCCTTCCAGCTGCAACCTATCACTGGGAAACATCCATACACACTCAATCACACACATACAATACAGACAATTTACCTATACCACATGTATCTGAACTTGTGTGAGAAACCGGAGCACCCGGGGGAAATCCATATGGACATGGGGAGAACATGCAAACTCCTCACAGAAACGCCAACTGACCCAGCCAAGGCTCGAACCAGCGACCTTCTTGCTGTGAGGCGAACGTGCTACACACTGCGCCACTACATACTGTTCACTCAATGTAAACTTTTATACAGGATGTTACAGTATACATTTTTGTTAACACTTTATTTGATAGTGTTATCCCAGCAGGCACAGGACAATAATATGACTTCAGACTGACGTTGTACCCCAACATCATGGGGACATTTTGTTTGGAAATGAAAATTGGGTTGACATCAGAACTCAACCAAAATATCAACATCTAATGATGTTACAGCTTGACGTTTTGTGTACACTACTATTAATCAACCAAATATCAACGTCATTTGAAGTCGTTAATGGATGTCAAAATAACATTGTCCTTAGACACTGGCTAGATATTGAATTTCGGTCACTTGACGTAATGACCTAATCTAACCTAATATTATCGTCTTATGACGTTGTTTGCCCGTTGGGATTGTACACGTTTCCATGTAGGTACCATACTACAAATACAGTTTTAAGTACAATTAAATTTGTATATTATCATGCAACTAACCCTAAACCTAACCCACATTCTAACCCTAACCAAACAGTATGTACATTCATTCATTTTCTTTTCGGCTTAGTCCCTTTATTAATCTGGAGCCACCACAGCGGAATGAACCGCCAATTTATCCAGCATATGTTTTACGCAGCGGATGCCCTTCCAACCACAACCCATCTCTGGGGAAACTTCCATACACACTCATTCCAGTATGTACATGTAAATAAATAATATTACTCAGTAGTTACAGTAGTTTCTTATTTTGTTTATTGATGATTTTTTTTTTTTCATTTAGTACTGGCCTACTAATACTTGAGTGTTTCTGAGTAAACAAAATAATTAGTCTACAATGTATCCAATTCTTCATTTCAAAAAGCACATTGTGTTGCCTTTCAAGAAATAGTCTGTATTTCAAGCATGATTTCACGAGGAAACGTAAGTATTTTACGTTTTGTCAGTTTAGTGGCTAATTCGTACGAGTTTAGTAGTACAAAAATGTACGATTTTAAAAAGGAGGCGTGGCACCCAACCCCACCCCTAACCACAACCGTCATTGGGTGATGAGCAAATCGTACTAATTTGTACGAATTAGCCACCAAATCAAAAAGTTACGAATTGCATTCTTCCTTAAACACACGACATTCAGAGTCAGTTTTTTTTTTTTGCCTGAATCATTTTTAGTCATTAACGGTCGAGTGTATTTTAATATCCGAGTGTTCTAATTTTACTGGTTGCGCTAACTGTACAGCGTGTAATACTGCCATCAAATGGCGTTCACTTGTATTGCATCCTTAATTTACTAATTCTGAAACCAAACCGTTACTCAGAAGCAGCATTTTAAAAACTCTCTCACGGGCCGGATGAAAGAGTTTAGCGGGCCGCATATGGCCCACGGGCTGTAGTTTGCCCATCTTTGCTCTAGAGAGTGTGTGTGTAAACATCATAGTTTTTTTATATTTCTTCTTGAATTCTTCACATAAATAGGCTTTCATAGACAACTTAAAAACTCCAAGTTTGGTTTTGTGTTTAGGTTTCATTAAAAGCTTGTTATAAAAAAAATCATGGTTCACATACAAAATGAAGTTATTTCATAATTTACTCTGTCTCTTTCAAACATGTACATGTATGAATTTCTAACAATCTCACAAATGTACATTTTGTCAAACTGATGGCAAACTGTATCTATTTAAACCATCTCACTTACTAAGTTTTCATAGAGTTCCTGCCTATCATGCCTTCTGAGAGTTAGATTTAGGGCTTTACGTTCAAATAGTTCTGTAAATCAAATTATAAAATAGAAGATGCCATGGAAATACAAACAAATAAATACCATTTCATGACTTTGAAATGGCTTTGAATAAAAAAAAATATCTATATATTAGATACTACCAAAAAACAGATGTTAAATGACTCAAGAGAAAACAGAGAAGTGCTATGGATAAAATTACCATTCATTCAACATTCATTTTCTTTTCGGCTTAGTCTTTTTATTAATCTGGGGTCCCCACAGCGGAATGAACTGCCAACTTATCCAGCACACGTTTTACACAGCGGACGCCCTTCCAGCCACAACTGGGAAACAACCATACACACTCATTTACACACACACTACGGACAATTTAGCTCATCCAATTCACCTGTACCGCTTGTCTTTGGACTTGTGGGGGAAACCGGAGCACCCAGATGAAACCCATGCGAACGCGGGGAGAACATGCAAACTCCACACAGAAATGCCAACTGACCCAGCCGAGGCTCGAACCAGCGTCCTTCTTGCTGTGAGGCGACAGCACTACCTATAAAGTAAAGCAATATTGATTTTGGTGGCATCCCTCATTCGACTGTCTGTGAGAGGAAATCCAAAAGTGTAGTAGTAAAATAACTAATAAAAGCCACACAACTACATATAGTTGATATTTTACACTATTGTGTGTACTTATAGTAACAGATCTTGGTGAAAGTATTGTGGAAACATAATAGTTTTGTTCAATTACATTACTGTTCAAGTTTTCTTATTTAGATAAGTTTAGACTTATTTCTTCTGCAAACATGTCCTCGGACAAATCACCAGATTTTTATTTTGGTCTGTTCCTCATAAAGCTACAGTTTAATATGATTTCAGCATACTTGTAAACAGAAGAAAAAAAACCTTTGCGCTTATTTCATGTCATTTTCTGGGCTTTGTAGTATTGGATCTGTCTGGAGACTGGGCTAAATCTCTTCTTTTGTGTTCCACAGATGTAACAGAATGACTCAAGGGCGATCAAATGCCTGACTTTTTAGCTGGACTGTTCTTTTAATTCTGTGCCAAGTCTTTGTGAACTTCAGTTCTTCAATTTTGCTTATAACAATGACTTTTTAGCCCAGCGGCTAAACCCTCAAGCATGGATCCCTGATGTTTAAAATCCTCCTACATCTGCAGACATTTTTTGACATCATTCATATGAATCAGCCCAAAATATACAGCATAACTCAAGAGTTTTCTATAAATAGGGTATCTGACAACTGGATATGAATGCTTTTGCATAAAAATGTGGTTTTATGTAAAAATGTACTTCTTTTTAATTATGACTGGCTGTCATTATAGTGCTAATGATATTGTTTTGTAAACAAATATGTAAAAATTCTGTACATAATTTTTTTATATTAAACATCAATCCATCTATCTATCTATCTATCTATCTATCTATCTATCTATCTATCTATCTATTGTACTCTCACAGTGCATGAAAACTTAAACAATTAACTTTAATAAACGTACTCTGAAGGTTTATTTAGGAGGCAAAATCATTTCCTTACAAACCAGAAAATGAGCACACTCAGAATGCATGACAACTGCTGACAAAATTATGCAAGTTCATAACTAATCCCTTAATGAAAGTTCCTCTGACAAATTATAATACACATCAATCACAATAAGTCAGGAACTCATAGGCAAAGAAGTTCATGCATGTCTCCAGGAATGCCTTCTTCACCCAGACTATTTATACTCTGGAACCAGTTGTACGCTTCATCCCTCCTTCCCTCTGTCCTCCGTCACGTTTCCTATTGCGTCCGCACACTTGGCTCTCTGGCAAAGTCCTCACCCTCCGTCTGTTCATCCTGCTGACGACACCACTCGCCCCTTTGAAGATTTTCTCCTCCATCTCTAGTCTGTTTTCATTTATTACCTGAAAAGATTTCCTTCTTCTTTGTTATTTGCTGCACTTAATTAGTCATGTGATCTGTTCATTTGTTGTTAAAGCCATGAAATAAAAATAAAAATAAAAAAAAAACATTAACATGTGACAGATTTTTTTCAGTTTCTCAATTAAAAGAGAAAGAAAAGTGTACATTTGAACCCAAAGTATTAAGGATGTTTGGTTCACTTTGATTTCATTAATCGGTGCATTTTCAAATATATTGAAAGATTTAAACAAGTAAAAGACAAATGGCTGCAAGAGACTATTCTAGATTCAGCTGCACCCTTCAATATAGGCAAAAAACTTTACTAGAAAAATCTTTCCATAGAGTCTGGACAGGCTTCATTGGCTGAGGAACGAACCAAGAAGTCTCATGACAAAGTAGCGGACAGATCTGCCTGTGCCTGTCAAGGTTTGCTTGAAATATGAATCTTTTCCAGTGTGCTGCTCCATATTTACACTCTTTATAGCGGCTCATTGGAAATATATGACTTTGGCTACATTTCTTCAGAACTACAGTGCTTTCAGATGACTAGACTAACATTTAAAACATGATTTTTGCTGCTTTTTCAAAATGCTTATTTAAAATGAGCTGGTTTACACAATTCTTGAGGTTTTTTTTAAGGGGACAACTTAATTGTTTTATGTTGACTCCACTTAAATTAGTAAAAACAATTAAAGAGCCACTATTATGGGTTTTTGAAAATGACCTTCCATGTAGTGTGTAACACAGCTCTAAGTGAAGTGAAATATCAAGCTAAGGCTTAAATCTGAAAGTGGACAGTGTTTTAAACTATTGATTAATCTATAAAAGAGTCGACTCATAGTGCTTCAAATGAATCGTTGCGATGAGTCTTTAGCCGTTTCGGTGTGATGTCGATACAAAACTTAAACCCCGCCCAATTGTTGCCTGTGCTAACCCGGGAAAATTGAAACCTGCAGCCCCGACAACAAACACTGTAGCAGAGCCCAGTTGAATCAAGTCATGAAGACGCTGTACTCGGCTGGATATTATTGGAAGTGTGAGGGAAAAGTTAGTGTTATTTTAAATTATTTAATAAACTGTTTGATTGAAAGCAGATGTCATTGAGAAAAGCTGCCCAGAAAGAGCAAATCTACCAAATGATATGTAGATCAAGTGTATTTGTGAAAAGCGGTGTAAAATCAGCATTTTTTTTCTACAGTTTTATTTTATTTTGCTGTAAAAAACACAGACTGCAGCAATAAGTGGTCTTGTGCTGCCATCTAGTGGCTAAAATGGTAAATGGACCACTGAAATAAGCATAAAGACACATTGAAACTACTCTTTTTGATAAGTTTAACTTTTAAAAATAATTATTGATCTACTCAGAGATTCTTACAACACTGGTTTTGTGGCAATTGACCAAAACAACAGGGACTAGTTAGCAAAAATGGATTTTGCATATATTGATGAATCTTTAATGAACTGATGCTTTTTTTGTGTGACCAATGAGATCCGTAATTGCAGTTATGTAGCTCTCAAAAGCATATCTTATAGTTGTGAAATGTTAACAAATGTTAAACTCATTTGATTATTTTTTTCCACATAAAAATGTTTCAAAATCATGTTCCACATGTTTCATTTTGAACAAAAACACATTGAATTTAAAAAAGCATGCATATAGTCAAAGAGCTTAGAATCACCAAGAGGCGACACTCAAAAGAACGTTCCATTGCAACAGCCAGCACCCAGCAACAGCCCCGCGATTCCACCATTTTAGCGATCGGCAGTCCATTGGATCTTACTGCTGTCGCGATTAGGCATGGGCCGGTATAAGATTCTGACAGTATGATAACCTTGGATAAAAATATCACGGTTTCACGGTATTGTGATTACTGCTCTAAAATATATTCTTTTTAAATGTCTGTGTAAAAAACTAAAAGTTTTTTTTCCCCTTATAACACAATATATTTTACTTTGAGAAACATTTATAATATTTTGGAGCAGTAAACATGTCAGGCCAAATAATGAAAAGGAATCATTGACATCTGCTGTCTTCATTAGTTTCAAAAACACAGTGTTATTTACAATTTAAAATGGCATCTTTGGATATCTTTTCTGCTGGAGATGCTGTTGTTAAAAAAAAAATGTAAATAAAAAAATCTTACACATACCTTAGGAACGGTATTAGAGAAAATTTTGGCGGTATGAAAACCTTGACTTTTCCAAACCGCTGTATACCTTGAAAACGGTTATCGTCCCATGCCTAGTCGTGATGGCAAGCAGCTGCTTTGTTTTTTATTTATTTATTTAAAAAGCATATTAAAGCTGATGTAGCATGGACAGTTTGGAACTCCTACTTCACAAAACCCACGACCACTTCAGAGATTAAACTTGTTTATTCTGAAAAAAAAAAATAATAAACAGCAGTGGAGCAACTGGACATCAACTTCTCTCTCTCTCTCGGTCTCCAACACACACACAATGTGTATAGATGAGAGACAGAGAACCGTGTGCTCGTCAGCATTGCAAACGTCTAACTGACTTATTTTACAAAATACAATATAAAATTAAATGCATATAAAAGGACAAAGAGGAAAATAAATATACACACATATATATATATATATATATATATATATATATATATATATATATATATATATATATATATATATATATATAAAACATTTGACTAACCAAAACATGTTCATTTGCAATTAACTGTAAACATTTCTTTTTTCCTTTACAAGTGTAGCACCCTCTTACCTCAGAATTAGTTACTGTGCACTTAGGGCACTCCCAGGTTCTACTTTGGTTGTCTCTCGACTAAATAACTCGTAAACCACTTTGTTATAACCCGCAGAATGTTAAATGACACAGAAAGATTTAGATTGATATATTTGTAGACTGCATAACTGGTCTTAATAACCCAGAAAAGGAGATAGTTTAAATTAAATCACTTGTACTATTTATTTAACAAATAAAAATTAAATATGAAAATTATAAATCACATATGACAGTGTTAGTTAGTCAGAGGTTTACAGAGATTTAACGAAACAAAAAGATATACAATAATACAGCACCTTAGGGGTTAATCCCCCAGATAAATCCCTCAAATGAAATTATATGTTCACTCTATACAAATTAACAGACCCATATACTGTAACTGGTCCTTAAAAGGTGTATATTTCTGTATATATATTATTATCACCTCAAAAAATGTAATAAACTGTAACACAAACCTCCTTATTAAAGATTATTTAACTTTCAAAGTGACCGACAACTGCTCTGATTCACGTGGGCCCACTCATGCACGCGCGCACACACACACACACACACACATACAGTCCCCCATCCCCGTTGCAGGCATGTACCGTTGCAGGCGATCGTTGTGGCCTCAAAAGCAAAACAATAATTGGCCGCTTCACTCCGAAGAGCCAAATAAAACAAAATAAATAGTGGTACCTTTACTCCAATGAGCTCTCCTGATTTAGGGCACTCGATGGGTGTGTAGACTGCCTCTGACACACACGTCTGGTGTAGCAGCCCGCTAACAGCGTACGCAAACACACCCAAACACAACTGGATGTACAGAAAGCAACGTGGTTATAAAAGTACGTATTTTTTTAAATAAAACGGTAAAGTCTAGATCGGATAAGCAGCCGGCCGGAAGTGCGATATGCACATTAATATAGCGGCATTTTTTATGACACTATAACAATAATAGAAATTTACCCTAGAATGTAAGAAGTGTTCCGCTAAAGTTGCTCCCCCCTCAAACATCATCCTAAAATTAGTTCCGCTATCCAACGCCACTGATTAACCATAAACAACAGGAACAAAATTGCGCAGTTCATAACCCATAAATACAAACTTATAACACAACATATGAGACTTTGGTATAACAAACAGAATACTAATAATGGTAAACAATTACAAGACAGCAAATAACAAAATAATGCAAATTGCTTTCACTTTCTACTATGAATAAAAATAAATAAATAAATAAATAAATAAAACGAGTCAAAATGAAAGTATTATTCACACTGTTACACTGAGATACAACCTGAAAGACGACAATACAACACTTACTATCACAATTATCAGCACTTTTAATACTTTATTTTACAGACTGGAATCGGTCTTTGTCAGTCACGTGCGTTTGTTGTGTGTGACGTCACACCTGCGCCATTTTTGTGGTATCGCTTCCCGAGACAACTTGAGAGAGACATCTGTTCTTTATTTGCACCTGTTTCCTTTTCTTGTAATGTAAAGGTGTACTGATAATGCCAAGTTGTTGTACATTAATATACGTTCAATAAAAAAATAAATAAAAGAAAAAAACTTAAGAGAGACACATAACGCAAGACAGATACATGCCATACAAGGGTCAAGCTGGAGAAGTACAAGAAAATCGAGAGTACGCAATACCGCAATAAACTAAACAAAGATGCCAGGGATCGTCATTTTGATAAACTGTCTTACATTCAGGATATAGATCCGTTTGAATTAACTGCAAACCTATGAAGTGCGCTGCCGCCGACTCCTCATGTCATACTGTATATCATCAATGTCTTAATATACACTGTTTTAGTTTGAACACCAGTAAACTACAGTAAGTATTTCCAATTATGTATTGCAGCTTTGAGTTTTATTTCATTAGTTACATCCAATATTTACATTTACAAACTGTTGGACAGATGTTTGTATCCAAACATTTTACAAACATGAAAATAAATGTACTTAAAGCAACAGAACAAAAAAATAGTAAGTCACTTTAAACGATCTATTCAGTTCAAACTACTGATTGACCTAATGTTTAACTTAGAGCAAAAGCACTTGTCTCAGTTCTTTAAAGAATTATCTAGTTCAGTAATAACTTCTTACCTTGTGTTTGGTTCTGATGTACCAGTTTTGCTATTGTGAAGAACAAACAATAAATGAGTAAACAACTAATTTTATGTCATCCTCCATTTATTTACATTTATACAAATGATATTTTTATTCAGGCACTGAGGGAAAAGTCAAGTAATGCATCATATCGTTTATCGTCATATCGATGAAACATCAGCAATACACACTGTGGAAGAAACAACGTTACAAAAGTGTAAAGGAATTTGCAAAGAATGTATCAGTTACGCACAGAATGCATTTATACACCTGGGCGTTTTACTCTTATTGACAACTACAGCTCCTCTACACTACAGTTGGACATTGGTTTGTTTGTGCACAACAGACAGTCACAATCCTATGCTGTAATGTGACATCTTCACCTTCACAGGGGAGTATCATGTTGATGGGTCCGTGCTTATTAAGATTGTGTTTTTTTTTTACGGATTAGTACTTTATAGCATCATTCTTGTTGCAAAATCCATCAGACATCCTGTATTTTTCAAGTTCACACAGCAGCTGTCAGTTCTCCTCCAACAGGTGGTTTACATCTACACATCTGTCCATACACAATTCACAATCAGTTTGTCTCGGCAACCTCCTTAGTGTTGTGCGTCTCCTCATCAGTGTCTCTCACCATCTTCAACCTCACGTGTCACCTTCTCTGCATGTTGATATATTGTGCGTCTCAATGCAGCAGGCCAGGACACGAGATGCATCTGTTATTACCGCTACAGTCTCTCAATATCCTTTCTTCCGAGAGGGAAATGTAAAATATCTGTCGTCGTGATATTTTTTTTTACCTTTTCGATCGTGTGATTTACTATTAGAGCCCTTAACACAACAAGAACGTAACGCTGTATTTACTCTGCGAAAGACGCTACAACTCGGATACAACACAAATGGCGGCTATGTCCCATAATGCAACTCGGTGTTTACGAGCGTGACGTCACCTGACAAAGACCGATTTTCATTCCAAAATGGCCGCTGGGTGACACTAGCGGCATCTAGTGGCTGTTTCCCAAATCACACTAGAGTGTCGCCTCTTGGTGATTCTATGCTCTTTGATATAGTGGAATTACACTGAAAACTAGGGGTGTCAAAATTAATCGTTTCTTCGGTGCACCGCGATGCAGACGCGGACAATTTGGTATCGGTTCAGTAATAATCATAACCGGTTATTATATACTGACGTCATTTATCTCACATGCGCTATGTCGCCGTAGCTTACTATGGCGAGGTAGGCGAGCGGCGAGCGCGAGTACAGCGCTCTAACTACGTAAAAACTCTGAAACTGTGCACAATTTCACTGCGTGTGTGTTTGCTGAACACTGTTTCACTGACACTTACAGCAAAAGCCCCTATTTCACGGCGATTAAGAGAATGAAAGTAAACTCCATTTCTCTCTCACTGTGGCCCATGAGTGCATCTGTGAAGAGCGCCAGCGTGTAAGAGCCAATCGCAGCCCTTTCTGTTGAGCGCGTGACCAATCAAAGGGGTGTAAGAAAGAACTTGGTAGTTGGTAGACAAGGCTCAGAAAGCGAGCGGGATATTTATATTTGTTTATTTGCTATAAATGCTCGTGTTGCTTAAAGGTACAGTTTATATATCTGAAGATAGAGGTAAAGTTGGTTTATATTGGGGTATTCAGACATTCTCCTTAATAATATAATTTCAGAAAAGTATTATTTGCTAATTCTAAATAGGGAAATCATATTAGCAGCCAATGACTATCAAAGTACAACATTGTTCACAGTCAATTAGATAGTGTTAATGTTGTTTGTTACTTGTATGCTAATTCCAATCAAATATTGAAAGTAACATGATAAACAATATAGAGACTTCTAAATGAACGAATGTGTGAATATAAAACCAACTTTACCTTTATTCTGACTGTTGGTATTAAAGGACAAAATTGTTTTACAAATAGTACATAAATATATTTATACATTTTAATATAATAATTGTTGTGCTGTGAAGAAAATATAAAACTGTGTATGGAAAGAATCGTCAATGCACTGTGATGCACCGAGATATCGAATTGAACCGAATCGATGGCATGATAATCGTAACCGAACCGAACCGTGAGACCAGTGTAGGTTCACACCTCTACTGAAAACAGTTTATTTGAAATCAAGTGCATGTGATTAAGTGTTGAAAAGCAGTATCTGAAAACAGTTTTAAGCAAACGTGAATAATCTTTGAAGTAAGATTGAGCTCCATTATATCTCAGAGTACTTTTATGTAACAGGAACATTTATAACCGCAAAGCTAATTTGTCTGTAATTAGCGTAATTTAACGGTTGCATAAACATGTTTAAATATATGCATAGCTCATGATGATGAATTAGCACATTAGCATTTGAGTTGATTCAGCTTAAGTGAAGAGATATATAAAAAATAAGCATATCGTGTGAAGAACGTTTGAGGTGCTGGATGTCTTCAACTGTGCGGTGTCTCACAAGTCTCCCTCTCTGTCCCTCTCTTTCTCTCAGTTGGCTGAAATCCAGGAGGAGAAAACAGTTACTATGGCAACACAACTGCATCACGTCACTTCTCTTTATTCTAATTCCTGTGCTTTGTTTTTGTGTGCTGCACTCTTTCGTGTACATTATTTTAATAGAGTCAATGGGTTAGTTCACCCCCAAAAATGGAAGTTTGTCATAATTTACCACATTTCTTTAAAATCCTGGGGTGCATTTCCTCAACAACTGTTCATCCATTCAGGGATTAAGGGAATTTTAGGTGCTATTCTGTTCTCTTTTCTCTCTCTCTCTCTCTATTTGTTCAAGCACAGCAGCTGCATGATTTGTCTGTGCGAATCCTCGTCTTTTTGTCAGTGCTGCTGTTTCCTTTCTGGATGAACTTAAATCTTACTAAACATTCTAAATTTTGAGTTGCTCTGGCTGTCATGTCCTGTGCTGGGTTGCACCCCCCCCCCCCCCCCCCCCCCACACACACACACACACACACACACAGCTAATTTTCTTTTGTCAGCCTAGGCAAGATTTTTTGAGATATATTTAACAAAGGTTTTTAAATACTATAATACACTACCTGACAAAAGTCTTGTCGTCCAACTTACAGTAGGCCTACATAGTTGTAAAAGCAACACATAATAACTTGACTTCTAGTTAAACATTTGGAAAAGTGGAAGAAGGTAGATTTTTCTGATAAATGTCCAATAAATCTGTTGAACTGCATCCCAATCATCACAAATACTGCAGAAGACCTATTGGAGCCTGCATGGACTCAAGACTCTCAGAGAAATCAGTCAAGTTTGGTGAAGGAAAAAATCATGGTTTGGGGTTACATTCAGTGTAGAAGCGTGCAAGAGATCTGCAGAGTGGATGGCAACATCAACAGCCTGACAGTTGTGCTGCCCATTACATTGCAAAGCACAGAAGAGGGGAAATTCTTCAGCAGGATAGCGCTCCTTCTCATACTTCAGCCTCCACATCAAAGTTCCTGAAAGCAAAGAAGGTCAAGGTGCTCCAGGATTGGCCAACTCAGTCACCAGACATGAACGTTATTGAGCATGTCTGGGGTAAGATGAAAGAGGAGGCATTGAAGATGAATCCAAAGGATCTTGATGAACTCTGGGAGTCCTGCAAGAACACTTTCTTTGCCATTCCAGATGACTTTATTAATAAGATATTTGAGTCACTGCAGAGATGTATGTATGCAGTCCTCCAAGTTCATGGGAGTCATACACAATAATAATTATTTTTCCACTGCATCATAACTTTATATTTTATACTGTACATTATTTCTATTAAGTGACAAGACTTTTGTCTAAGCAAAGTCAGACCTTACTGTCCTAAATTAAATAATTAAAAATCAAGGCATAATCATATTTTATTTTGGTAAAATAAGCGTAATCTATATGCCTTTGCCGTTCATACTGTATAAGCCACTTCTGATACCAAATGATCAACTAAAAGTTATTATACTGTATGTTGTTCCTAAAACTTGGATAGCTTGGTCAGGTAGTATATACAATATAATACACATTACTGGGGTTGAAATGAATAGTATTTTTTCATGAAATAATGTCCGTATCTGAGGGTAAAATATGATTAATAACCACCCTCCGTATATCTTGGTCCACAGGGATGCTCTAACACTCTCAGAAATAAAGGTTCCAAAACTGTCACTGTTGCGGTACAGTATCTTTTCAAAAGTTACACTTTCGTGTAGTACAGGTGCACATTGGTACAATTAGAGTACACTTTTGTTCCTGTAACGTACTATGAGTACCTATATGCAGGGGCGACACTTTTGGGGAGGAGGGGGGTATAATGCTGTTTTCACACCAGACGCATGAACATTTTGAGTTCACTCACTTCATTTGCACGTTAAATTCACAATTCACAATAGAATCAGATTCGCATCATAGGCAGGGCTTCTGTCTGCACGGTAACTCTAGCTTCATTGCTAAATGGCTAACATGAATTTTATTGAGAGGACAGCTGTGTTTATGTGCTTTTATGAAGGCTGAAAAACAGCGTTGATTCGTTTGGAGCCGTGTCTGAGTCCACTACATCCATTCTGAGGTGCACCCAGCTCTGTGAGCTCATAAACTCCTGCAGAAACTATACCTGGATGATGGAAGCATTCAGCGGTGCTTTTGACTGAGCCGAGTCCAGTTTGATGAACTGTTGTCCGGTGTCGGCAGGAGGATTTCCCCCAGAACACCAACAACAGGCGCTACATCATAATCACGCCCCTACAAGACAAAGCTCCTGATTGGTTAACGCGGAAGTTCAGATTTTTCGACTCAAGCAAAACGCACAATATGCACGTTTAGAGTGTCAATAACACAAAACGCTCAACTCGTGCCGCCTCATTCGCACGTATCACAGCGTAGGATGTCTATTCGCGTCTTTGCATTGACTTAACATGCAAATCACTCACGCTTGACACTTCATCCACGTCTGGTGCGATTATAATGCTGTGTTCACACCAGACGCGGTACCCATGGATTATTCGCGCGTAAATAGACGCGTGAACATTTTGAGTTTACTCACTTTATTCGCGTGTCAATTTCACAACATACGTGGATTTGCGTAATGGGCAGGGCTTCTGTCTGCCCGGTGACCCTAGCTTCGTTGCTAAATGGCTAACATGGATTTTATTGAGAGAACAGCTGTGTTTAAATGCTTTATGAAAAAAGCATTTATGAAAAACTGCGTTTGGAGTCGTGCCTGAGTCCACTAGATCCATTCTGAGGTGCACCCAGCTCTGTGAGCTCATAAACTCCTCCAGAAACTATACCTGGATGATGGAAGCTGTCAGCGGTGCTTTCGACTGAGCCGAGCCCAGTTTGATGAACTGTTGTCAGGTGTCGGCAGGGACATCAACAACAGGCGTTAAGTCATAACCACAGCCCTACAAGAGAAAGCTCTTGATTGGTTAACGCGGCGCGAATGTTCGCTGAAGTTCAGATTTTCCAACTCGAACGATTTCCGCTTCATTCACCCAAATCGCGTCATTAACGATGCCTCATTCGTGCGTGTTGCGCCGCAGTATGTCAATTTTCGTCTTTGCATTGACTTAACATGTAAATCACTCACGCTTGATGCGTCTTCCGCATCTGGTGTGAACGCAGCATAATCGGCCACCTATTTTTCTGAGAGTACAGAAATTAAGTGTTCAGAAATTCAGTGCTGCCCTTCAGTGTTTGCTTGCCACTTCTTTGCTTCAATGTTTCTTTTTGCTTGCTCGCCTTGCTTGAATCCATATCTAGATGTATATCTGGGATCTGTTAGCATGAGATTGTGTTGGTCCGGCTCTTGTCATGAGTGGCTCTGTGCAATTTGTAGCATAGTAGAACATCCCTATATTTATCAGTCCAAATTCTTTTCCTTTCCCAAGGTTTTCTTAATGTGGTTACCAGGTTGAGTATCTTGGACTTCTAGAATTTTCATGTTAATGTTACAATGTAATTCGTCTTTGCATTAAGGTGTTAGTTCACCCAAACGTTACAAATATGTTTTTAATTACTTACCCATATGTCATTCCATTACTCTGAGACATTTGTTAATCTTTGGAACATAAGTTAAGATATTTTAGATGAAATCTGAGAGCTCCCTTATCCTCCATAGACAACAGTGGCCTTGAGATGTTCGAAGTCAAAATGAAGCTCCAGGAACATTTTGTATGACAAAAAAATGTAAAAATGTATTTTTTTGCCAATGAGATTTACGCCAGATCACAGTTTACTACGAGGAATATGAATCTTGGAATATGAAACATGTTGCACTGCTCACTATTAACAACACCTCATTGCTAATAATTAATGGAACAATGATGATTGGCAAGGTTTTTTTTGTCCACAAAAGTGTTCTTGGAGATTCATATTATCACAGTTGAAACACTGACGTCACATGGGATGTATTGACAATGTTTTTGGTTCCTTTTCTAGACTTTACATTTTTCTGGGCCATTAAAGGGTCACGAAACACCAAAACACATTTTTTGAGCTGTTGACAGTCATATATGTGTCCCACGCTGCTATAAACACTATTAGGACACATATATTGCACTAAAAAGTGAAAATTGGTTGTTTTTGCGTTATTTTAAGCAAATTCGTTCTTCCGGTTTGAAACGAATTTTTGAAGCTGCGTCACGGTCATGAGATACTTAGGTGTAAATCCAGCTGGAGAGTGGCTGTCTGTCTTTTCTAGGACGTTCTTACGTATCTGAGGGTGCAGTATTAATTCATGAGAAAGACGTGCTTCAAACCAATCAGCGCTCTCTATTGTGTATGACGTGAAACTTAATTAATATGCATGATAGCTCCGGAGACTGTTTACCAGTTTACAGCGTTCATACGGCAGAGAGAAGCCACGTTGTGTTGCCAAAACAAGTGAAAGTACAAGAATTTCAAGACAAGAGTCGTAGGTGTTATTAGTGTGTTGCAACGAAGGTTTTGTTTTCATTTTCCCTTTATGAGAGAGCAGCTGGACTCACGTGTGGATTACAGTGCACGCGACACGCGACAGAAACGCGTTTGTAAAGAACATTTTTACCCGAGAGCTTTTCACATCTGGAAATGGTGAAATCCGTATTTGCCGCTCATCTACTTTTAATACAAAAAAACACAGCTCCAGTTTGAATGTCTGTCTACAGATTTGGTAAGTGTTTGCAGTGGACTGCCCTTTGTTTAAATGCTGCTCTCCGAGTGTAAACATGTAAACACAAACTATTCCCGTCGTGCAGGATTTTCGCTGCAATTTGTGACAGGATAGTCTATACACACACGGCTTTCTGACGCTACCTACCGAGTACATAAGTTACAGAGAAATGCGGAGGATGTTTTTCTCTTATTCGCCGTATCAAATCAGCCTCTGTGTGTTTGTTTTTCCTGTCAAACTTAGCGCGTGCCCAAATGTTAACTCCCTTCTATGCAAAATCTTATCCCCTTTCCCTCCCCCGACACTCCCACACTCCCAGAGCTGGACACGCCCAACTTTCCTGACTTTTTTTAAAACAGAGGTGTGAAAACACCCTGCTGAGACAGGGGGTTTCGTGGCCCTTTAAAGTATGATATAATAAGCACATTTACAGAAAGAACTTCCTCATAAAATCTGTTCTATGTAGCACAAAAAAAGAGGGTTTTACTATTGTTACAATCAGAAGTGTGCTACTGTTTAGAGCAATTCTCCCTAAAAATGAATAGGCTGGTGATTTTGTGCAGCAGGTGGGCTTGTTTGCTTTCAGATGTGCTGCAGTCATGAAATGTGACTATGAACAACAACCCCCAGGACTGAATACAAGAGCTGAAAGAAAATCAGAGCAGTGCATAAAGCAGCAAGAACAGCCAAACTGACATGAGCCACAGCTGACCACCAGCCTTGTCCAAACAAAACTTTCCTGCCTGACCTCAACACATCCAAAAATCATCTTCACTGGAACAGCCTTGAAATTCTTCCTAATTATCTGTTCATGATCCATTGAAATGAAGGTGAGAATTCATGTTTTTGACAGCCAAATGCACTAGTCTCATTGATATTTTCTTTTTGTCTTTTTCCAGACTGGAGAGGACAGATCCTGCTGTGACCCAGCTGATTCAAGCCAGAAATCTTGTGTGACAGCAGTGCTGGTGTCCTTGCCAAGAGCTCTTCTGTTCTCCAGGCCACATCCGCTCTATATACAATGACAGGTGTGATTCCAGCACTAATGTGAGAGCTCACCTTTACATGCCACTGAGAGATGCCTCTTATGCACCTGGTGGTGAGAGAAGCTTTTAAGCTTATTTTTTATGCTTTATAGCTTTTTAATCCTAGAAACAACCATTAAACCCATCTAACGTTTAATGCACTCAAATTAAATAGGGAAATGTAAATATGTGACCCTGGAACACAAAAGTATGGTGACCGAGAGAGCTTAATGTGCTGCAATTTAAGAAAACATGCAATTACATAAAAAACACCTGCAAATTAAGAAAAGATCTTCATTGGTTTGACAGCAACTTCACTGAGCAATAGTCACAACACAATAAGCAAATCTCAGCCAGGTCCGTCACGTGTTTGTGTCCCCTTAAAACATTTTCATCGTGTTCCATGCTATTTGCATGTGTTGTGAGAAATTGTAGCGCTGTTTCTTAATTTGTTTGCATTGTGAGAATTTGCAACTCCTATGCTGTCAAACCGATGAAGATCTTTTCTTTATCTGCTAGTGTTTTTTTTTTTTTTTTTTTGTAATTGCATGTGTTTACTTAAATTGCATCACTTTTGGCCACCATACACAAGTCTTATGTTGTGTGGGGATAATTTTGAGAATAGCCAAAAATACAGTACACGAGTCAAAATTATTGATTTTTACTTTATGACAAAAATCTGTTGAATATTCCATGTTCCATGGAAATATTTGTACATTTACTTATTAGTAATATGCATTGATGAGACTTTGATTTGGAGAAAATTAGAGTTGATTTTCTCAGTATTTCGATTTTTTTTAACCCTCAGATTCCAGATTTTTAAATATAGTTGCATTAAAGGGTCACAAAACACATTTTTTGAGCTGTTGACAGTCATATATGTGTCCCACGTTGCTAAAAACACTATAAGGACACATATATTTCACAAAAAAAAGTGAAAATTTGTTGTTTTTGTGTTATTTTGAGCAAATTTGTTCTTTTGGTTTGAAAATAAATTTTGAAGCCATGTCACGGCCAAGAGATCCTTGTGTAAATTCCAGCATGGAGACTGGATGTCTGTACCGGCCGGTACAACATGACGTCTTTGAGTGCTCATCATTAAGCTGCAATCACACTAGAGTTTGAGCTTGCGAAAATCTGTTGCACGGCGCTGCGAAAAGGGGCGGGATTAAACAAGATGATTAGACATTAAAAAAGCGAGCGATTGCTCCATGTTTTAAATTTCTGTCCAGAGAGGTCATGTTTTGATCCTGGATTGGTCTCACGCAGTCAAGTGATGCGATTTCACAGGTCAGAGTTCACCAAGCTTGAACTTTGCATTGCAGCAACCTGTGAAACTCGACGCATGACCCTGCGTTTCCGGTCTGACGCATTCACGTGCATATGAATGGAAGTCTATGGAGGGAAAAGTCCAGTGTGACCGCAGCTTTAATTCATTTGTAAGACTTGGTTCGAACCAATCAGCGTGCTCTAATGCAGGGGTTTTCAAACTTTTAGGACACACGCCCCCCCAAGTTTGTCCAATTTCACTCCACTTTTCACCAATTTTCACTTCAAATGCTGCTTCGCAAAGCCAAATTGGCAGAGCCCTGACAGTGTGGTTGAGTCGAACATTAAGTACGTTTACATGGCCAACAATACTTTAAAATGATTTTACTGATTAAGACAATACTCTGATTAAGAGACTACCATGTACACAGCGATTTTTGATTACCTTAATCTGACTATTAATCACGACAAGTGTCTGTGAACAGTGTTGCCAGATTGGACGGTTTTGAATTTGATTGTGCGGGTAAAAAATAATGTAGGCTGGTAGTGAAAATGTAGCTTTTGGGCTGGAATCAGTCAGGTACATCTGGCAACACTCAAATCCCATTAAAACATCTTCCACCGGTCCTTACTAAATATTTGCATCTAATACCCCAGTTTGTCATGGGGAAATGTTCATGAGTGAATGTGCTGAACTGCAGTTAAAGTGGAAAATTAAAGATGAAACACCCGAAATTACATGAGACTGCAGGAAACGTGGATAGCCTGGTGACGCAACATTCGAAAAGCACTTCATGTAACACCTTAAATATATTATTTTCTTATTCAGATGAAGGCAAGTAACTATTACTGATGTTCAGGTAGTCTGTATGTCTTAATGTCGTATATCTTCAAAGAAAGTGAAAGATCCAGGGGCATCCTGCTGATTTGATTCAGAAGGGTACTTTTTTGTCAGACGGCTCACCCGTTTGACTTTCATTCACCGTCATTAGTTTTAAAAAGCGCCTGCTCCATTTTATTTGCAAATATTTTACTCGAATGCGTTAACTCTACAGGTGCCTGATAGTTAGATGTGAAACTAACATTAATCAGATTCACTCTAGGTAACGCATAAAAACTGTCATCATAATTTACTCAAGTGCACACCTCAAATTCTCTAACAATTTGAAAACCCCTGCTCTAATGTGAATGAGGTGCAACTCAGCTGGATTACAGTGTGTGATCAGTGTTCTTTGTTTATGTTTATTCAAATGGCAAAGTTGGTTAGTATCATCAGCAGTACTCTTCCAGTTTTTCAAGAATTCACACTTAGCTCATGATTTATACATAGCTGTCACCGTGCTGCCCATTCTGGTCACCGTGCTGCCCATTCTGGATAAAGGTTGAAGAAGGGGAGGAGGGGGGTTTATTCCAGACAAAGATCGTTGTAAAAAGGAAATGAGGATATATATATATATATATATATATATGCATGAAATGTTCCTGAATGAAAGTGAAAGTGCCAAACTGTGTTAAAGTCAACCAATCAAGAATGAAACGCCCGAAATTACATGAAGCTCTGGAGGAAATGTGAATAGCGTGTTGACGCAATGATGTTAATCGAATTATGTGCATGAACATACGGGATCATGAAAGTAACATTCAAAAAGCAGCTCATGTAAACGCCTCAATCTTATTATTGTCTTATTCAGATTAAGGCAAATAATTCAATTACTGATGTCCATGTAAACAGTCACTGTCTATGTCCTCAGCACATGCATGTACTGAAACTCCCATTTTCATGCAAACCCTTCCCTCTTTCACCACTCAACACTTCTATCTAAACAAAGCTGGACTCATCCACTGTCCTAACTTTTTTCAAACTAGAGGTGTGAAAACACCTTGCTGCCATACCTCAAAGGAAAGCTTTTAATTCAGCATTCAGATTAATTATAAATGTCAAATTTCCCCCAAGTATGACTGTTATTCTAACACTTTTGTGATGGAAGGTCACAGATAAATCATCCCAGCTAGCAAAATTTATGTGGCTCAAATCCGGCCCACACCAGACACTTACATCCGGCCCACATACCACATGGAATGATGGCACTTGGGTGGTCCGCTCCTGTTTGCCAGATCTGGGCCACAATTAAGCCATAGCAATACCACATATCAGCCAGAATTCAACCAAATGAACCAGATCTGACTCTAATCTGGGCACAGTTTGCTTTTATTCTGGCCTAGATCTGGCCCACACCAGACACTTACATCTGGACCACATACTAAATGGAATGATGGCTCTAGGGCAGTCCACTCCTGTTTGTCAGATCTGGGCCAGAAAAAAGCCAAAGCAATACCACATATTAGCCAGAATTCAACCAAATGAACCAGAACTGACCCTATTCTGGGCCACAATTTGCTTTTATTCTGGCCCAAATCTGGCCTACACCTTACACTTGCTGGGTGTGGCAAAGTACAAAAATCCCAGCATGCATTGCAGTATGAATACATTCTATAGCTTATTGATGCTCCAGTTTTCATGATTTGCTTTTGATTCTGCTGTTTATGTTGACGCTGTTGGTTTTGTCACTTTTAGTCTCCTGTTTGGGATGTTTGTGAGTTTTGTTTATTTTGTTAATTGTCACCGTTGTTGAGGTTCATACGCTGATTATTGATGTCTCTGTGAGCAGAAGTTGAACTATAGAATTTTTTTAGCTCAAAAACCGTCATAATTCTGTGGCATGTGCAAGCATGTTATTACGTTACTTTTAATAATGGATTAAACGTTGGTTAACATCAGTGAATTATATTATTTCATCACAGGCTGTGCCTCAATTTTATTTATTTTTTTGTTTTGTTTTTTTTTTTTGACTTGGCTTGTTTGCTGTAATGAATAAACTTTTCAAGCAAAGTTCTTAAAAGTTACAGCAGCCCAAAATAAATTTATATTAAGAGGTACAGGGCTATGAGCCCAACTAAAGCAAACACTTTTCTCCATGATGGCGACTTTAGTCTATGTGGTCCAAAAGTTTGCCAAAAGTGGCCTACATTTATTTTAGGATAACTGGGCCACATTTGCTATATCTTCTCTGGGCCACTATAGGCTCAAATCCACATTAGCCATAGCTTACTGTGCCGAATATTCGCCAAAAGTTGCCCACATATATTTTAAGATAACTGGGCCACATTTGCCATATTTTCCTTGGGCCACTATAGGGTTGTTGCTAGATCAGATACGTTTGAGGCCGGAAGTTAACGGTAATGATTTATGTTATTTATGAAATTTCTGATTTATTGTATTTTATTATCGTCTACCCCCACCCCAACCCTAAACCCAACCGTCACAGAAGCGTAAAAACAGTAGTTGTACCGAGTATTATTTATGATATCTATTAAATTACCCAATAAATTGTATTTTATAACGCCTACCCCCACCCAACCCTAAACCCAACCGTCACAGTACTGTAAAAATATTAATTATTGTTATACAGTGTCATAAAAAAATGCCGCTATATTAATGTGCATATCGCACTTCCGGCCGGCCGCGTATCCAATCTAGACTTTACCCCACTATAGGCTCAAATCCACATAGCTTACTGTGCCGAATATTCGCCAAAAGTGGCCCCCGTATGTTTTAAGATAACTGGGCCACATTTGCCATATTTTCCCTGGGCCACTATAGGCTAACACCTGCATTAGCCAGAGTTTACTGTGCCAAATAATATATAAAAGTAACCCTTTTCAGTCATTGATTAATGCAAGTCATTTTTAATGTAATGGTACATTTATACCATACACCAAAAGGGCTTTACAGTTGTCCACACCACCATCAATGTGCAGCTCCACATGGATGATGCAACGGCAGCCACATGGCAATGGTGCCAGTGCTTTACCACACACCAGCTGCAGGTGGACAGGAGAGACAGAGTACAGACAATTCAGTAAATGGAAATGATTGGGAGGTCATTCTGGGTAAGGGCCGATGGAAAGAATTTGGCCAGGACACCAAAGTTGCACCACTAGTCTTTACAAAAAATACTATGGGAAATATAATGACCACAGGTAGTCAAGACCTCAGTTTAATGTCTCATCTGAAAGACAAATGCATATCACTTCTTATCCATTGGGAAATAGTTTTAATTTTGTTATTAATTCATATATTACTGCCTGTCAAATACAATATTTTCAAACAAAAATTCTCCAGCCACCCCCATAACAGCTAACACATTTAGGCCCGGTTTCACAGACAGGGATTAGGCCATAGTTCAATTAGGACATTTAAGTAATTTTTATAAACATGCTTAGAAAAAAACCATTACTGGTGTGCATCTTGAGACAAAACAAAGGCACTGATATATTTTAAAATCAATCAGTGCAATTTTATTTCAGTTGAAACAGCTCAGACTTACATTTTAGTCTAGGACTAGGCTTAAGCCTTGTCTGTGAAACCGGGGGTTAAGGTGTTGGCAGCATGCTTTATTAAACATGTCGTTAGCATGTAGGCTATATACACTAGATTGCTGGCTTTCCCATACTGACAAAATGAGATTTAACTAAATTTAGCTAAGTAAATGTCCACCGAAAAGCTATAGATAAATGAGAGACCAACAAGTTGTCACTGTGTACATTTACATGGTGTAACACTTCCTTTATGTAAGATGTTACTCTAAGGGGGTTCACAGAAATTCAATTTCAATCATATTGAAATGTCAAAACTTCACAAGCCTGTTTTTTCTCTCTTTTCCTCGTTTAATTTCTCCACAGGTAAACATAGCCCACACAAAAGCAATCATTATATATAGCCATGCAGTCTTTGAAATAAACAGTCTGTTAAATGAATTAGCTGGTGAGGTGAATGATATTTAGCTGGTTTGAGTGCGAAGCAATGATATCCACATTATGTTGATATTCAGTTAGCACATCTGAAAATCTCCTGGACAGCAGGTCCTGTCTACATCAGAAATAAACATAGGGCAAATCACAACTAAACATGAAAAATACTGATAAACTTAAACATTCAATACTCACATTTGAGCAGCAACAATAAATGTTCTCAAACAATCAGAACTGCAGTGGGTTGGTAGCCATAGAGGCCATGCTGTTCCCTCTACCAAACACACCTGACTTGCTCTATGGTGGCCTGGAATATATCCAGTTGTCACTCCCCTCTAGCGCAGCCTAGTGGCTCTTAGTCAAATTGCAACCCCTGCCTCTGACACCATAAGGAACCAAAACAATAATATTTAAAAGCATGTAATGTTTGTTCGTTACAATGGACACCAGTAATCAGATTTTAATATGATTAAGACAAGACTCTGATTAAGGTTCTGGCATGTAAACAGAGATTTTTGATTAATTTAATCCAAATAAGGTTGTAATCAAACTAAACAGAAATCGGATTAAGACATGTGGAGTACGCCAATTTTAGTTGCATTATTGAAGTGCTGTACAGACATGTAAACACCACTATCAAACTATTACCATTGTGTAGGATTTTTGCCACATTTTGCGACAGGATAGTCTATACACACACAGCTGTTTGACACTATTCTCTACACCTACCGAGTCAGTGAAGGACCACAGACACCTGCATCGCGAAATGCTGAGTTTTTTTTTTTCCATACGACGTGCGGTATCAAATTCTATTAAAACTCTTCCAGCAACTCATACTCGCATCCTCATAAGCTCATAAGATCCGCGAGCCCGGGGCTCCCTCCTGTTTGCAAGGCAAGAGGGGAGTTTGAGCTCAGGTAGATCTCGAGAACTCCTCTGCTGTAGAAGCTAATGAACAGATAGTGATTGCTCTTAAGAGATAACTACTTACTAGGAGCATGTCTATCTTGCCAATTTGGATCAGTCAATTAACTTAAGTTGCATGTTTTTAGACGGTGGGAGGAAACCGGAGAACCCGGGGGAAACCCACGTGAGCACGGGGAGAACGTGTAAACTCCAAACAGAAACGTCGGCTGGCTTGGTAAGGATTAGAACCAGTGCTGTTCTTGCTGTGAGGCAACAGTGCTAACCACTGGGTCACCGTTTCACCCATCTAGAAAAGGAGGAGCAGTAGGGGTGGAAGGGGGATTCTTCAAAACGATGATGGCTGTTATATGGAACTTAGAGTATTTAGAGTGGCTTAGGAATCGTCTGATTGGTGAATCATAAATTGGATAAAGCGGGACCGGCCACAAGCAATCATATACGGGTGGTCCTCTAAAAATTAGTTTAGAAATAAATTTCACTTTCTGTCATGTTTGCACTGCAGAATACTTTTTCTTTTGCATATTTTTGGTGAGGGATTGAAAACGTAATTAATTACATAGTGGTGTAGAGATGTTCCTGAGATGTTCATCGCTCACTGTGTGAAACCGTTGCTTGTGAGAAAGTAGAAAGGATGTTGAGAAGTGTGAAGCTGTAGAAATCTGAGCTGCAAAGGCATTCAGGTTAATACAAGTTATACAAGAGTTTTAATGCACTCAAAGTAAATGGATAAAGCAACATTTGTGAGTTCAGGAGATTACCACAGGGGAATAAAAGCAGGGGCAGCATTAGTAGGGAAGGAAAGGGTGACAGAGTGCATAGGACCCTGGCAAATGAGGGGCCCTGAGTCAGGCCATGGTGGGGTTTAAGCTATCTATTATATGTTGTATACAGGGCTTGACATTAACTTTTTTGATCACCAGCCACTGTGGCTAGTAGTTTTCCAACATTACTAGCCACTCGCCATTTTCACTAGCCACAATTTTATTGTTGGGAATATTTATTTTATACACATAAATATGACTCTGACATGCTAAAATTACTTCATTTAGATTTTGCGTTATCTCCACATGCCTCATTCATTTCACTTTTTGTGTGTCGTGTATGCGCTTGCTCAATAATCATGAGCAAATGGGTCATGGTTTCATAGTATTACAATTAGTTTTTATTTCACATAATTTTCAGAGCTCAAAATGAAAGATTTACCAAATTTATCTCTGACCACACCAAACATAAACAATTAATTATTTCTTAGCCACAAATTTGAAATGTGTCAAAACAAGAAAAATATAGCTGTTTACTATACTTTTTATTTAACAAAATATGTGCACAGTAATCTGTCCTGCTAAAGGTCCCAGATCACCAGTTAACTACACATAAATGGGGAGTAATCTCCCTTTAAAGCAATGTTATTGTAAAAAATGATAATTAAACCACATTACGCAAAAGAAAGCAAGTGAAAAAACATACCGTGTGATAATGAAAGGATTATAACGCACACGGTTAACGTTAAACCCATAAATCAGGGCTATTCAATTAGTTTGTCATGGGGGCCGGTTCATGAAAAGCATCCTAAACGAAGGGCCGGAGAGATTTGACTTGCTATATGAGTGATAACACAACAGCAATATGAGAGCCCATATGTTGTATTTTTGCTCCTTAAGACACCCACGTTGGCTTTTTCTACATTAAAATGTTAATATATTGTATTTTGAAACTACATAACATCACTGCATTGTACAATAGACTTTTTTTTTTTTTTTTTTTACAAACATTCAAATGTTGTATTTCAGAGCACAACAAAAGCAGTGCATTGCTGAATTAGGCTTCTTCTACATTCAGACACATTCATATGTTATTTTTTGAACTGCATAACAATTAGGGATGCAACAATTATAGATTTTGGTTGTACGATTATATAGTCTGAAGAATAATCATGGTTTGACGGTTATCAGGTCTAATGTAAATTCAAGCTTTATATTAGGTAAGTGGCTATTTAGATGAACTGTTGTTGCCATCTGCGTTCTTGCATACATAATCATCTTAATAATAATTTGTCTAAAATATCTTTTGTTTACACTGCACTGAAATGCATGCAGAACTCTCACCGTGAGATGTTTTCTACTGCGTGCGCCCGCAAAGACGCAATCGTGCTGCTCCGCTTGTGCGCGCATATTGTCATATATTCTTACATTAGAAACAACAAACTTTCATGCGGAAAAGACGTGACATGGGAACGGCCGCTGCATTAATCCGGTGTGCGGGCGTATTAGCCTCAGTGTACATACTTGGAACTTTAAACTAGGGCACAGTTGGCAACTTGGCATAACTTTGTTTAACTGCAGCAGTTTCGTTTTGTTCCGTGCAACAGAAATGCGGCTTAGAGAAACCTTTAAGATTAATTGTGATGAATTAAAGCGCAGTTAATAGTGAATTCGGCTAATCGTTGCATCCCTATTAACGATATCAGTGCATAGTACAAAAGGCCTTTTCTACAAACATATCCAAATATTTTTGGCTGCCTGCGCCACTCCTTGAATGTCAGGTGACTCACGCTCTGCGCAGCTTGCAGCTCATGCTGTATTGAACAGGCGCACCTCACTTCATAACTATAGCGGCCGTTTTTCGACTGAACTAAATTTATTTTTGATGTCTTGGTCACACTATTTGGAGGGCCGGAACAAATTGCCTCGGGGCCGGGTTCGGCCCGCGGGCCGCCAATTGAATAGCCCTGGCATAAATAATCTGTTCAAATAATGGTTAAAGGGAAAGCAACCAGTGCTGCTTACAAAAATACAAATCTGGAGCTCTTGAAAGCAGCAAGACTGTGGGTGCATGTTCATCACTTTTTGTCTAGTCTATTTGAAAGAGAACCAATCACATCAGCTGTTTCTCTAGACACAGTTGCTTCACGCAAGGAAACGGGAGCGCGCACGCGTTTTAAACAGTCACGCGCATCACCTCAGCTGTTAGCGCGAGTGATCATTCGGTATTCATCTGCTTTTTTATTGCTCACACGAACACAATTATTTTTGTCAGTCGTGTTGCTTCTCAATTTTAAGATCGCCTTTGCATGCATATTACACCATCCTTATTGTCAAACCCTGCTTTTATGAATTATTATCCGGGAAAATTATTTTTAACCAGCCAAAGTGGCTAGTGGGAGTGTCTGTCTTACCCGCCACCACTGAAAGCTACCCGCATTTGGCGGGTTGGCGGGTGTTAATGTGGTTGTATACAGGGCTAACTTTTTTGATCACCAGCCACTGTGGCTAATGGTTTTTATATGCATAAATTTGACTTTGGCATGCTAAAATTACTTGATTAAATTGTTTTTGTTATGTCCACATGCCTCCTCGTTCATTTCACTTTTTTTGTGTGTTGTGACCTTGCTTAATGAGCATGAGCAAAAGGGTTGTGGTTTCATAGTGTTCCATTGCAATTCGTTTTATTTTACATGACTTTTTAGGACTCAACACTAAGGATTTACCTTTTTTTTTTTTCCTCTAGCCACACTAAACTAATTATTTCCTGGTCACAAATGTTTAATAATGGGTCAAAACAAACAAAATATAAATTATTTCTCAACTGCAACTTGTTAAAAATACAGCTGTGCGTTATTTATAAGTAAATACAAGCACATCACCCCGGTTTTATCTTCTCTTCACTGGCTGCCCGTGCATTTCAGGATCCATTTTAAGTTACTTTTGTTTGTTTTTAAGTGTCTGAATTGTGCTGCGCCTCTTTACCTCTGAGCGTCTCTGTGCCTACACGCCTTCTCGTTCGCTCAGGTCAGCCGACCAGCTCCTCCTGGGTGTGCCCAGGACCAGTCGAAAGCTCAGAGGGGATCAGGCTTATGCTGTGGCCACACCTAAATTGTGGAATGGGCTGCCGTTGTATATTAGACAAGTCTCTTCCATTACTGTTTTTAAATCACTTCTTAAAACCCTCTTGTTCAATTTAATTTTAGCACAGCATGAGATGTTGACATTTTATGTTTATTTTATGTTTATTTATTTGTATTTTAAAGTATGTGCTATGCTTTGTTTTACTCTCTATTGTCAGCACTTTGGTCATAAAATATATAGAAGTAATTTAATACATTAACAGATTTTTTTTTTTCCAACTGTAATTAATAAGGACATAGACTGTGTATTATTTCAAACTACTAGAAAAAGTAAAATAAAACTCTCAACATCCAAAGTTGGTGCAATAATGGAATTCTGAAAATAAATCCAAGGTGACGCAGTGGCGCAGTAGGTAGTGCTGTCGCCTCACAGCAAGAAGGTCGCTGGTTCGAGCCTCGGCTGGGTCAGTTGGCGTTTCTCTGTGGAGTTTGCATGTTCTCCCTGCGTTCGCGTGGGTTTCCTCCAGGTGCTCCGGTTTCCCCCACAGTCCAAAGACATGCGGTACAGGTGAATTGGGTAGGCTAAATTGTCCGTAGTGTATGAGTGTGTATGGATGTTTCCCAGAGATGGGTTGCGGCTGGAAGGGCATCCGTTGCGTAAAATATGTGCTGGATAAGTTGGCGGTTCATTCCGCTGTGGCGACCCCGGATTAATAAAGGGACTAAGCCGAAAAGAAAATGAATGAATGAAAATGGATCCCAAAATATGTTTAAAAAATATTAATCAACAGATTGAAAAAGAAGAAAAAAAAAGGTATTTTAGCCTCAATGCCATTATAGATTTAAGATTTTAGTATACATTAATGAAGCCACACACACACACAGCCACAGCTCCCAAAGGAGATTACCTCTACATTTAACTCCATTTACAGCTTCTTCACTATTATTGACTCAGATGTCAAGGTCAGTAATGCTGAGAAGAGTTGCTTCCCATAGCTCAATAATGTAGGCTGCGGCTGCCAACCGAATGTAAATTTCTCTTGCTGTGAAGGCACTAAAAGCCTGTGTGAACAATTTACCCAATCAAATATTTACATAAATCCTTTTTTCATTTACCTTTTATTGAGCGTTTGAATCAATGTCTGGCATTGTTTGGCTAATTTCGATTCAAGGTCTATTATAAGAGGGATATCTTGCCCATCAAGGTTGCACAATTTGTAGCGCGCCGGATGATCTTGCATCTGGAAACACATCTGAAGGTGAACGTTACCTCGATATTTTTAAATAGCGCTTTGGGTGTTATTTCTGTTGTTGTTGGTGTTTATTTGTGGATTCTTATGTTTCAAGTTGACCTTTGAGCGAGGAAACCACAGGTTTGATGAGAGCACTGCTTCAGGACATTAATAAAAGCAGGCAAAACTAAGAGGAACGAGAAAACGGCAAACAAACCATTTATGAATTTTGTCAAACTGTGTTTATTTCCAAAAGGCACTCACTACATTGAATGTAATGGTTGCACAAGATACTGCAGATACCTCAAACAGCAATTTACTAGCAAGTGCAGCCCAAAGTAGAGCTCAAACATGGACATTTCAAAAGTCTCAAGAAGCATGTTTGTGGTACAATCAATACCATAGCATGATAACATATTAGCACAATAGCATGCTTTAAGGATCCATGTCTCTAAACTGCTTTGAATGCTTTAAAAGTTTTGAAATCTTCATAGCATTTTTTTTTCTCATCACAAATATTCAGTCCATCGCTGCATTCGCTCTAGACTATTGCAAACATGAAAAGAGTAATTACCATTAGCTTAACAACAAGCAGTTTGCTGCAGCTGTAGATGCCTGCATCGGTGGGAATGAGGTACTGAAACGTGTGTCTGCCTCAGGGAGTTTTCATTAGTACAGTCAGCAAGACAACAATCACATCAGACAAAGCTGTATTTGGTTTTAACACAAACACACACACAAATATGTCAGACGCTCCCAGCGATTAGCACACAATTATTTAGTGGTGCAACAAAAAAAAATATATATATACAATTGAAACCAGAAGTTTACATACACTAAAAAAAGAAACATAACCATTTTTAAAAAAAGTGTCTGATGGTAAATCATACTAAACGTTTACTGTTTTAGGTCTGTTAGGATTACCTAAATGATTTACATTTGCTAAATGCCAGAATAATGAGAGAATTGAGAAATTTGTATTAATTTCTAGACAGTCAAAAGTTTACATACAATTCCTTGGTATTTTTTTTAGCTTTGCTTTTAAACTGTATAACTTTGGTCAAATGTTTTGTGTATCCTTCCACAAGCTTCTCACATTAGTTTTTAGGAATTTTGGCCCATTCCTCCTGACAGAATTGGTGTAACTGAGTCAGATTTGTAGGCCGTCTTGCTCGCACAAGCTTTTTCAACTCTGCCCACACATTTTCTATAGGATTGAGTTCAGGGCTTTGTGATGGCCACTTCAAAACATTCACTCTGTTGTCCTTAAAGCACATTTTAACTAATTTGGCGGTATGCTTAGGGTCATGGTCTGTTTGGAAGACCCATTTGAGGCCAAGTTTTAATTTCCTGGCTGATGTCTTGAGATGTTGCTTCAGTATTTCTACATAACGTTCTTTCTTCATGATGCCATTTATGCTGTGAAGTGGACCAGTCCCTCCTGCAGCAAAACAGCCCCACAACATGATGCTGCCGCCCCCATACGTCACAGTTGGGATGGTGTTCCTAAGCTTGTAAGCTTTGCCCTTTGTCCTCCAAATGTAACGCTGGTCATGATGGCCAAACAGTTCAATCTTAGTTCCATCCGACCACAGGACATGTCTCCAAAAATTATTATTTTTCCCAATGTAATTTAGCAAATTGTAATCTGTTTTTTTTTTTGTTGATTTTGGCTTGTTGATTTTCCCATGTTGTCACACAAGGAAGCAGTGTGTTTGAGGTTTTTCTTAAATACTATTCTACAGTTGTGCCTCCAATTAACTCAAATGTTGTCAATTAGCCAATCAGAAACTTCCAAAACCTTGACATCATCATCTGAGCTTTTTCAGAGGCATAATAATCTTATTGTATGTAAACTTGACTTTCAAGAAAAGTGTTAACAATTTCTCAAAAAATATCTCTCTCATTATTCTGCTATTAAGCAAAACAGAAACAACATTTGATAATCCTGACTTACCTAAAAGAGAAAAGGTTTAGTCACATTAACATCTGACTTTTTTTAAATGGTTATGTGCCTTTATATACAGTGCATGTAAACTTCTGGTTTCAACTGTATATATAAATAATCCAGAAATAGATTAAACAAAAGTAGAGGATAGAAACTTGTAAAAAGTGCAAATTTGAAAACATCATGATGTTTCTTCATGTACAGTTGGTATTTTCAAGGATTTCCGGTTGAAATAAATAATTAAATAATAAATAAAAATACTGATTTTCTCTCAATCCCAAACGGAACTACATCCTAAACTTTCATAAAGCTAAACCAGGAGTATTCTGTATATCTTCCATCTGAATACAGAATGTCTAGTAGAATTCAGTTCAAACAAGTAATTTAAAACACTACCCTGGTCATTCTCAAGTTTAGTAGTTTATGGCTCTATTGCAGGGGTGTCCAAACTTGGTCCTGGAGGGCCGGTGTCTTGCAGATTTTAGCTTCGACTTGCCTCAACACACTTGCAAGGATGTTTCTAGTAAGCCTAGTAAGAGCTTGATTAGCTAGCCCAGGTGTGTCTGATTGGTTGGAACTAAACTTTGCAGGACACCGGCCCTCCAGGACCGAGTTTGGGCATCCCAGCTCTATTGTAACAATCTAAGTGCATGGACTAAAGCTGTGTTTCTCAACCATGTTCCTGGAGGACCACCAGCTTTGCACATTTTCCCGTCTCCTTAACCAAACACACCTGATTCATATCATCAGCTCATTAGCAGAGAGTGAAAGACCTGTAATGGGTGTGACAGACTAAGGAGACATTAAAAACATGCAGTGTTGGTGGACCTCCGGGAATGTGGTTGAGAAACACTTCTTTAGACCATACACTTAGATTGCTACAATAGAGCCCTAAATTACTAGACCTAAGAATGGTCTAAAGTGCACGGTGCCACTTTTGCTGTTTAAAAAAGGGAAAAATGGTTGCGCACCCAGCGCATGTTCTAAAAGTGTTTATCTTCGTAATGAGTTATGATAGTGCTTTGGGAATAAACCAATCAGTCTCATCTCCCTGTTATTTTAGGTGCGAGTTGTGTTTGCACCATTCACTATTTACATTGCAGATTGTATAACAGGAAAAACTGAACAGTAGAGAGGAAATGGTTAACCTCACACATAAGCAGGCCAGCTACGGAACAAGCTGCATTCTAAAGCCCCTCTAAGGTTAAGAAGGCATGGGAGAAGGTATTCATTCATTCATTTTCCTTTGGCTTAGTCCCTTATTTATCAGGGGTCACCACAGCGGAATGAACCGCCAACTATTCTGGCATATGTTTTATGCAGCGGATGCCCTTCCAGCCGTAACCCAGTACTGGGAAACACCCATACATTATTGCATTCACACACACACACACACACACACACACACACACACACACACACACACACACACACACACACACTACGGCCGGTTTAGTTCATCCACTTCACTTATATACTTACTATAGCGCATGTCTTTGAACTGTGGGGGAAACCAGAGCATGGGAGGAGGTAGTGTTCTTATATTTACGTATAGAATAATATTAACATTTCAATCTTTTCATTTATCATATTTAAAGGTGCAGTATGTAAGTTTGACACCCAGTGGTTGAACTAGGTATTGCACTCCTAGATCAAAATAAACGCACGCGTGGGATGCCAGATTGAGTACAGGAGCGAGTGATTTAAACCTGTGTTCTAAATAAAATCAACGACACGCGATAGAGGGAATATTTTCCATATTAAAAGGAGTTTTAGTTCTAACCAACACCTCGAATTGAGATATTAGAAACGGTTTCATTTTCTCACAGCTCAACATGTGAAACCTATGACAGTGATCACCTCAGGTAAGCCTTGTGTGTTTTATTCAGTGCTAAATGCTAACAATGTGAGTTTGAATGGATTCTAAACCTTACCGTTTCGTGAGTGAGTGCATATTCTGTGCTTCTGAATGGCTGTATTTACATTTCTGTCATGTTTCGTCTGGTGCAAACAGCTAAACTGCTGTTTGCGTGTTGTTAGGACACGAGATTACAATGTAACCTGCTCACCTAATGTTTACGTTCGTAATGTTTATATCATTTGCTAAGTAATAACCTCATGTGGAACTGAATCTGTCTCATTTCGACGTCTGATACTGTCCATTACGGTCACGGGCGCATGCTTTCAGAGCCTTTCTGAATGAATGAATGAAATACGCTGTTTTCCAACAAGGCAACCCGGAGTGCTGAATTATAATTGGCTAAACTGGCATTCTGCAGGCTAAACAAAGACAGAGTTCCGGCACGGAAAAACCATTTTCAAAGCAGAATATCTGACTTCAGCATTGTTTTTTAGTTAAACAAGTATGTTCACTTGGGATGTTTCTTAAATACCTGCAAACATAGTATGGTATTTTTATGCTTTAGAAGAGTCACAAACTTACATACAGCACCTTTAAGGATATTTCCATGCTGTTGCTCATCACTGTGTATTTAATAAGCAATCTGCGCATGCCTTTTGGGATCATCTATCACTAACACACTCTTTAAGAAACCTGCACTATTTACTTTAGAGCAGCTTTAGTTTGGTCAGTAGCATGACTTAGTTCATGTGCCTGAACGTGCTAGCAATGCGCCTTAACACATCTCTTTTACAGATCAGTACACCCATGGATGCACAACGGGCACAAATGCATTTGATTTTTAAACAAAGTGGTGCAGGATGTGAGAATAATACTTGCACTGGGTTGAAACTAGCGTGTTGCTTCACATAAAAATTAGTTTCGACTTCCCGCCCAACTTAACAAGGGGGTGAAGCCAAGAGCTCCCTATGGCAACAGACAGAGAGAAGCAACATGAGTGAGAGGACAAGCATTCAGCTGTACATGTACGACCTGGACACAGACTACAAAATCATTTGTGTCTTTGTATAGTTTTACAGCCAATTGTGTGCTAGTTTAAAGCTCCGAGCTTGTGCACCGAGACTTGCGGCGCCGGTGTATGTCCGATAGAAACTTATGTTTAGAATTCAGAAATGCATGCCGTTGCATGTCGCCGAGCGGCGCTTCTGGTGTACGACGTGCTTGAGGCTATAATTAAATGGCGCCATACACCGAATGCGCCGCTCAGAGCCACGACACGGCACACCAGACGCGCACATTCGCATGTTATTTTAAAATGAATAGTAAGGCAAAATAGTGAGCGAACCCCCCCGGTCCTCACTTTCATCCGCGACACCGCGAAATGCATGGTGCTGCGTGTCGTTAGTTCGTTATTTCCAATGGAGGGACGCGCACGTGAGGCAATGCGCTCGCACTTTCCAGCTGCACCTAGTTAAGATGACAGGGAGCTTCTGTGACCGCGGGAAATGCAAACCGCTGAAGTCTAAGGAAGACGCAATGAAAAGTACACATGTATGCAAACCCACCAAAACTCACAAACACTGGCGGCGAGGAGAGTGATAACGTGGTGAATGTTGAGCCCAATGAGCCTCACATCTAAAAATAGAGCAAGGGTGTTTCTTTGGTGACGTCGCTTTGACTCACACACTGAAAATGGCGGACGTGAAAACAAACTGAGCATATGGTAATGCGCACCTGTCAATCAATATTGGTGGGCGGGGGGACCGCACTCCTAGGTAAAGTTGCGGTCGATCTCAAAACCGCTCCAATTGGTCCACCGTTTTTATGTTGTTAAAGGGTCACGAAACACCAAAACACATTTTTTGAGCTGTTGACAGTCATATATGTGTCCTACGCTGCTATAAACACTATTAGGACACATATATGTAACTAAAAAGTGAAAATTGGTTGTTTTTGCGTTATTTTGAGCAAATTCGTTCTTCCTGTTTGAAACGAATTTTTGAAGCTACGTCACGACCATGATATACTTAGGTGTAAATCCAGAGTGGAGAGTGGCTGTCTGTCTTTTCCAGAACATTCTGACGTATGTGGGTGTGCGGCATTAATTCATGACAAAGACGTGCTTCAAACCAATCAGCGCGCTCTATTGTGTATGACGCGAAACTTCATTAATATGCATGATAGCTCCGAAGACTGTTTACCTGTTTACACTGTACAGACGGAAGAGAGACGCCACGTTGTGTTGCCAAAACAAGTGAAAGAACAAGAATTTGGAGACAAGAGTCATCGGTTTTGCATTTATTAGTGTGCTGCAACAAGGTTTTGTTTTCATTTTCCCTCTATGAGAGAGCTGCTGGACTCACGTGTGGATTACAGTGCACGCGACACGCGACAGAAATGCGTTTGTAAGGAAAATGTTTTACCCGAGAGCTTTTCGCATCTGGAAATGGTGAAATCCGGATTTGTCGCTCGTCTCCTTTTTGTCCTGTCGCTACAGATTAGGTAAGTGTGTGCGATCAGTGCTCTTTGTTTAACCCAGATTACAAAGTTTGTCGTATCTTCAGCAGTGCTCTTTCAGTTTTTAAAGACATACCTCAGTCAAAATGATTTAGTTACTAAGTTTACAGTATGTTAATATCACTGCAATATTACAGTACAATATTTAAGACTGAAAGATCCGCTGTAAATGCTGCTCTCTGAGTGTAAACATATAAACACAAACTATTCCCGTCGTGCAGGATTTTTGCCGCATTTTGTGACAGGATAGCCTATACAGACACGGCTTTCTAACGCTATCTACCTACCGAGTACATAAGTTACAGAGAAATGCGGAGGATTTTTTTTCTCTCATTCGCCATGCGTATCATATCAGCCTCTCTCTGTTTGTTTTGCCTGTGAAACTAAGCGCGCGCCCAAATGGAAACGCCCTTCTATGCATATCTTACCCTCTTTCCCTCCCCCGACACTCCCACACTCCCAGAGCTGGACACGCCCAACTTTCCTGACTTTTTTCAAAACAGAGGTGTGAAAACACCCTGCTGAGACAGGGGGTTTCGTGGCCCTTTAAATTGAAAAAAAAAAGGACTGAGTGTGCTAATATCACCACAATATGACGGTCTATACACTATACCTACACATTTGTCTGTCTAAACAGCTTGAAAAGTAGATTTTTCACCATAGGTGCCCTTTAAGGTTTACAGTGCCCACATGGAAACCGATTGCTCATTAGGACCTAGGGAAGACTGTTAGTCAGCTGAGGCTATAGCACTAACTACTGTAAGTGACTGTTTAACTTACTGAGGGATAATGTTCACCAAGTTATTCTACACTCACATTAGCATTTTCAAGTCGTAATCTGAAACAGTTCTAAATCTAAATTACAGGTAAATCCTCAGATTGCTGATGTAATCTCACTAGAGTACAATTTAATTAGCAAGAAATACATTTACCATCATATCTCCCAGCCATCATATGTCTGATCCAAATTTGGTTGGAATCCCTTTAAAAGAAATGCCTTGAATGGATAAACAACTTTGTTTGTTAGAGTCTACTAGACATTCTGTATTTTACCTTATGGCTTCTCTTCCATCCCATTACCCTAAATGTTCAAACTATAAAAACAGTACTGTGTAGCAACAGCTTTAGATATGTCATGAGAACGCAGCAAACTGTATGTCAGACATACCGTACAATTAAACAACTAGAGTAGGACTACAAGCCCTGAGATTCCAGAGGATAAATTCATACATCTGGATCACTTATTGATAAACTTCAACAGGACAGCAGAGCTCTGTGCATATGCAACATGTCAACAATTTTACCATGGTTACTTCATTTTTAAAGTGTTCCATCATCTTAGGGTATTCAAGTCTCTAGATAAGTGTGTCTGTTTCGAACGAGTGGGTAATCTTGACAGACATTGTTTTTGAAGCAAGTTTGCTTATCGACAAGTGACTTTGAAGTACAATCTGCCAGAGATATAATTGAAAGTGCAGCACTTTCAGTCGCAATCACCAGTGTAGCTTGCTACAGATTTTCCATTTCTTGTCCAGAACTTTTGGAGAGACTCCTTCTGACTTATCCAAGCATCATTCATTGGTCTGAAGAAGAGAACCAGTTGTCTTCTAGTGCTACCATCGCCATATTTCCATTATCAAGTTATCAGGACACAGTGAACAGTTAAATGAACAGCAGAAATTGAGATTCTCACATCTCAGCTCAGGGTAAGGGCTAAACAAGGCACTATCTGGTATGTTATATCCCTACACGGTTCCTTCTATGGGTCCACCTGCAAACGGAACTCCTTGTCTTCAAGTTTTGTCTCTGTTTCTTCCTCTTTGGTCTGTGGCGGGAGAGGCACAAATCCGTTTTGTTTATTGGGACTCTCCACAAAGAGAGGCAAGTTGGTGAGACTAGTGTTGACCTCTTTCTCAAGCTCCTCATCCTCTGCCTCCTTCTTCTCTTCATCCATTGGGGGAGTGTCACAGCGGAAGGAATCTAAGGCTTTCCGACCATCATCCGGGATGTTTTTCTTCAGATCCCTGTTCTTGTTCCGCTTGGCGAGTTTGGTGACTGAACCAAGCCGGTTAAAAATGTTGTCTTCAGAGTACGCCTGGCTAGGGTCACTCCTGCGATGCTCGTTCTGTTCTACTCTCAGACGCAGGTTGTTGAGCTTTGTGTCGATGCTCTCCTGGGAGGACGTCTTGAAGTTGGTGGCATCCAGGCTGTTAAAGGCAGCTCGTCGTTCAGGGGACAGCATGTCTAGGGAATGTGCTCGCTGGTCGAATCCCAGCTGCCTGCGCTCCATGCTGCGGATGGTGGCAGCCCTCTGAAGTTTATCGTGAACTTCTACGCTGAGTCGTCGCCTGGTCTCGCGCAGCTCCGCTCGAACGTTGGCCTTCCACTCAGCAGCGTGAGCTTTAATTTCACCCACCTTGAACAAGATGATAATGGTAAATATACCTGTGTGCATTCAGTTTTTCATGCATTCATTTTTACACATGATATTAAGATGCATTTCTTTCAATCCAATCACAAGTGGATGACACATAATACAGATCTGAAATATTTTGATCTGGATCACCTTTGACAAGAAATAGCCAAACACACATCCGATTGGATTGCTCTCATAGTATAGATGATGATGTGGTTGAATGTGCTAAAACTGCCACAAAAGACCACCTACTTTACAGCTATTGAGCTAATTACTCAAATTAGATAGGATTTAAATTTAAGTGTTTGAAATTGTAAGTTTAGTTTGAAAAAGGATGACGTGGCATTTTCATGGGAGCTAGCCAGGATTTCTGGATTAAGTAAAATATCCGGTTTTGGGATGTTTACACTGCATAGACTGACCATTATATGGCATTTGCAAGAAGTATATAGAGCAGACGGTTTCTTATTTCACATCGCTCTTTTGATTCTTTGATGTCATACTAAAATTGGTCTGCACTGCACCACTTGTGTGAACAAACAAAACTAATTTCTATGCATTTTTGCTCTGTAGATTCCAACTTCACATCCACCATGACTGGTTAATATGTACAATACCTGCACATTATTGGCACACACCAAGCGGCAACCTCCCGCTCACCCTCGTGAAGCAAATACAGAAGTAACTGAAACTGCAATTCATCAACATTCTGCTAGTCCTGGCTCCATATAGAGCAAATTTCTATTGACCCCACTGTTAAAATGGCCAACTTTACAGCAGAAAAAGGGTGTTTACAGCCTGGTACAAAGAACGATTTTGGTTCATATAGCTAATATTACTCTTCATGACAACTGTGAAGGGGTGAATTTTTTTAGAACTCATCCATTTCCTTTATATTAGGTTATATTAAGTCTGCATAATTAAGGGCGTGGCCACTTGAGTGACAGCTAGGTCTCGCTGGTCGCCGTCACTTCACCTCAGCTGATTCCAGCTGATTAGCCGCTGAACTCACCATATACATCGTATTTTTGTTTTGTTTTATGTGGCTTTACACAGTTAATTGCCTTTTGGAATTATTGGCCTCCATTTCCCAGGTGAATGAAATTATATACTTATATGCCATCTCTATAAATGTATTTGTTTTATTTAAGATCATTTATCATTTATATTTTTCTTTGGAACTTGAATGCACTCTAGAATCTGACAGATTGATTAGCTGTAGGCTCTAGAACAGTCATCTGAAGCGTTGTCATACAGTGTTATGACTGGATTTCATAAATAGCCTTGCATTTACTAACACAGATTATATCTGAAGTATTTGGATGTAATTTGCATTGCATCATCAAGAACAATGTTTGGTGGTTTAATTTATTACAACAGTGTTTTTAAAAGTCTAAACACTATTGAAATAGTATACAACCAAGCACATGTGGTCAGAACACAAACGAGTTGCAGGTAATGAAGTATTAAGCATTTCTCCTATAGGAAAGCCCGTCTAAGCAAAATGCTAGCAGGCGTCTGTAGCTCTGCTCACGCTCCGCCTCTTTGCCCTTGTTTGGTATCCCCCAGTCGATGCAATGATGCGCGAACAAAATGGCGACGGTTAGCCACGCCTACTGGTAGCTTCTTTTGGGTTCTTCAGAAACCTATAGGCGACGTCACGGATACTACGTCCATATATTTTACAGTCTATGGCGCACACCAGTGGTCCTCAAAGAACGGGCTGCGGATTACTACCAGTCTGTTGATCAATTGGTACCGGGCCGCATAAGAAATCATTATTTTTTTCTGTTTTATTTATTATCTCAGTCTGAACAATCTTTTATTTTGAAAAATCTTTTATAATTTAAAAAAATGACCGTATTCTCTCGGTTACATCTCGGTCACTTGAGTGCCCAAATTTGACCCACAAGCAGCAAAATTAGTAAAAATGCACACATGCCCCACGAGTCACGTGACAAGAACTGACCGATCAGCTTCAGCTTGTATGGAATATACACACTTCGGTAGGCTAATTATCTCAGACGAACACAGAACATCTAAACGCTGCAGTGCTTTGTAATTTTCTCCATAAATAAAAGAGACAGCAATGTTTTGATGGTCGACTAGCAACCTACGAACCCTACACACCCAATCCCCCTTCTGGTCCATGGTAAAATTGTTAAGTGTTGACCAGTCCACGGTGATAAAAAGGTTTGGGGGCACTGGCGTACACAATTAAAAAGAGGAAAACATCTATGTCATACGTTGAAAAAACACTTTTGTTATACCTTAAACATGTGACTGTACATACCTTGATTACATTTACTATTAAAAGTATATAGTATATGTTTATCCTGAAATGAACTTCGAAAGAGACACAATTATATTGTGTACATATTATGTCATATAGACACATTTAAATTACATAATATTTGTTTGTTTGTTTGTTTTGCATTGTAACACACTGGACAAGACATTTACAAACATTAAAAAAGCAGTACTCAAGTAACTGTATTTATACATTACATTTTATATAGTTTTTAAGTAAATTAAATGTATGAGATTGAGCTGATGGTAATTATTATTATTAACAATATTATTATTATTACATTAGGATTACATGTATCGAGATCTATCATCCTATTATTTATTCCTTATATACTCCTAAAATATCGATTAATAATGTAAAGCATGGCCATATATGTTGAGAAAAGGTTTGAAAAAATTCATCTAAATAATACAAATGACCATTATATTGTTTAGGTCAGGGGTGTCCAAACTCGGTCCTGGAGGGCCGGTGTCCTGCAAAGTTTAGTTCCAACCCCAATTAGACACACCCCAATTAGAATCAAGCTCTTTCTAGGTATACTAGAAACTTCCAGGCAGCTTGTGTTGAAGGAAGTTGGAACTAAACTATGCAGGACACAGGCCTTTCAGGAGTGTGTTTGGACACCCCTGGTTTAGGTTGAAAAGCTTGGCTTGAACACTCAACATAAATGCACTGCTAACAAAAATCTCACCTCCATTTTTGTCTTTTTAGAAAGCACCCTCAGCCAGTCTCCAATCATGCTTAAAACTGCTGCAAAGTAAGCCAGTCCAACCAGGATCCAGAACCACACCAGCGGCCTGTACCATTTACGGTACTCTATTCTTCTATTGCCTCCTGTAAGAGAAGCACAAATGACACATTCATTTCAGAGGAGGAAGCATTTGATTGTCTTTTAAACCTACAAGTGACTATTTTTGAGGAATACATCAAGTCCTCCTGCAAAATTCATGTAAGCTATTTTCCTGAGAACAGCAATCATACTCTTGACAGTTCATGATGCCTAGAAATGCAGAAGCTTCAAAACAACAGTGAAACCTTTTTCTAGAATGTGTTTTATAAAAATGGTGAATGGAAAATGTAGAAGAGAATCAAATAAATTGCGTAAGTAAAATTTAGTGTACATAAAATTTGTCTACCATAGTGTGCCACAATTAAACTATTCCTTTACAGGGATTCTAACTTCTGGTTCACTTAATATCCAATAGTTACTTTATAAAATATATGTTTAAATGATTAGTTTTTTAATAATTAGCTGATGGTTGAACCTAGGATCCAGGCCGTGGTACACTGGACCAGGTCTATACCCTCACAAGGGTGCTCGAGGGTTCATGGGAATATGCCCAACCAGTCCACATGTGCTTTGTGGACTTGGAGAAGACATTCGACTGTGTCCCTCGTGGCATTCTGTGGAGGGTGCTCTGGGAGTATGGGGTCAGAGGCGCTCTGTTAAGGGCCATCTCCTGTATGAACAGAGTAGGAGTCTGGTTTGCACTGCCAGCAATAAGTCAGACTTGTTTCCAGTGCATGTTGGACTCCGGCAGGGCTGCCCCTTGTCACCAATGCTATTCATAATTTTTATGGACAGAATTTCAAGGCGCAGCTTTGGGCTGGAGGGGGTCCGGTTTGGGGACCACAGGATTTCATCTCTGTTATTCGCAGACAATGTTGTTCTGTTGGCTTCATCGAACATGGACCCTCAGCATGCACTGGGGCGGTTTGCTGCTGAGTGTGATGCGGCTGAGATGAGAATCAGCACCTCCAAGTCCGAGGCCATGGTGCTCCACCGGAAAAAGGTGGTTTGCCATCTCCAGGTTGGAGGAAAGTCCTTACCCCAGGTGGAGGAGTTTAAGTATCTTGCGGTTTTGTTCACGAGTGAGGGAAGGATGGAACGAGGATACAAGCGGCCGAAATGAGTTTCCTCCGCAGGGTGGCAGGGCACACCCTTATGGAAAGGGTGAGGAGCTTTAACACCCGGGAGGAGCTTGGAGTAGAGCCGCTGCTCCTACACGAGAGAAGTCAGCTGAGGTGGCTCGGGCATCTGTTTCGGATGCCTCCTAGACGCCTACCTAGGGAGGCGTTCCAGGCATGTCCCACCGGGAGGAGGCCTCGGGGAAGACCCAGGACACTCTGGATGGACTATGTCTCTCAGCTGGCCTGGGAACGCCTTGGGATCCCCCCGGAGGAGCTGGAGGAAGTGTCTCGGGAAAGGGAAGTCTGGGGTTCTCTCCTAAGACTGCTGCCCCCCGACCCGGCCCCGGAAAAGTGGTAAAAAATAAATGATCGAATGAATAATTCGTTTTTACCCAGCAAGCATTTTTGTGTTGAAAAGACATCTAACAGACGTGCAAATGTAGATGTCTTAGCTAAAACAAGGCTAAATTTGGCAATAGTCCAAAAATAGACAGGAATGTATTACTACAAATCGGATGTCTGTGTAATCAGTGTGTTTTTTGGAATATTGTTATATTATTAGACTGTTAGATTATTCTATCAGATATCTATTAATCTACTTAGCCTTGTTTTAGCCAAGACATCCATGTTTGGTCTTTTAAACAGTGCTAGTGGGCAAATTACATGTAAATAAATCAGCCAGACATTTTGTTGTTGTTGTTCTGTTCATACCTGCAACATAATCTCCAATCCCAACAGTCGTGAGGGTGATGACCACGAAATAAATGGCCTCTAGCCCAGTCCATCCTTCAATGTGCTTGAAGATGATGGCTGGTATGGTGACGAAGAGGATGCAGCCGGCCAGGATGAAGAGCAGCGTAGAGGCAACTCGGATCTTGGTTTGGCTTATTTGATTGTGTTTGCGCTGGGGGGAAGGAAGGGGGTGAAATAGAGAGAAAAAATAAATACTATATCAACACGAACAATGAAGAGACACAGAACAAGAGCCGCTCTTAGTCACGCAAACAGCAGGTTCATAGCCAGCAGCGGCCACATGTGGCATGAGGAGATATTTCGTGACTTTGCGAAGGTGACATGTGTTCATTAGCTCTCGGAAGGGCCTATTGATGATCTGAAGGAGACTGATTAGCTCTAATGAGGTGCGATCTCAGCCGGTTCTGCAGATGCCACTGGCTCAGCATGATGGAGCCCGCTGCTATTAGGAGTCCTGGTTCTCTGTTTATTTACCAGACCTGAGCCTCTGCTGTGCAGGATCTGACTAACCTAACACAAACAAGGCCTGCGATACTCCTGACTAATGCTTCCCCCAGGAAGTCATGGAAAGAAGTGACTTTGCATTTTGCAATATGATAAACATCTCACTTGCCATGCTAAGGCTAGGTAAGACATTATAGTGGAATAGTCAACATAAAAATACATTGTTAGTTGTATTTGTTTGATTTAAAAAAAATAAAATCACAGCCATGTTTTCAGCTGTGTCTGTACCCAAAGTCTGTGATGGGTACATATAGTGGTCCATTTTCTGTCAAAACTTTGTCTGGCCGATATCAGCAGAGTGGCTCTGACTTTCAGTAATGACTCATCCTGACTGCAAATTTAAAAAAAAATAAAAAGCCAAAAGTGTCATAAAAATGAGCCCACGTCATATAAACCCCTTGGCATTGTGTACACTGGTATTAAAGGTGCCATAAAATGAGAAACTGTTTAATTATGTATAAACTGTACAAATATACCTAGGCATAAATGAATAACAAGAGTTCAGTACGTGGAAATGGCATACTGTGAGCTTCAACCACCATTAATTTCCTCTTTAAATCTTGTTTGAGCAAAAGGCCATTGACCAAATGTGAATCGGAACATAACAGTGATTATTATGTGACACTCTGGATCATTAATATGCATGACCTAATAGCATTTGATTGGCCACAATGTTTCCTAGTGAGATAAAAAAAAAATGATACAAAATGTTTTTGGGACTCTTATTTTGAAAATATGACAGGCAAGGGTGCGTTTCCCAAACAATGGCGTAACTCTCGGCTGAACTATCATAGTACGATGCATTGTTTGGGAAAAGATTGATGTAGTGATGAGTGTTTCCCAAAACACATAGTTTCTCTGACGCAGATACATCGTTTGAACCACGTTAGTTATAATGTAAAACGCCCATAATGGTGCTCTAAACAGGGTGGAGTAACAACTTCTTTAGAGAACAACCCATAATTTCTTTGTGCAAATTATATTGTTTTACACGCACACACATAAAAAAAAAAGCAATATTAGTTTTGGTAAAAACATGCACTCGCTTTTCATATTAATTGAAATATAATATACAAACATTAATAAGAATAATACATATTCTCTTCTAAAACATAAAATAACTTACAAAAGCTAACACGTATTCTAATATCATATATAAATCATATACATAAATAATTAATGAGACGATTTATTAAGAAATGAAATTTAATATTTATTAGGAAATGAAAAAAATCCTACTTTAATAATAATATTAATAATGATGATGATGATTGTTATTATTATTATTACTATTATTATTAAGTAGGATATTGTTTATTTATTTTTTTATTTTTCTGAAAAGTCTACTTTTACAATTTGACACATGCAAACCACTGCAGAAATCTACTAACCAACAGGTCATATACAGTACAGATACTTAATAAATAACCCACTATAAATTAAAAGCATTAACGTATGCTATGTTTTTTGTTTTCATAAGCTTTAGTGAACGTAACATAAATTCCGCTTTCCGCTTTATAGCTTTCGTCATGAGCCACGGCTGTGTTTAAAATGACATCAATGTATTCAAAGTGCACTGCGAAGGGAGCACAATTGTAAACATGAAGATCGCTAAAACTGAACTGAAGAGTAATGACTTTAATGCTTTTTTTTATAATTCCAAGTTTAAATGTTAGACTGTTCTAAATGAATAGGGCATAGGGGGGATAACTGGGAATAGCACACAGCCAAGAACTATGTTTCTAACTACAGCTCTAGAGGTGTAGTCGCAAGCATACAAGTTTGCGACGCAGTTTGCGAATGTTCATTGGAACGACGGATTTGGGAAACCCCAAATCAATGAACTATGTTTGTAACGATGCAACTTGCAACTTTAGTTGTCTAACCATGGTTTTCGGAAAAGCACCCCAGGACAGGAGAGTTTGGTAATGTTAATGCAACAGGCATCTCATATCATGACAGTTCATCAGAACGCTAAATAAGGGAAATTTGGACTCTGCATTTATTCAGCACCTCCAGAAGAGGCATAAGGTCTGTTTAATTGTATAATTTGTTAGTTTAACGTGTATATTATGAAATTAGTAGTTTATGTTTGTAATGATGCAACAGATACATGTAAACTGTTGAATAAGAGTTTATTGCATATTTATGTACAGTTGAAGTCAGAATTAATAGCCTTCCTTTAATTTTTTTTGTCTTTTTAAAATATTTCCAAAATGATGTTTAACAGAGCAAGAAAATTTCACAATATGTCTGATAATATTTTTTCTTCTGGAGAAAGTCTTATTTGTATTATTTGGGCTAGAATAAAAGCAGTTTTTAGTTTTTTAAAAAACATTTTAAGGTCAAAATTATTAGCCTCTTTAAGCTATATATTTTTCGATAGTCTACAGAACAAACCATCATTATACAATAACTTGCCTAATTACCCTAACCTGCCTAGTTAACCTAATTAGCCTAGTTAAGCCTTTAAATGTCACTTTAAGCTGTATAGAAGTGTCTTGAAAAATATCAAGTAAAATATTATGTACTGTCATCATGGCAAAGATAAAATAAATCAGTTACTAGAAATGAGTTATTAAAACTATTATGTTTAGAAATGTGCTGAAAAAAATTTCTCTCTGTTAAACAGAAATTGGGGAAAAAAATAAACAGGGGGGCTAATAAATCTGACTTCAACTGTATATGCATGATCATTCAGCTCTTGCTGTGATTTTATTGGAGTGAAAAGAAGGCAATAAACTTAATTAAACAAAATTTTGGATAGGGTGATAATAGTATTATGGCTGGGTGATATTGCAAAAAAATCATTTATCACGATATCATGTTTCATTCAGTATCTATAAATATTGAATATTTTTCACAATCCATTTAGGAATATTAGCATTTTTTATTAGTATTTAAAGTAAAGAAACCAACCATAATTTTTTTAATACATACGGCAACATTACAAATTGTAAAGTTGAATGACAACATTACCACTATGCTAAAAAAATCTTTCAGATGGGGTGCTAGTGGCTAAGATGCACAAGAAAAGAAACCCAAAAGCCACTCTGCCGACACCTTTTTTTGTTTACAATCTCCTTACTGCTGCAAGCGCCTGCACTCATGTTCACGTGTGTTGTTATTCTGACCTGAAGTGAAAATGACGCAACCCAAAACTTCACCATTTTTAAAGCGGTTTGCACTCGTGCTCCCCTGCCATCTTTCTGTAACTAGGCGACCATCAAATGTTTGACACAAAGACAAACCATTGCTGCAGCTCCGATACAAGTTTATTGAGAACAGTAAAAAGCAAGTGTTTGGATGTTCTGTGTTTGTCTGAGGTAATTAGTCTAATGTTACTACTGAAATGTGTATATTCCATACAAAGTGTGAAGCCGATTGGTTAGTTCTACTTACATGAATCACATGTTTTTCATCTAGGTGTACCTGGAAAATGTGCGCACTATTTGCACATCATGTGCACGTAGATCCCTATTAGCATGCGCAAGTCATGCGCCTTCATTGGAAATGACAAACTTACACCCTAAGCTTATTAGCATTGCTTCCAAGGTTTTAACAGATGTTAAACCCACAAAATACAAATCTAAATACATCAAAATCAGTCCCATTTGTCAGACAGAGTTATAATTTAGCCTATATTTCACAGCATAACTCATTAGCAAACTATGCTGCTTACAGATACCTCACTCAGATGCTAACTTGACATAATGTGACAAGGAATCTACTCAGTTTGTAAAAATGATTTTTGACAACTGAGCTAGGATTAGTTTTTATGAGTATATTTCAGAGTACATCACACTGTGAATGTCAGAGACTGACATGAGCAGCTGGAGCATGAGAGCAGACCTCATTAATATCCACAACCCTTCCAAAAAAATAAAAGAAGGTCAGAGCATTTTTTTCATATGTAAACCAGAGCAGGGTTCACATATAAAAAAGACATATAAAACCTTTTCTGGAAAACTTTTGCACTTACCTTAGTCACATACTGCATACAGTTTAAGCACATTGTGTCAGTGCATTTTCAGGGCACCTTTAAGATGCATTTTGGCACGTAAACAACACTAAATTCATGTTTAAATGAGGTCTGAAATGTTTAGAGTTTGTCATCTTTCGAGCATTTGTTGAAAAAGTAGTTGAAAATCCACTTGATCAGATTGTTTTTCAATAATTTGGTTGAATGTATTCAAACAATTACAAATGACCACCTACTCTCTGCCTACGGACTTCATTCTAATGCATTGCAGGTGATTTTATTGAAGTGCCTTTACTGTCTAAAATTAGAAATATTAGATCTGAAAATCAGAAAAAGCCTATAAATACACCCACTTACAGACCCTCCTGTCAAACAACTCTGGAAAAAATGATCAAAAGTGGACAAAACAGAAAGACCAAACACTATCTGCAAATAAGAATGTGTCTCCCTCATCTACTGATTAATCAAAACACATCTATAACAGGCGTAAAGTCTTGTTTCTATGCACTACAGTTTACTTACCCTGAACATTTTTTCCACTTTAGCGATGCTCTTCACAAAAATAGTCCCTAGTTGATCACCGACACCAGCCAGCAGAAAGCCAAAGAGTGGGATGCCAAATATTGCATAAAGAATGCAGAAAATTTTTCCACCCTCTGTGCTTGGAGCGATGTTACCATAACCTTAGAAAAACAAGAGAGCAAAGGTGTAAGTTAACTCAGCTAGAAAGAATAGTGGCATTAGTATGTCTACCTACAGTATATTCAATGTGACATGAAAGATGCACTGGGAAATCACATACAGTTGAAGTCAGAATTATTAGCCCCCTTGAATTATTAGCCCCCCTGTTTATTTTTTTCCTCAATTTCTGTTTAACGGAGAGATTTTTTCAACACATTTCTAAACAATAGTTTTAATAACTCATTTCTAATAACTGATTTATTTAATCTTTGTCATGATGACAGTAAATAATATTTTACTAGATATTTTTCAAGACACTTCTATACAGCTTAAAGTGACATTTAAACTGGGTTAATTAGGTTAACTAGGCAGGTTAGGGTAATTAGGCAAGTTATTGTATAACGATGGTTTGTTCTGTAGACTATCAAAAAAATATAGAGCTTAAAGGGGCTAATAATTTTGTCGTTAAAATGATGTTTAAAAAATTAAAAACTGTTTTTATTCTAGCCGAAATAAAACAAATAAGACTTTCTCCAGAAAAAAAAAATATTATCAGACATACTGTGAAAATGTCCTTGCTCTGTTAAACATAATTTGGGAAATATTTAAAAAAGAAAAAAAAAATCAAATGGGGGGGGTTAAAAATTCTGACCTATACAGTATGGGATTTATAAAGGACTGCAAACTACACAAAATCAAATGAATGAATCGTAAACATCTTTTTATTCTCCCAGATATACAGTAAATCAAGTCTCTAATTGTGTGTTAAAGAGACTGAAATATGCAATCTGCTGTGAAATTACTCACCCTCAGGCCAACCAACTTTTTTATTTTATTTTACATCATCAGAACATTATTAAAGTTAAATTAATAAGTAAGGGATAATGTACATCTAGCCAGTTGTTCTCGCAGAATAATGTCCAAAACACTTATCAGTAGCCTGATGCGAAGCTTAATTCTCTATTCAGGCTCTATTCTGCAAGAACAACCGGCTAGATGTACATTATCCTGTTTTTACACGGCTACTTGCCACAAACGTAAACAACTACACACAAAATATTGATGTGAACTGTTTAGTGACAGGTGTTCTGTCGATGTGTCTTACCTTGCAGACTGTCCTACCTCCCATTCAAAAAATAAGTTGCACATTATGATGATGCAATATGCTACCTATCAGATTTTAATACTGAGTAGTGTGATATGAAGCTGTAATATCGCCCTAACCTACCTAATCCCTAACCCTAACCTCAGAACTATTTTAATACAATTTTGGTAGCATTATCTGATGGGTAGGATAAAATGTCAGGAGAACGGTCAATGATTCATAGTACCCTGATGTGCCTGTGTTTCTGCGGTTGTTATGTGGTAATAACTTACAATGTTGTGATAAATTATTAGCCATATAATAAATTCATTTATTCATTTTCTTTTCAGCTTAGTCCCTTTATTAATCTGGGGTCGCCACAGCGGAATGAACCGCCAACTTATCCAGCATATGTTTTACACAGTGGATGCCCTTCCAGCTGCAACCCATCACTGGGAAAACCATGCAATAAAATATTATTAAATATTTTAAAGATGAATGCAGCAATGTACAGAGACATCCTGAATGAAAACCTGCTTCAAAGTGCTCTTGACTTCAGACTGGGGCGACGGTTCATCTTCCAGCAGGACAATGAGCCAAAACACCGCCAAAATATCAATGGAGTGGCTTCACAACAACTCGGTGAATGTCCTTGAGTGGCCCAGCCAGAGCCCAGACCTAAATCCTATTGAACATCTCTGGAGAGATCTGAAAATGGCTGTACACCGTCCCTTCCCATCAAACCTGATAGAGCTTGAGAGGTACTGCAAAGAGAAATGGGCAAAAATTCCCAAAAACAGGTGTCCCAAGCTTGTGGCATCATATTCAAAAAGACTTGAGGCTGTAATTGCTGCCAAAGGTGCATCAACAAAGTATTGAGCAAAGGCTGTGAATACTGATGTACATGTGATTTTTCAGCTTTTTTATTTTTAATAAATTTGCAACAATTATGGGGTATTGTGTGTAGAATTTTGAGGAAATAAATGAATTTAATCCATTTTGGAATAAGGCTGTAAAATAAAAAAAAATGTGGAACAAGTGAAGCGCTATGAATACTTTCCGGATGCTCTGTATATGCTTGTTTGACTCTAAAACTGCTTACAGCCACTGTTTTGCATTTAATTAGTCACCAAGGACCACATTTCAACTCAAAATCTTCATTAATGTTCTACTGCAGAAGCCTGAGAGTGAGTAAATTAACAGCAAGTTTTTTATATTAGGATGAACCATCTCTTCGATTTCAGCCAGATACAGTTGCAATCAGAATTATTAGCCCCCCTGATTTATTAGCCCCCCTGTTTATTTTTTTCCCCAATTTCTGTTTAACGGAGAGAAAAAATTTTCAACACATTTCTAAACATAATAGTTAAATAACTCATCTCTAATAACTGATTTCTTTTATCTTTGCCATGATGACAGTAAATAATATTTTACTAGATATTTTTCAAGACACTTCTATACAGCTTAAAGTGACATTTAAAGGCTTAACTAGGTTAATTAGGTTAACTAGGCAGGTTAGGGTAATTAGGCAAGTTGTTGTATAACGATGGTTTGTTCTGTAGGCTATCGAAAAAAGAAATAGCTTAAAGGGGCTAATAATTTTGATCTTTAAATGGGTTTTAAAAAATTAAAAACTGCTTTTATTCTAGCCGAAATAAATCAAATAAGACCTTCTCCAGAAGAAAAAAATATTATCAAACATACTGTGAAAATCTCCTTGTTCTGTTAAACATCATTTGGGAAATATTTAAAAAAGAAAAAAAAATTCAAAGGGGGTTCAATAATTCTCATGGCAACTGTATATACTGCAGGTTTAACGCTGGTAAGAAATTACCAAACCTCTGTGGATCAAAATGTGTCTATTGAGAGGGCGTTCAAAGGTATAACAACTGAAGTGTAAAAACTAATCTTGTTTATTCCTTTGTGCACTGGCTGCTGGACGGCTGAGCCAATAAGAAATGACACTGAGAGTCCTGTCAGCATTTAGATACTAACCTGTATTGCACAACAGCTTCTTTAAGTAATCAATCACAGGCTCTGGCAGGTAACAATGCGAGCAGCTTATGGACTTCAAGTGTACTACATCAAACCTCCAATGGAATGCTACAATGCCAGTGAAATACTGCCTCCCTGTACGTGCATTATGGCGGTGTGTTTCATATGTATTAGTTACAGACTTGATCTCGCCATTTATTTGATCTCACTGAGGCCATAAAATGTATCTAAAATCAATAAATTGCTCTGAAAGCATCAGTAGGTTCATTTGGATTGACAGCAGAAGCAAGCAGTTTCACACATGGGATATAAATGGGTCTGAAGGAGAAAATAATGATTGATGGTGGTTATGGGGTCTGGCATATCGACTGAAATTGAGACCATAAATGTATGACACAAGCAAATGCCTCGTATTTGGCTTGAGTTGTGCATTTTAATGTGCTTTGAAGTCATATACAAGGCTCGTTCCTTATGGTGGAAGTTTGAAATGTATAAATAGTATAAAAGGATGTTACCTATTGTTGTTATCACAGTTCCAGCGAAGAAAAAGGAACTTCCTAAGTCCCAGTGACTGGAGTTATAGGACGTGTCTCCAATAGGACTGACTCCAGCGTTCACCGCTTCTACAGAATGCTGGGAAGAGATAAGACTGAGGTTTAGGTCATTGCCTGAGCAGCACATCTTTAAAATGATTAATAGACTAGTCCAGTGACAGCTCATTTAATGTGGTAATGAAAATACAATTGGGTCTCATGCCATAAAAAAAGAAAGTGATTGTAACAACAACATGGACTAAAACTTTAAAGAGCCCCTATTATGGGTTTTTGAAAATGACCTTCTATGTAGTGTGTAACACAGCTCTAAGTGAAGTGAAATATCCAGCTAAGGCTTAAATCTCAAAGTGGACAGTTTTTAAAACTATTGATTCATCTAAAAAAAGAGTTGACTCATAGTGGTTTAAATGAATCGTCTTGATAACGAGTCTTTAGCCGTTTCGGCGTGACGTGGATACGAAACATAAGTGTTGTGTGCGCAAATTTAAACCTGCGGCCCCGCCCACTAACCCAGCAGCAAAGACAAACAGATCCTGAAGTCATGAGTCATGAAGACGCTGTGCTTACCTGGATATTATTGGAAGTGTGAGGGAAAGGAGTGCTTCAGAAATCTGCACGCTTACAATGGGCAATCTATCAGTACACAGCTCATGGATTAGTTTCTTCCTCCATCTTGTAATGGACAGACAATACAGCAGGGGTGCGGGCAAAATAAGGACAGTTTATAGGGCACACAGTCAAACAAAGGCAGGCTGCTGCATGCTGTGCGCAGCACTGGAAAGGCTTACAAAGGCTCAGGGTGAGCGCGATGGGAGCCCGCAGAGATAGCTTGTCAGCGGACAAAGGAGGAGCGCTGGTGAGCGCTACAACCCCCCCGGCTGGGGATGTGATCAGGTAAGCAGAGTACAGGTAAGCCCTGAGAACATATAACAGTTCAGGCAAGAGGTGCCACAGAAATGATTGCAAATAGAAATGATCTACATGTTTTGTTACTTGTAACCGCTTGTACTGTATCAGGTTAACTCTTTATATTCTCATATCACGTCTAAAGCCACGTTGAAAACGCGACTTGTGCTGCTTTGTTTACGAATTTAAATGCGTTTGTGAGCTCGTTCCACTGCCGTTTGTTGTTGCTATGGCCACCGTTAGCTGTTCCTACACATGTGCAGCGGTCAAGGTTCAGAATAGTTTAGCTTTTGCTGCTGTGTGGATTAATACTGAATGTGTGTCATAGTTAAGAATAGAGCAATATGCTGGTGTTTAACTGCACTGCTTTCTGCGCTGAGGTGTCTGAATAACACTGTTGAGAACCGGGTATTGTTTACTATGGTGTTAGTTAATTTACTATGAAGCGTGTTTCGGGCGTCCGCTGCGATCATATCCTATACCAATGTTGGCGACCTGGGGGCTTGATAAACCGCACTGGGCATTTTACTGTCTCGCGCTGAACGCTGTCGACCAATCGCAACAGGCTGTCATCGGTCCAATCAGCGCAGATTAGCTTTGCGCTAAGGAGGGGTTTGAGAACAAATGAATCGCTGAACGATTCATATGGGAGTCGCTGAGATAATTAGGTAAAAATAAATTCATACTATAAGACCATGAAAGTGTTTTTTGACCTTGCATGCATATCAGTATGTTGTTGGAGACCCATAAAACTGAAATATGACCCTTTTTAATGTGTAATAGGGGCTCTTTAAATGCTGTATAAAGCATTTATAAAATAAACAACTGTAAAGGCCAGAACAATTTAGGGCTTTGAACAATGTACTTTGTGTAGTTTTTACTTTATATTTCACTTCACTTTACATTATACATAAAATCAAACATATAAAAATATAAAATAAAACAATGCATTTACCCTTATATTTACTGAGACAGATATACAATACAAAATGTACAATATAAGTACAATGTAATAACGTATGCGCATAATAATTAAGTGTATTGTAACAAACAGTTCATTTAAATGTAATTACATAGTAATTAAGGGCATTTAGTATAAAGTGGGACCAAAAGCTTTTAACTACAGCATTAGCATTTTCTTTACAGTGCTCAGCATATATGAGTGCACCCCTCACAAATCTCTCTTTTAAATTCATATTTTTAATAGGAAGCTTTACAATATTATATTTGTGCATATACATTGGATTATTCAGTACTGAAGTCAAATCTGGAGCTTATCTAACAAAATAACTTACGATAACGGTCCAAAAACAAGTACACCCAAATGTATGATATAGAAAAATATTAAATATAAATTTTAAAAGGAGGAAAAATCAAAAGAAGCAAAAACAATAAAAAAAATTGTTGAAATTTTGTAGGTCGTAATTGTTTTTCTGCAATATTTTGCTTAAATTTAATTGCATTATATTTCATTTTCTAAATATGTTTGATGACTAAAATATTATTTTAATGAATATATCTGTTTAATGAATCTGTTTTGTTTAAATGCATCAAAATGCATTGCCTATATTCACTAAGAAATGGATACAAATATTCATTTTCAAAATGGGGTGTACTCAATTATGCTGAGCACTGTATGTCATTTTTTACCACATTGCAGCACAGCCCTAAAAGTACCTTCAAGAGTTCATAGCGCAGAAGATACATCTTAAGTTTTGAAATGATACTGTATTCATAAAAAATTGAATATTCCAGCAAAATTTACAATGGTAGATACCCAAAATGGCTCGTATGCAAACTACACACAGAAACGCGAACTGACCTAGCCGAGGCTCGAACAGTAACCTTCTTGTTCTAAGGTGAAAGTGCTACAACTTTGGTAAGTATCCGATGGCAGCGGCCGCCCGAAACCCGGTGCATAGTACAGTTACCTAGTTCTCATCTCTGTTATTCAGACATTCCCGACACCAAGCTAACAGGCCGCGTCACATGTTGTCATTGTTCAAAAATAAACCAATGTGATGTGAATATAACACCAACTTCACCTCAGTAAAGCAGGCTAGGCAGAACAGAGCTATTTACTGATGTTTTATTGTTGAACTAAATAAAAATCTACATTATCTGTGCTGTAAAAGGTCCCTTATGAAAGTGAAAATAGTCACATCAATCTTTCGCCAGAAGATTTCAGTGGCTAAACAACACTTCTGTGCATATAACCAGAGCTTGACAATAACATTTTTGGTCACCAACCACTGTGGCTAGTAGATTTACTAGCCACTCGCCATTTTTTTACTAGCCACACTTTTGTTGTTGGGAAAACATATTTTATATGCTTAACTTTGACATGGTAAAATTACTTGATTAAGATTTTGTGTTATGTTCACATGGCTCCTCATTCATTTCACTTTTTGTGTGTGTTGTGTATGAGCTTGCCCAATGTGCATGAGCAAATGGGTTGTGTTGCATTGCATTTAGTTTTTATTTAACATGACTTTTCTGGCCTCAAAATTAAGGATTTTCCAAATTTATCTCTGACCACACCAAAAATAAATAATAATTATTTGTTAGCCACAAATTTTAAATGTGTAAAAACAAGCAAAATATAGCGGTGTACAGTTGAAGTCAGAATTATTAGCCCCCTTTTGAATTTTTTTTCTTTTTAAATATTTCCCAAATGATGTTTAACAGATTCAAGAAATTTTCACAGTATGTCTGATAATATTTTTTCTTCTGGAGAAAGTCTTATTTGTTTTATTTCGACTAGAATAAAAAAAAGTTTTTAATTTTTTAAAAAATTTAATTAAATAAACATTTTTAAATTATTAGCCCCTTTAAGCTATTTTTTTTTTCAATAGTCTACAGAACAAACCATCATTATACAATAACTTGCCTAATTACCCTAACCTGCCTAGTTACCCTAATTAACCTAGTTAAGCCTTTAAACGTCACTTTAAGCCGTATAGAAGTGTCTTGAAAAATATCTAGTCAAATATTATTTACTGTCATCATGACAAAGATAAAATAAATCAGTTATTAGAGATGAGTTATTAAAACTATTATGTTTAGAAATGTGTTGAAAAAATCTTCTCTCCGCTAAACAGAAATTGGAGAAAAAATAAACAGGGGGGCAAATAATTCAGAGGGGCTAATAATTCTGCCTTCCTACATGCGCTTTTTAATTCAACAAAACTTTTCTTTAAAAAAAATTGACATTTAAAAAGAATTATTGTCATGTATCTAAAATATGCACAGTAATCTGACCTGACTAAAGGTCCCAGATCAGCAGTTAACTACACATAAATGGGGATTTAATCTCATACTAAAGCAATATTATTGTAAAAAATATATAAGTAAACTATATTAACAAAAATAAAAATAACTGTAAGCAAAAGAAAGCAGGTAAAAAAAAAACATAAATGATATTGAAATGATGATCACGTGCACACGGTTATGTTAGGCCTGTTAATAATCTGTTCAAAGAATAATTAAAATGAAAGCAGTGACCACTGCTGCTTACAAAATATATATTTTTGTAAAAAAAAAACATATTGAGCTCTTGAGCTATTTCATAGAGAACCGATCACACCAGTTGCGTTTCCTCTGGGCACGGTTGCGAAAGTTAACGGGAGCACACGTGCTTTTTAACAGTCGTGCGCATCATATCACCTGTGTGCGCGAGTGATCATTCTATCATTTGGTATTGACCGGATTTCTTTTGCTTGCACGAACACAATTAGTTTTGTCAGTCGTGCTGCTTCTCGATTCTAAGATCACATTTGCACGTATATTGGGCTATCTTTGTTATCAAACCCTGCTTTTTAAAAAATGACACTATAAAAATGATTTCCAACCAGCCAAAGTGGCTATAGGCCGTGTCTTTCTAACCCGCCACATCTGAAATCTACCCGCATTTGGCGGGTTGGTGGGTGTTAATGTTAAACCCTGGATATAACCCATTCGTAACAACAAAATCTATACACCAGCTTTGCGTGACTACAATACTTAAACATAACATCACCTGTCTAAAAGAAATACTTCATTTAATACTTAAATTTACTTTAATCGTTACTACTGGAATGTGAAGAGACTTTCAACCAGCACAACAAAAAATGTTTCTGAAGACAATCACCTACTGCACCTTTAAGCTGCTTTGACACAATCTACATTGTAAAAGCACTATAGAAATAAAGATGAATTTAACACCATCTAGCAATGCCTGAAACAATTCTGAAAAGATGAAACAGTTAATAGCTCCTCCTCTGACAGACAGACTGTAGTTTCTGACGTATTGTGATGGTCAAGGCATCCTACTGAGCAAACGATCCAAATGAGCTGTCCAGCATTAATGAGCCTTTGATGATCAGATGTATCATTAATAGAGAGGAACAGAGAGTGCGGATCAGAAACAGGTCACTCAGCCCAATAGGAAGCCTGCAGAGCAGATGGAAGTACTACAGCGAGATCAACAGGAAGCGGCTCAGGTGTGAGGAACGAGCATGTGGGCAGCTGAAGGGCAGGAAGACAAGGGCAGATTTAGAGTCTGTCGGTCTAGACTGCACACGTAATGACAAGCTTGAGCCAAGAGTTTGACAGAAAGTGATTGGGATTTTTAAATAATCAATAATTGATTTGGGGGTGAAAAGAAACTAAAATAGCCATTTCAATCTTTTGTATCTTTCTAATTAATCAGCTGAAGATTTTATTCTCAATCCAAGAATGGAAACTACTGTCGCATTGTTGGGGGATCTTTGAGGAGCTCAATTCTTTTTTTTATGTGATGTTCTTAACCGTTTTTGTGCAAATGGGTTTTACCTCAACACAGACTGCTAGAAAAGCACAAATTTGCATTCCATCTGTCTCGGCAACACTAACTCTTGAATTGATTAGAAAAACATCTTACTCCATCTGTATATCAGAGCAACTTGGAAGTGTCTTAATCTCCTACAGGGAGACATTTTATCACTTTTTTAAGATGGTGAGAACCTGATTTTAAAGCAACACAAATGTTTCTTAACAGCAGAGAGCAGGGGCCTGTTTCTGTAAGCAGGTTCAACCAACTCGGAGTTTAAACTTGAACTCTGAGTTGATTTACTGAGAGATTAAAAACTCAGAGTTTTTGGTTTCAGAATAGCTGATCTGGGGTGCGTTTCCCAAAACCATCGTTAGCCAACTAAGGTCGCAAGTTCCGTCGTTACAAACATAGTTCTTTGATTCGCTGTTTCCCAAATCCATCGCTCCAACGAACATTCGCAAACTGCGTCGCAAACTTGAGCCCTTGAAACGACACCTCTGGAGCTGTAGTTAAAAGCATAGTTCCTGGCTGTGTTCTATTCCCACTTATCCCCCCTATGCCCTATTCATTTAGAACATTCTAACATTCAAAGTTGGAATTATTAATAATAAAAAAGCATTAAGGTCATCTCTCTTAGGTGTAATTTGCTTTCAAAGTATTTTTACAGTTCAGTTTTAGCGATCTTCATGTTTACAATTGTGTGGTAGATAGCCCTTCGAACGAAGATTTTTCAGGACCACACTCGAAACCAAGGGGTAAGAAAATTTCCCAAAATACACCAGCCACATCGGCAGGATAGCTGCATCCGGAAGTAAGGAGATTTACAAATTAGTATTTATTTGTCATTATTGCAAATTTTTACAACAAACAAGTATATGTTTTAATATATATTTATAACCGTGTTCGTGTTTTACCATCATACGCTCAAATAAAACCCGGTAAATTTCGCTATCTATAATCCATAGTAATAACTCTTGTACAGCAGTCCCACAACATTCTGACACTCGAAGACACTCGAATACCCTGTCAGTAATGTCTAGTGGTTGGGAATGAGCTTTTTACAGTGTCTGCTATAATGTTAATGTAGTTTTTGGTGTGTTTACATAGATGAATATGGCCACTGTGTAAATGTGCAGTATAGTTATGATCTTATTGCCACATTAGATCGCTATGATAACATGATATATCCCTTCAGTGATTTCCTGAAGATAAATACCAAAAAATAAAGCAACTGGAATAACTACAGCAGTCGCGATCATCGATCTCATATGAAGTAAGACACTGCGATGACATATGATGACATCTGCAGGTGTTGTAGTGGTGTCCCATTTCTTAGGGGTAAATTTTGAAGCCCTTTCCCTTCACACTCGGTTTTAAGGGCCAAGGGGAAGGTGTACAAAAATAGAATTGGGATTGGGCCTGTGTGTCCTCTCACTCCTCACTCACAGGACCAATTTCAATTATTGGTAAATACATACTTGACAATGCTCACTTAACTTCATTCTTGCAATCTGACCTCTGTTGTTGTTTATACTTCAGAAGGATCATGCCAAAATCTAACTGATATTGTGTAGTCCTAACTATTGCATTATGCATTCTAATTTTTTAGGCAATAAAGAGTACTGTATATGGGTGCCAAATGTAAAGTATAGTTACAAAAAGGCATTTTTTGCACCTTATTTTATTGCTGAGAATGCCTGACAGTGCCATCTTCTTTATTTATAAAACGTGAGAAAAATTTTATTTTTCCCTGAAAATTTACCCTTTGCCTTTATTTCACGCTAAGGCGTAATTGATTCATTTACTTTCCTGCTGACTCGCATGCCACAAAATATGGATTTATTTATTAGTACTCATGCATCACAGTGAGTGCTCCTGTAAAAGTCATGTAGAATTTGACAAAATAAGACATTTCAATACACTGAATTGTGATCTGATTACTGAAAACTTTTGTTAATACCATTTCAAGAGTTCACACTTAACTGATGATTGATTATAAAGCTTGTTTGGCATGCTGTCCCGGGAGAGAGCCCTGAGCTCATAAGATCCTCGAGCTCGGGGCTCCCTCCCAAAGCAAGGCGAGAGGGGAGTTTGAGCTCAGGTAGATCTCGAGAACTCCCCGTCATAGTGGCTGTAGAGCAGATAGTAGTTTCTCTTTAAAGAGATAAGTACTAGGTAGGAGCAAGTCTATGGTGTTGATTTGGATTAGTCGAACTTAGGTTGCATGTTTTTGAGCGGTGGGAGGAAACCGGGGAACCCAGGGGAAACCCACGTGAGCACACGGAGAACATGCAAACTCCACACAAAAATGTCTGCTGGTTTGGTAAAACCCGGAACCAGAGATGTTCTTCTTGTGAGGCAACAGTGCTAAGCACTGGGCCACCGTATCACCCATCTAGGAAGGAGGAGGAGTAGGGGTGGAAGGGGGGGATTCTTCAAAGCAAAGAGGTGATACGTATCACCCATCTAGGAAGGAGGAGGAGTAGGGGTGGAAGGGGGGGATTCTTCAAAGCAAAGAGGTGATACGTAAACAATCGTATTTATAGTAGCTTAGGAATCGTCTGATTGGTGAATTGTGAATTGGATAATGCGGGTCCTGCTGCTAGCAATCATAAGCACGTGATCCTTTCAAAATTAGTTTATAAATAAACTCCACGTAGAAAAAAGGGCCATAATCACAGTCTTAGATACTGATGCCCGATTCACCCGGGGCTTCATTGTCAACCCTTGATGGAGGGATGTCTGAAGTTGGGGCTGAACCAATCATCATTGCAGCGTCAGCCAATGAAATTAGTCCGCAATCGGCTACTGTCTGAGTTGGGGTATTTACATAAAGCAATCTGATTAACTGACGCTTCTATACGCTTATTTCACGCGACCGCCATTTTAGAACACGAAAGCGAGGCTGCGGTGGGAAGAAAGCCGGAAGTATAGGATCAGCACTGTAAACATTGCAACAATATGCTGTGTACTATAAACCTCTAGCTGTTGCTGCGACTTCAAAATGCAAAAATGGTGTAAACATCACTTTAATATCATTCAGTTCAGTTTAATATAAACAATTAAAAGCATATCAGGCATCAAACAACATCATAATCTCTTTAAGAGTAACCCGCTTAAGTGTCCTCCTAGACTTCAGTCCAGGGCAGCTGGTAAACACCGTGGGGACGCTTCTCTGCTTCAGCCTATGTAACCCGGTGAGTGATAAAACAGTGCAGTCCTCTGTAGCACATCTTCGTGTTGTCTTTAACAGTGTTGTCCCGGTACTGAAGTTTTAAAAACGTCAATTTCCCGCTAACATTTACGCGCCGCTGAGCGCGCTCATAAACAGCTGATTTGCCGTAGTGTTCACCAGTGCTCAACAGAATGACTGAAGGTTATCAGCTCGCTGCTCTTCACAGATTGAAAACACACATAGACGGATATTGGAGCGTTTTAAAGCCGTGAAGATCAGCGGATTCATCAACGGATCGCTCGTCAGTGTTTGCACTCAGTAAACAGCAGTGCTGGTGAGTTTGGTGAACTGATGACCTTTACAGCCAATCAGAGTGACTTCTGTTGAGCACGTGAACACAATGGCCAATCAGCGCTGTTTAAGAACTCCATGAACATTGTCTGTAATGTTAACGAGAAATTGCCGTTTTTTATATTTCATTACGGAAATTTTGTATCGTGACAAGTCTAATATAGTGAAAGAATCAGTTCATTAACTTGAGTTTGATGAATGGCATCTAAAATGTGTGTTTGGGAAAGAAAACATTAGCTAACTAGTGCCATTTCCCTTAACTCAGCTGAAAATGAGGTCAAATATCCCTTTTTATTTTCACTATTCATTCAGAACGGACCTTAGGGTCATTCGGAAGGCGCTGAAATCATAAATTTGTGTCACTTTCTCTTCACTGATAAGATATACAGCCAGGTACACAATATTCCCGTGTGACTCAGCCTATACTTCCGGGTTTCTTCCCACCGCAGCCTCGATTTCACTGTTAATAATGGCGGCCGCGTGAAATCAGTCTATTAGCGCATGAACAGTTGAGAAATTCCCAACTTCTACAGCAAGCAACGCCACTGAAGCAATGCAGACGGATCAAGAATTTAGTTTGCCAACGCTTGACGTCACCAATTCAAAGTGAATGGGAAACGTTGGTGCTGAAGCCCCATGTTGAATAGGGCTTGAGAATGGGTAATTAATGGTGATTGAGCAAAACATGCATATCTTATCAGCAAACTAAGGTGGTATAATCAGTAGAAAATCTCCTCTGAACACCAGAGGATGTTCTAATGCAGAAACTCCAAACACCCATGAAGAAGAAAAGAAGAAGAAAAAATTCCCATAGCATTGCATTATAAACAGAAGATTTAACTGCTTTCATTGATTAAGGGTGAGTTCATGTGTAGAAAATGCTGCTCCATATGAAAGCGTGTGAAATCCATATGAAAATTCCTTTGATTAATCACTCAAACCTATTAAGTGCCTCATCGTGATATTTACAGAGGGTGTTATGTATTCAAAACCACTGAAATGTGACATGTTACAGTACATTCCTTGACAGGTTTTGTACTCCCTCTTCAAAATGCTTCAAAAATAAGATAAATGGAAAGAAGAATACACAACAGTATAATGGCAAATGCACTGGAACATTTCCCTTCATTTCCTGCCAAGTAGAGTTATGTAACTGGAGGTACAGAATTTGAACAAATGCAAAAGCAATTCCTAGAGCTGTAGACCAGACAGACAAGGTGTTGTAAACTAATGCTTGAACACTTCCTGGCAATTTTAGCTGCTAACACCTTTCAAGAGTTAATGTACACGCATTAGTGCACATGCTCTGTCTCGTCCACAACTCAAGGAAGTGCTTTGGCATTTCTTCAAATTTTTCACCTCCATTTACATCATTGTCAGACTGCAGAGCATATGCGCGGCTCACAGCCTGAGCAGATCGAATGCAACAGCTTACATTTAGCTAATCCACAAGCTAGCCTGAATCATCAATGCCTTGCAGCATTTATAATCAGCAATACCAAAAGTTACATCGTTTGCAGCAGATCTGTTTTCCATTTTTCTTTGTCTTGCATTTTCCAGCTCAAACAAAGGCAGAAGCGGACACAAAACCACTGTCATTTCCACCTCGCACAAGCTCTTACAGAGTCAGCAAGACCGTGCTATTCTGAAATGGTGCTTTGTTACAAGGCTTTCAAATGCTGCTGGTTCTAAATTAAATTAGGGTTTCAGGTTATTGATTCAATTATGGTTTTTAACCTCCTCGCCTCACACATTCCAAAGAACATTGAGATGGGCGGGCTTTACATTTTCCCCTGACTATACTCCTGATGGAGCCCCATTAGAGCAAAAATGACTCAAGATTCCCCAGTAGATGCTTTTAAGTCTTGATTGCTCTTTATCAGCAGAGCTGAATGTTTATCACTGCACATTTATCAAAGAAGCTTCTGGGCCTTTAATCTGACTTCATCCTAGGTGTAATATCCTTAGCATTTCAGACCCAAAATCAAACTATATTGACAACTCAACACATGTAGTAGAACTGCACGATTCTGGCTAAAATGAGAATCGCAATTTTTTGCTTAAAATAAAGATCACGATTTTTTCACGATTCTGTAGATGTTAAATAAAGGTTAATATGAGTCGGCTATTATTTTTGTTATTCTCAAACATATAATAAAACAACAACAATAGCATTATGTGTAGGTCTACTGGTTAAAATGCTAAACTTTGAATAGACTTTAAATGGAGGACTTAAACAGACTTTAAATTTGTCTTGGTCATTAATGCACAGTAAAGAATTATGAATAATTGTATTCTGATGTTGAATTATTATGTTTGAGACATATGCTTGCAATCTGTCATTGACAACATTATTAGGCCATTTATTCACTGGTAAAATCAGACATTTGTCATTATCAGATTCCCTCTTACATTATATTCAACATAGGCTAGAGTAGTTATACTGACACTGTTAAACCTTTATTCTCATGCACAACACTCTGTGTTCACTATGAAAGAAAAACATATTAAATGCTTGTCGTAATCACAACTCTAAAATGCGATGTGGTTATTTAAATAATGTACGCGCGCTTTCTGTTTCATTTTCACTGCTAAGTGCTGTTCATACTTCTCGCAAGGCTCCCAAACGATCACTCTGTGCCACAAACTGAATGTTATTTACAACTTTATTACCTGTTATTCACAGCCTATGCAGGTTCTGTTCACTGAAGTAGACGCGCGCGTCTATCATTAAGTAGGGCGCACGCTCGCCCTCTCTAGGATACAGCTCACGGTCAGCAGCTCACGTCACGTGTGATTTCACGGCCGCAAATACATCATTACATTAAGACAGAAATGACATTTTTGGGTGAATTGTACCTTATAAATACAGTATGTGACTCTTTCAACATCATTTGGAGGTGTCCATGTCACTGAGCAACGTATGTGAAACAATGTGAAGACTTGTGCGGCCGCCTTTGCTTCTCTCTTGAACTTAAAAATATGATTGGCAGAATCGTAGAAATGCTGGATTAAGATCGTCTAGGGGGTTGAATCGAGATTGCGATCTTTTTTTCGATTAATCGTGCAGCTCTAACATGTAGGCCTTTAAAGGGCCACGAAACCCCCCTGTCTCAGCAGGGTGTTTTCACATCTCTAGTTTAAATAATGTCAGGAAAGTGGGTGAGTCCAGCTTTGTTTAGGGGGGAGTGTCAGGTGAGGGAAAGAGGGAAGGTTTTGCATAAAAATGGAAGTTTCAGGTTAGGCACGTGCTGATTTTCATAGAGGCAAAACAACACACACACACACACACACACACACACACACACACACACACACACACACACACACACACACACACACACACACAAACACACACAGTGACTATGTTTACATGGACATCAGTAATCAAATTATTCACCAAATTCTTAATTTGTCGACTTTAACTGCAGTTTGGGACTTTCACTTTCATTCAGGAGCATTTCATGCATGGCCCCCATGACAAACAAGATATTTGATGCAAAGAACTGCTGGAAGAGTGTAGTTTAAATGGAATGATTGATATCGCATGGCAAATGGGAGGAAAAAAAAAACCTCTGCATTTCTCGGTAACTTGGATGCACTCGGTAGGTAGCGTCAGAAAGCTGTGTGTGTATAGACTATCCTGTCACAAAATGCGGTGAAAATCCTACACCATGGTAATAGTTTGATTAAGGTGTTTACATTCGGAGAGCAGCATTTACAGCGGATCTCTCAACCTATAATATTGTAGTGATATTACTAAGGTGTGTCTTTAAAAACTGAAAGAGCACTGCTGACGATACGAACTAACTTTGCCTTTGAATAAACAAACAAAGAGCACTGATACCACACTTACCAAATCTGTAGAGACAGAACAATCAACACCAACCGCATCTTTTTTAAAAGGAGACGAGCTGCAAATCTGAATTTCACCATTTCCAGATGCGAAAAGCTCTCGGTCGTGTCGTGTGTCGCGTGCACTGTAATTCACACATGTGAGTCCAGCTGCGCTCTCATAGCGTGGAATTGAAAACAAAACCTTTGCTGCAGCACATTTATAAACGCAACACTGACCCATGTCTCCAAACAATTCTTCTTCTTCCACTTGTTTTAATTACAGTTGGCAACACAACGTAGCGCCTCTCTCCCGTCTGAACACTGTAACAGGTAAAAAAAGTCTTCAAACCTATTATGCATATTAATGAAGTTGCACCTCATACACAATAGAGCGCACTGATTGGCGGTCTGGAAAGACTTGGAAGTCTTTCTCGTGAATTAATGCTGAAAGCTCAAATACGTCATGTTGTACTCGCCAGTACAGACATTCAGTCTACACGCTGGAATACACACAAGGATCTCATGGATGCAGCTTCAAAAAAATTTTTAAACCGGAGGAACGAATTTGCTCGAAATAACGCAAAAACAACTAATTTTCACTTTTTGGTGAAATATAATATAATTTGGTGTCCTAATAGTGTTTTTAACAGCGTGGGACACATATATGACTGTCAACATCTCCAAAAATGTGTTTTGGTCTTTCGTGACCCTTTAATCTGGTTACAATTTTTAGAGCTGATTTTCCATTTCTGGGGCCTCATGTATCAACACTGTGTACGCCAGATTTCAAGCTTACGTTTGCATTTATTAACAATGAAATTAATGTGAGAATGTGCGTTGGTCCACGCCAAATTCATGTCTGGCGTACATGTATTTCTTGTGTGTGTTTGTTTTATTTCCATTGGCGACTCCTAGAGGCAACTATGTTAAATTGCACACTACAAAGTATCTTTGAGCCGTGCAATGCCAGCTGTATGGGACAGGATCCTCCACATGTCTAGCAGGTATATAAGGTTTCCATACCATGCAGTTGACCAGCAAACATTAAAGCGCAGTTTGCAGTGATCGCCGGTTTTCCCAATGTATTCGGAGTGATCGACTGCACGCACATTGCTATAAAGGCGCCAACTGAAGACGAATTTGTATACGTAAATCGGAAACATTTCCATTCAATAACTGTGCAAATAATATGTGATGCTCAAATGTGCTTAACAAATATTGTAGCAAGGTGGCCTTGGTCAACCCATGATTAATTCATCCTCAGGTTAGGATGAGGCTCCAAGGTGGAGGGCACTCGGTCAGGTGTAGAGCGGGCGATTGGGCAGCTGAAATGCCGGTGGCGGTGCCTTGATAAGAGCGGAGGGGTGCTGCTATACCGCCCTAACAAAGTGTTCCTCTAATACACCTGTGACTCCCACAGACACGGATACTACTCCAGACAGTAAAGTGTCGCCCACAATTGAGGCAACTCTCTCCTCAAAGGGTGTTAGTTCAGCATCCCCTGTTTACCCGCCTGTTGGGTCCACACTTTGACGGTGCCCTGCTGTTCTCCTCTTAACCTGCACCTTTACATCGGACCATTTCTTTTTTAATTTACTCACAGTGCGATGTTCAGACCCCACTGCGTAAACTGTGTCAGCTAAACACTCCCACTCTATTTTTTTTTTATATTGTTATTAATTCTGGAGCACCTCCAATTCACATTCTGTGAAGTTTCTCTTCTTGCTTGCTTTTGTCATTGCTTTTTCGTTTGGTTTTGCCAAAGTGGAGTCATTACAATATTTATTAGGGGGAGGAGACAAGGAGGGGTTTTGCACTCGTGCACGTGCGCTCAGTTTTACGTTAATTCAGATGTACAAAGAAAATATGTGTGGGAATCCGCGTACGCAGTATTTCATGCATCTGAATTTTTTACTGCGTACACACATTTACAGCTTTGTCCGTACGCAATGTTTTAGTATGAATCCAACGCAAGTCTTTGTACATGAGGCCCCAGGTGTTTTGACTCATTGAGAGAATAATGAATCCAGTAAAAGAGTTAGACAGTGACAGAGCAGTGCAGCTTTTTGAGCCATATGAACATTGTTCCGAAAGCTGACAATCTGTCAATGACTAATTTGGTCTTCATTTGATTTGTACAATCCATTTCAACGATCTAGTTTTGAATATGTAAATTCATCAGGCAGACAGCAAGGCAATTATTCGTATCAATAAAAAGTGCTTTCACATAAGCTTCAATTGTTCAAACCCAATATATATAATATTTAATATTTTTAACTATATTTTTAATATATCATTTTTTTGTCCAGCATTTTAATCTTTTAATTAGGGGCAGATTATTGATTCAGATGAAATAGCTTATATTAGCAAGCTAATGCTTCATCAGAAATCCTGAAAGCAAAGAAGGTCAAGTTGCTTTAGGATTGGCCAACCCAGTCACCAGACATGAACATTGTTGAGCATGTCTATGGTAAGATGAAGAAGGAGGCATTGAAGATGAATCCAAAGGATCTTGATGAACTCTGGGAGTCCTGCAAGAACGTTTTCTTTGACATTGCAGATGACTTTATTAATAAGTCATTGCAGAGATGTATGGATGCAGTCCTCCAAGCTCATGGGAGTCATACACTATATTCATTATTTTTCCACTGCACCATGACTTTATATTCTATACTGGACATTATTTCTGTTAAGTGAAAAGACTTTTGTCTACAAGTCAGACTACACTGTCCTAATTAAATAATAAAAAATCAAGTCATGATCATATTTTATTTTGGTAAAATAAGCTTAATCTAGAGGCCTTTACCTTTCATATAAGCCACTTCTGATACCAAATGATCAACTAGAAGTCAAGTTATTATTTGTTGTTCCTAAAACTTGGATGGGTGACAAGACTTTTGTCAGGCAGTGTACTCACTCTCAATTGGTTCCAAACTTTTATAAATTTGTTATTCTGTTAAACACAAATTAATATATTTTGAAGAACCCTTAACTGTTTACTTCCTTGGAAAAACAATGTCAATGGTTACAGGTTTTTAGCTTTCTTCAAAATATCTTCCTTTGTTCAACAGAATATAGAAACTCAAACTGGTTTGAAAAAAGTAAAGAGCGAGTAAGTAACATAGTTTTCATTTTGGGGTAACTAACCTTTAATACTCCTCAGAACTGAATAGATGCTAAGTATATAATCATTCTTTCTCTTACATCATCTCCCACCTTAGATGAAGTTTTGCTAAATTCAGCATTATTGAATTGCATTTTCCACTGTAAGCGATGCTGCAGTATTTGGCAGGAAGAATTTTCTAGAACAGCTTTTGCATGCATGTGATGCCATACAGTGCTCTCTATATAGGCAGCTCACTAGGCATTGGAACAAAACCAGAGTCAATATCTGGAAGGTCTCTGCAGTTGGGCGCCACTTTCCCTGTTTTATGAGGAGCTGTGAGCACTGGTCCCTGAAAAACCCAGAACTAGCAAAAGAGAGCATGACGCAGTGCAAGACAAATAAACTGCTCCTGTCAAACATGAGCAGAACCTGACCCCTGTAAACCAGGATATAAATGGATTACAGGGACAATAATTAAGTGTAGGCCTGTAAAAATCAAAAATGTACAAAAAGAACAGAATTTGCGAGGGATATATATGTTTGGCCTTGACCAAAATTAATTTCGGCCATAAAAAAAAAAAAAAAAAAAAAATATATATATATATATATATATATATATATATATATATATATATATATATATATATATATATATATATATATATATATATATATACATACAGCTGAAGTCAGAATTATTAGCCCCCCTTTGAATTAGTTTTTTATATATATATTTCCCAAATGATGTTTAACAGAGCAAAGAAATTTTCACAGTATGTCTGATAATATTTTTTCTTCTGGAGAAAATCTTATTTGTTTTATTTCGGCTAGAATAAAAGCAGTTTTTAATTTTTTAAAAGCCATTTTAATGTCAAAATTATTAGCCCCTTTAAGCTATATTTATACAATAGTCAACAGAACGAACCATTGTTACATAATAACTTGCCTAGTTAACCTGGTTAAGCCTTTAAATGTCACTTTAAGCTGTATAGAAGTGTCTTGAAAATATCTAGTACAATATTATTTACTGTCATCATGGCAAATATAAAATAAATCAGTTATTAGAAATGAGTTATTAAAACTATTATGTTTTGAAATGCGTAAAAAAAAAATCTCTCCGTTAAACAGAAATTGGAGAAAAAATAAACAGGGGGTAATTCTGACTTCAACTTTAACTATCAGGGACGTGCGTTCAGGGGAGGCAGTGCCAGCACCGAGCTGTGCCTCACGTCAAATTGCGCAATCCCCAGGACACTGGGATGAGCGAGTGCCTTTTGCTCACTCAGAGTATGCTACCAATGTAATGCTTTATTAAAATGTTTTTATACATTGTAGACATTTTATTATATGTCCTCCCTTTCCATATACAGTAATAGGTAATGTATTTCTTGTATGTCTATCACTTACTTAGTGTTAGGATCTGACATAAAGCCGCACTGAAAAGACATGTGGTGAGGCAGGCAGTAGCTCTGCCGCACTGAGGAGGGCGCACGTGAGCTCACATTATTCTTGTTCAGTGGTTGCTCTTCTTCTACACCAGGGGTGCTCAACCCTATTCCTGGCGATCGACCTTCCTGCAGTTTTCAGTTGCAGCCCTTATCAAACACACCTGCCTGTAATTATCAAGTGCTCCTCACGTTCTAAATAATTGGTTCAGGTGTGTTTGATCAGGGTTGGAGCTGAAATCAGCTGGAAGGTCGATCGCCAGGAACAGGGTTGAGCACCCCTGTTCTACACAGTAAAGTTCAATAGGGGTTATTTTGTTTTGCTCTGACTGCAAAAATCGCGGATATTGGCTAAAAAAATTCTCAAAATTGGACTTTTAATCAAAACGTGAATAAATAATGGACTACCAATGCCTGAGCTGAAGGATTTGCTTCAGAGGACAGGACAGAAAATAACAAGATCCTTCCAAAGTATTTCAAGTCATGTCAAGACTTCATTTACAACTACTGTAAAGGTAAGACCAGTGTGCGAATCATGTGTGAGTGTGAATGACAGAGAGAGAGAGAGAAAGAGTAAGCAAGCAAGAGAGCGTGCCTGCCCGCCGTGGTGCTGTTTGTATGTGTGTGTGAATGAGAGAGAGCGCATCCGCCATGGTGCTGTTTGTGTCGCTAGTTATAGATATCTGTAACATCCAGCTGGGTGTTTTTAGCGAGGCATATTTAATCGCTATACGTTTTACATTCTTCCTTGGCCCAATATGTACCTGCTATGTGTATAGAAAGAATGCTGATATGATGTATGAAACACAATCAGTAGTTGGCAAATATATCGGGTGGATATGTTTGTAAATCTTGACTTAGTGTCAGTGCCTCACCAGCCACAAACCTCACCGCACGTAACTGATATATATCAGACCCCCTAGTTTTTCCGCAATTCCGCGATCCTGCAAAATTCTCAATTAAACGCAAAATAATCGCAAAAAAAAGTAAATAATCTCATAAAACATCAAATTCCAAACCATATAATCAAAATATATTTATTTCAGTTTGCAATTAATTGTTTTACGTGACTTATATGCAGCCCGCGTGAGGTATTTAAGTGTCTCTCGAAAAATGAAGTGTCACCTGCGGCCTCAAAATCATTACATTACATGGGGGCAGCCAGTGTAGTAAGCAGACGCAGATGAAGCGCGAGTGATTTACATGTGAAGTCAACGCAAAGATGCGATTATACATCCTGTGGCGCAAATTGTGCACTTTGTGCGTTTGTTCGTACACTACGGCCAGTTTTAGCTTACCCAGTTCACCTGTGCAGCGTGTCTTTGGACTTGTGGGGGAAACCGGAGCACCCAGAGGAAACCCAAGCGAACGCGGGGAGAACATGCAAACTCCACACTGAAATGCCAACTGACCCAGCCGAGGCTCAAATCAGCGACCTTCTTGCTGTGAGGCGACAGCACTACCTACTGCGTCACCGCGTTGCCGTAAATAATATTTTATATATATAATTTTTTATTTATATTTATATATTTTAATCGCAAAATTGTCCACAAATTTCTGGGAATTACCGCCACAAAATTAAAAGTCATTTTTATTGCAAAAAATCACCAAATAAATATTGTGAAAAACTAGGGGGTCTGATATACTGTATATATCTGATAGATATAATTTGATTCTTCAGTTTTACTAAAAAATAGAGCTAAGGTCCACCTAAATTTCTTTGGGCCTAAATGGGCCTACTTGTAGCGACGCTACTGCCCAATAATGTGATAAAATCGCTTTGGCCAGAGGACTCTGTTGGTGCCCTGACTAAACATTTTTTTAATTTCCAGTAATTAAATGCATTTTTATCACTCGCCATGGTGGCAGCTCTCAGACTGGTTGTAGTAGCCTAATGCTTTCAGCGGCAGAGAGGATTAATGTAACTGGTAGACGTGGTGCAGCTCAAATTCAAACTGGAAAACCAAACAAAAGCATCAGAATAGCAGCGCTTTAATAAATGGCCTTAGCAGAAGGCATCATGCTTATCAAAAACAGGCAAAGCAACAGATTAATATTATTCAACATATTTAGATGTAACCCCATTTGTAATCTTTTTATAAGTAACTGTAATTTAATTACACATTTTTTCTCAGTAACTGTAACGAATTACTGTCACATTTATTTTGGAATTAAATTAAGTAACGCCGTTACATGTAACTATTTACTCCCCAACACTGTTTACAATTTACATTTTAATAAATGTAAACTAACATTTAACGTGACAAAAAAGTCCCTGATATTCCATGACTTATAAAATCTATAAAATTCAATGTCTGGGTTAGACCGTTTAAACATTTGTGATAATGCAGAATTTGACCAAACTTGACCAAATAAACATAACTAGGGTCTCAGAGATTGAACGTTTGCAGTGTTTTCCCTTAAAATATGAGGCCATTTCTGCAAATGAGAGTTATTAGAAACCAGTTATCAGAAACCAGAATGGACTTTGCTTCAACAAAGCAAAAACAGATAGATTTCAGGCATCACGGCCACTATTCATCAAATACATTAATTCTACACCAACTGGCTTGCTGTTATAAGTCTTCTATGACAGTCTGCTCTGATATTTTTACATTTATTTTTGTCGGCCGCTCTATTTAGCTCTGTTCAACCGCTGTGCCCCGGTCTATTGCATGAGGGAAGCTCACATGTCAGACAGATCTATGAAGCTATATTGTTACACTAGATCTGAGATCCCACAAGGGAGGCTGCCTGAGGTCTACTAAAGATGAGCAACAGTTTTACCTTGATGAGCTCTTCCAGCTCATCGGGGGTCACGCAGGGATGCTTCTGCAGGAAGGCAGCTTTCTTCAAAGTGATCGAGTCTTTTTGGTAGCGCTCAAAGTGTTGCTCCAGAGCTCTGAAGACCAGACCGCCGGCGACCAGGTAGGCTACCACCACCACAAACACGGCAAGCACGGTTTTCCACTTCATGACCGTAAGGAGGGCTGAACCATCCGCCACTGCTTCCATGCTGGCCACCATACTAGCTGGTCGTGAGACCGAAAGCCGAGGTAATGAGCAGCCCATGGGGTTCTGCATGGTGGCCACGCTGGCCTGCACCAAGCTGGACTGCAGCATCCCTGGCTGGACCTTCTTTGGTGGCACCAGGTTGGTCTGCACTGGCACTGTTGGAAAGAGAGACAATATGCCGTTATTCATTCATTCATTTTCTTTTTGGCTTAGTCCCTTTATTAATCTGGGGTCGCCACAGTGGAATGAACCGCCAACTTATCCAGCATATGTTTTACGCAGCGGATGCCCTTCCAGCTGCAACTCATCACTAGGAAACATCCATACACACCCATTCACACACATACACTACAGACAATTTAGCTTACCCAATTCACATATACCACATGTCTTTGGATTTGTTGGAGAAACCGGAGCACCCAGAGGAAACCCATGTAAGCATAGGGAGAACATGCAAACTCCACACAGAAATGCCAACTGATCCAGCCGGGGCTTGAACCAGCAACCTTCTTGCTGTGAGGCGATTGTGCTACCCACTGCGCCACCGTGCTGCCCAATATGCCGTTATGTTATGTGTAACTTACAGCATTGGACATCAAGTCAAGTGTTGGTTATTGTACAATTCTAAACAACAATAAATTAGGTTTAATGTAGTTCACACTTTTAAAAACGAGTAGTTTGGATATCAACATACACTGTAAAAAATGCTGGGTTCCACACAATCCCTTCACGTCTTTACAATTTTAAGTTGATTGAACATAAAACAATTACTGTAAGTTGTCCCTAAAAAAATCGACAATTGTGTTGTGAACATTTTTTGGAGTTTATTATAACTTGTTGTCTTTAAGTCATGACTAGAATTTGACTTCCAGAAACCAAGAACAGAAACAAACCTCGAAAAACAACATAAAAGCAAAATTGTTGGTGCTTTAGCTTTATAAACCTTTTATCTGTTGTACAACTCCACAGCACAACATAAACACTCCTCATTCGCTTTGTGTGTATATGTACAGGTGGGTGTGAATGGTGTGTATGGAAGAGCTTACAGGTTAGGGTTCACAAAAGTGACTTAACATTATGAGAAACCAAAAAATGGATGAAAAAATGAAATAAATAACATGTTACTCTTACAGTTGTGCAATGTCATCAACTGTCCCATATGGTGCACTAGTTGTTGTTCACTATGACGGATTATATAAGATACAAATGATCAATTCCTGTATCCCGCATTGTCATTAAACAGGTTGTGCTTAGAGCAAGCTAAAAGCTTGTGTCATGTACATCGTATCAAGCATTTTCATGAGCAGTTCTTAAATGAAGAAAAAAATGTTTAGTGTAAAGAATATTTTAATAATCTTTTTTTTTTTCAATGAAGTTGCCTTGATGTTAAAATAAAAAGATTTAAAAACTCCTATTTTAGGGCGATGCAGTGGCGCAGGTAGTGCTGTCGCCTCACAGCAAGAACGTCGCAGGTTCGAACCTCGGCTGGGCTGGGTCAGTTGGCGTTTCTGTGTGGAGTTTGCATGTTCTCCCTGCATTCGCGTGGGTTTCCTCCGGGTGCTCCGGTTTCCCCCACAGTCCAAAGACATGCGGTACAGGTGAATTGGGTAGGCTAAATTGTCCGTAGTGTATGTGTGTGAATGAGTGTGTGGATGTTCCCAGAGATGGGTTGTGGCTGGAAGTGCATCTGCTGCGTAAAATCGTGCTGGATAAGTTGGCGGTTCAATCCGCTGTGGTGACCGCAGATTAATAAAGGGACTAAGCCGACAAGAAAATGAATGAATGAAACTCCTATTTTATTAAAAACAAATGCTTCAAAACTTCAAAATGATCATTTTGGATTCCCAAATTAACTTTTCGGTAAACCGTTTTCTGAATCATGTTTAATGAAAAGATAAAGAAGCAATCTAAAGACATATAAGCTTTTTTCTACTATAAAGAGTATTTTTTTTGTGGAATCAAATTAACAGATGTTGTTCTTCAAGGCATCATAAATGCAAATAGAGAATCTTGTAGATCATACTTTCTTTTACCTTTTGTAGATTTAGTCATAGTTCCTGAGGATGAAAGCAGGACGCACAGCCTCTTCATGACGGAATCTACAGTCATTTGGTTGGCTTATAACAACTGACAGATGAGTTTGCGACAATACCGTAAAGTTTGGACTCACAGCCCAGATGCCGAAAAGAACAGAGGCTATGCATTTTCTGCTTTTATAACTAAATCTGATAAATCGTTGAGTCTTGAAATTCCAAATTCACTATTATGATTTTTGTATGTATTTTTCTGCATTTTTCTGCATCAGTTTTCCTGATGTCCACTATCATGTAATAACAGACATGTTTCTGTTGCAAACCAGTGATTTACAAAGTCATTTATCTACTGCATAAAAGTTGTCAATTCAAGGATGAAATAGAAACGAAATAAATAAATAAATAATTAAATAAATAAATAAATCCCTCAATCGCTTATTCTGACTTAGTTACATTAAAAAATATATGTTTTTCTTTCACAATGATGCCTCTTGTACATTGTCTTATTATCTTGTGGGAGAGGCAAGCCTGTTATTTCTGGTCAAAAAACAAACTTTCTACTTGAATAAAAGTTAACTTAATTCAGAATTAGCAAGGGGTATTAAAAATGTCCAGCTTGACTGTATATCACAATAGTTTCCTTTTTGAGTTCAGGGTTTGTTTCCCTCTTATGTTCATTTTTCTTTCATTGTGCCAGTGATTTTAAATGAATGCAAACACATTAGTTTAGAAAAACAGTAGTTTCTCAGTGCATGGATCCAAATAAAGCCTCTGATCACTGCTGCATACGCCACCCCCACCCACACATGCACACTTTTGTTGGCTTTGAAAAACCTTTTACAGTAGAAAGCAGCAGTACTGGGTGGAGCAAGATAAGCTAGTGTTCCAAACCACTGGCTACATTCAAAAACATAACAGGATAAAAAGCTGCTAGAAATAATTTATATTTATGCTTTAATGTTTAAAAAAATTCTATATTATTAACAGATAAAACAATTTCCCTCAACTTTCTTCTAGTCAGCCAATGGCAACACCTGCAATATGATGTAGTATTGCACAGCTGCTTATGTGGACACTGTCCCTGCAGCATGACCGCAATAATTCACTGTGACAATCCGATCGCTTGTTTACAAGCCGTTTTAAACCTTTCTTCAGATTCCCCAAGGCAAATTATTACACTTATAATTAGCCTAACATAATTGATTTGAATTTCGATTGAAATATAATTCAAAATGACTTCGAAACTGTTCATAGTCGCAATAAATAAATTAGGGGAGTTTTTTTTTTTTTTTTTTTTCAAAAAAATATTAAATTCCTAAATGTATAAAACGAATTCAGTTTTATTTACTTATTTATTATTTGAAAGATCACAAAGTAAATGTTGATCACCTTATCAGCAACGTAAGCCAGTGTCGTGAGTAGCCTAGATGTGATTTGTCAGTAGTAAGATTAGGTAATGCGCGTGTGTCTCCCACGTTTCATTATGCATCCCCCGTATCTCTGCATAGTACTCAGAGACTTGTAGACGCGTAATGGTATAGCAGAAAATCTCTAAATTGTGCGTTTAAATAGCTCATACAGACTTATAAAGAAGTATCATGGCTTATTCCTCCCACACCCTGCTAAAGTATTACAGTAAACCTCAACCATAAAGGTCTCTTGATCACGTCGTGATTGAGGAAGACCTCTCAAACATCAGGCTGTTGTGATTGAAGCGCGTGGATGTGAATCTTAATGAAGGTGTCCACTGAAGAATTGAGGCGGACAGAAAGAGATGCATTATTACAATCAACTTAGACGTTAAACCTTTGCTATTGCACCACTAACTGATCAAAGTCAACTACCTCACCCATTTGGCACTCCATCATCATTTTGCGCATCTTGGTTAAAGTGCTTTTAATGGGATTTGTTGGGTTCCCGAATCACTCAACATGACAACTGGCTGTCAGAGCGCGTGTATGCTTCGTTATGCTCATAATAACTTCTGTCTAAGATGCAGGATGAGCAATAAACGCATGTATGACAATGACATTTTGGAAAGTAAATGCACCTACCAGGTGGAGGGTTCCAGTTGCCCGGTTTCCTCGGGTTTTCCGTTGGAAATTTCATTTTGAATTGCAGTTTAATTCATGATATGGTCGCGTTTGCTGAAGAATGGCGAAAAACAATTCAGGAAGATGCGGCGTAACGTTAACTGTTGAATCATGCTATTTTCCTGGAAGTCATTCTTTTTAAACGTGACAGGGAAGTAAATGGGTGCAGGCATGAGATCATCTTCACAGGCGTGTAGAAGGATGGTTGTGATGCCGCTAGACTCGCATGCGTCTGCCTCTGTCTCTTCATGGCACTTAAGAGTTCCACATCACTCCGCCTTTTGCCAGCTGCACCATTTTTCTCGCGTCAGAGACCCTTTGTGTGTGAGGTAAACAGTGGAGGTGCTGCTGAAGTCCACGCGCTGTTGGGGGCATCGTCTGAACCTTTCGCGAATTGACTACATCTAGAAAGCTGTTCTCAGTAGCCGCAGTATGTGGCAAGCTGGTTTAACATTTATCCCTTCAGGCTCTTCTTTCAGTTTCGTGATGATCAAGGTCTGGTTTTTTCGGTTTTGTTTTGTTTGTTTTTGATAAAAACGTATCAATGCGATGACCATTTTATTCAACACAGGCTCATAGGAAATACGTTCCTCGAGCTACATTTCAAAATCAGTTTTATTAGTGAGCTTCACACACAAGGAATTTGTTTTGGCTACAGAAGCTTCCAGTGTACATAAAGCAGGGGTGTCCAAACTCCGTCCTGGAGGGCCAGCGTCCTGGAGAGTTTAGCTAATCAAACACACCTGAACTATGCTAATCAAGCTTACTAGATATCAGAGGCGATTTTAGGATTTTCATTTTAGGGGGGCTCAGCTCCTTATATGGTAAAAAAAAAAAAAAAAACATATATATATAATGTTTGTTCAATATGGGTTGTATACTAGTATTCCACTGTATTACATAGGGATAGCCATTTGAGTTCTGAGTAAGCCAAATAGGCTCAACCCCCCTGTTTACTGTATAAAAAAACACTTTCTATATTCAAGTGCATTTTTTGTGTAATAAATAAACTGCCACTTTTCTAATTAAATTACACACATATAAATGTATATATTTAAACTTACAGGCTAATTCACATATTTCACGATCTGAATGATAATAATAAATAAGAAGTATTTTTTAATACTAGACAACACTTGATGTTTCTATCTCTGTCAGTGACTCAGTGACAGTTAAAACGAGTACATTCTCTGAGTGGTTCTGTCACTGTGTTTAATCCTTTCTGTGCAAGACTGTATGGTATAGTTAATGCCACACGAACTGTAAAGTGTTTAATATTGTAGTTCATTTTGAAATAAAAATAGCGAAATGTTCGATAAGAGTTTTAACGCTGGAGGGAACAGTGAGAAAACCTGACTGCTCCTCCGTGACATTGGGATACAGGTGATACAAGATTATCTGTATCAAAGAACTGCAAATAAGCAGATATTATAAAAATTTATCGATAAACACACACCTCATTCTCTCGCTGTCCACGGCTGTGGTTTGCTAATCAAATGGAAAACAAAAGACGAGGAGGAGCCGAATTCTGCCGCCGTTTTCATATAATATTTAAAAGGGCAATAATTTAGTGTACAGTTTATGAGCTAATCGCAAAAGTTTTAGGGGGGCTGAGCAGAAATATAGGGGGGCTATAGCCCCCCTAAAATAGGCCTAGCAACGCCCATGCTAGATATACTAAAAGCTTCCTGGCAGGTGTGTTGAAGCAAGTTGGAACTAAACTCAACAGGACACCGGCCCTCCAGGACTGAGTTTGGACAGCCCTGAATAAAGTGACCAGTGACAACACAAAATAAATAAGAAAAAAAGATGATAAACATTACACAGAAATGCAGTTAGTCAAAAAAACATCTGGATGTTGAATTGTATGTACAGATTTGTTATAAATATACAGGTTATAAGGTGCTGTGTACAAGTGCGGAGAAAGTATTGCACATGTTTATTGCACAGTAGGAGAATATTTAACTGTTTATGAGGTAGATGGCCTGAGGAAAGAAACTTTTCCTGTGTCTGGCTGTTTTTGTGCTCTGTGCTCTGTAGCGCTGACCAGATGGTAACAGTTCAAACAGGAAGTGTGCTGGGTGTGAGGCATCCAGAATGATTTCGCGAGCCCTTTTACTCACTTCGGAAGAGTACAGATCTTGAAGTGTAGAAAGGGTAGTGCCAGTGATTCGTTCAGCAGTCCGGACTATTCGCTGTAGTCAGGGCCGGATTACGAATACATTGGGCCATTGCTCTCACATTGGGAAATTTTTTGACAGTGTAATATTGGATTTTATTTTAAATGCGTGTTTGTGTAAAACAATATAATTTGCACAAAGAAATTATAGGGTTTTTCTCTAAAGAAGTTGTTACCGCCCCATTTAGAGCATCATTTTGGGTGTTTTACGTTATAACTAACGTGGTTCAAATGATGGATCTGCGACAGAGAAACTACGGGTTTTGGGAAACACTCTTCACTACATCATTCATTTCCCAAACAATGCATCGTACTATGAGAGTTCAGAGTAACTGTTTTTTTTTTTTTTGTAAATACAAACAAATACAGCAAAACCTTGCTTTTATAAAACAAATAAAACTTTTAAACCAGTCATCCGTCATCTTCATCTGCCTGATCTTTTATGTAGAAATCCATCACCAAAATAATGAATGAATCTCAGAACAAAGTCTGCATGTCCTACTGATTTCCTATATGTTTTGCTGACAGATCATTTAGGTATAGGCATTGATTCTACTCAGACTTAAATGTGCCATTTAATAAAACAACAAAAACTCTAGAATCTGAAGAAAAGGCCCAGGATAGACTTTGCCACATTCTTGGCCTTTTTCCTGAACTTTCCTTCCCCTCTGGTATTGATAAATACTCAGGTGTGACTGGTAACGAGGTTTTGTCCACAATCTTTGATAAATTTTGATTAAATCCCAACAGATGAGTAAATCTTAAAGTCACTGGTTAACTTTGACAAAATAAAAAAGAGAAGAATGTCTCAGGGTCGCAAGTCTGTATCCAGACCAGCTCTCAAGCTCAACACTATGTATAATTTGGACTTCCATCTATACTTTTAGATTTATCTTTGAGTAATAAATGTTGTGCGTTGGCTTTTATTGTTTGACTCTGTAATTGGCATGATGCATTTTCATCTAAAAAATAAAGTGTTAAGTTTTGATGCATTCTGAATTCTCCTGAAATCTTTTATATCCAGTAGATTATGTGGAGGCTTGTGCTACCTTGATCTGTGTACATTATATCCAAATGAATTGCTCGAGGCAATGGTAGTCACACTTCAGCTCAGAGTCTATTCAATGTCTGGTTATCGCTGATTTAGCAAGTTGTATGGAAATGACTAAATTACACTTTTAGTAGGAGTGAGCAGGAGGCAACTTTGGTCCCTGATGAACGTATAACCAGTGTTGGGGAGGTTACTTTGGAAATGTAATAGATTACAGATTACAAATTACCCTGTTTAAAATGTAATAAGTAGTGTACCTTTTCAATTACTTTATAAAAGTAAAGTGACTGATTACATCTGATTACTTTCAAGTTTCTAATGGATATGTTCAACCAAATCATTTTCAAGCATTTATACCAAGCAGGTGTGACCTTACAGTAGCTCTGTTTACTGTTAGAGTTTCAAAATCTTTCATCACTTGAATAAGATTTCTGTTGTTCTAAAATATAAACGTTTAGTTAGTTGCGCAGGGTGATTTTTGTAGCATTTGCAATAAAAAATACATCTAAGCTATTAATAAATTAATAAATTACACTACATAATGTAGTATCATTAGTAACTATCAAAAACTAATAGTAATTACCATAGTACACTTCAGCCTTTACTACAGTAAAATATATATAGACCTCCTCCCCCTCAGTCATCTTTCCATCAAGTAAATTTCTTGTGTTAGCCTAATTTGTTGGTGACGTCACCGACCATGGGTGCGTTTCCCAAACAACGACGTAACTTGTGGCTGAACTGTCATAGTGCGATGCATCGTTTGGCAAAAAAAACGATGTAGTGACGAGTGTTTCCCAAAACCCGTAGTTTCTCTGTCGCAGATCCATCGCTTGAACCACGTTAGTTATAACGTAAAACGCCCATAATGATGCTCTAAATGGGGTGGAGTAACTTCTTTAGAGAACAACCCCATCATTTCTTTGTGCAAATTATATTGTTTTACACAAACACGCATTTCAAATAAAATCCAATATTAGTTTTGGTAAAAACATGCACTCTTTTTCCATATTATTTAAAATATAAGTAAATGGCACATATAGGGTCTGTGTTTGCTTTACTAATATTATTGAGAAGTTGAACATTACATATTCTATTCTAAAACATAAAATCACTTACAAAAGCTAACACTATTCTAATATCATATATAAATCATATAAATAAATAAATAAATAAATAAATAAATAATGAGGCTATTTTTATTATAAATATATTTACTTTCATAAAAATATTAATGATGATGATGATTATTATTATTATTATCATTATTATTATCATTATTATTATTTAGGATATTGTTTATTTATTTTTTAAAAAATTACAATTTGACACATGCAAACCACAGCAGAAAGTTCTAACCAACAGACCCATGTCATATACAGCAGAGAAACTTAATTAATAACCCACTATAAAATAAAATAATTAACGTATGCTATGTTTTTTATTTTCACAAGCTTTGGAGACGTAGCATAATTCCCGTTTTTAAATATACCTATAGCTTTCGCCATGAGGCTGTGTTCAAAGTGATATTAATGTTTTGTGCACTGCTAAGGGAGCACAATTGTAAACATGAAGATCGCTAAAACTGAACTGTAAAAATACTTTGAAAGCAAATTACACTTAAGAGAGATGACCTTAATGCTTTTTTATTTTTAATAATTCCAACTTTGAATGTTAGAATGTTCTAAATGAATAGGGCATAGGGGGGATAAGTGGGAATAGAACACAGCCAGGAACTATGCTTTTAACTACAGCTCCAGAGGTGTCGTTTCAAGTGCTCAAGTTTGCGACGCAGTTTGCGAATGTTCGTTGGAGCGATGGATTTGGGAAACAGCAAATCAACTAACTATGTTTGTAACGACGGAACTTGTGACTTTAGTTGGCTAACGATGGTTTTGGGAAACGCACCCCAGAGCGAGAGATGACAGTAACGCACCAAAAAGTTTGTTGTTGACCATTATTAAATGGCCTTAGCAGAAGGCATCATGCTTATCAAAAACAAGCAAAGCAACAGATTAATATTATTTAATATATTTTGATGAAAGCCCATTTGTAATCTTTAACATTTTCATAAGCAACTGTAATTTAATTACACATTTTTTATCAGTAACTGTAACGAATTACTGTTACTTTTATTTTGGAATTAAATTACGTAACGCCGTTACATGTAACTAGTTACTCCCCAACACTGCGTATAACTGAAGAGTATGGGATCAGAAACTCTAAATTGATTTATGAACGACAAATGTGACACATTCCTAATTAGCAGTGGTGTAGTCGGGGCTATACGCACGTATACTCAGTATGCCTACTTTTTTCCATGAGCTGTTTGGGTATTACGACTTCTGAGGATCAATAATTGCGTATACCCTCGGTATACTCACTTGTTTTTCTGATTAGACTTCCCTAATTTACACGTATTCGCGTCCCCTTTAACTGTATACCAAATGTTTTTTTTTACTTGCATCTTGTTTGTTGCAATCAGTGGATTTTTGTTTAATTTGTGGCATTCCCCGCCCCCTGACAACCGCAGCAGTTGTGAGAAAATTTCGGGAGTTTTTTGATAACAACGACAAGTCAACTAAATGATGTCTCGCTGACACACTGAGGTAAAATTATTTTTAAAAAGCATGGGCATCGCTTTAGCCCCCTATATTTCTATTCAGTCCCTCGAAATGTTTTGCAATTTCCTCATGAACTGTACACTACTAAATGATCACCTTAGTACCCTTTAAATTTGATATGAAAACGGCGGCAGACTTCCCCTCCTCCGTTTTCAACTCGTTTTTCGTTTAATCAGCAAACCACAGCTTTGCAGAGTGAGAGCAGAAGGAGTGTTTATCTATAGATTGTTATAATATCTGCATATTCGCAGTTCTTTGCTATAGAAACACTTGTATCACATGTACCAATCGGGTTTCCCCATCTACTGTTTCATTGGCGCTTCCCTCATCATCACAGCTGTTTCCTCCAGCGAAAATGCAACTCCTAACGAACATTTATCAATTAACTATGATTATAAAACACATTACAGTGCATGTGGCATTATATATATCATACATTCATGCACAGGATTAAACACAGTGACAGAACCACTCAGTGAATGTACTCATTTTAACTGCATATCAGAGTGAAACATTATGTGTTGTATCTTGTTAAAAATTATTTCCTATTATGACTTATATTATGATAGTGAAATATGTAAATTAGCCTGTACATTTTTAATATGTTTATATTTATGCCATTTTAAATTATAAAAGTGCCAGTTCTATTTAAAACATGGAAAAAATACTTGAGTATAGGCTAGTATTTGAGTTTTTGAAGTAAAAAACTTTTTATTTTCCTGATAAAAAAATATATATATATTGTTATATTAATTATAGGTTCATTTTACAAGTCCCTTTAGAGTTAAACAGTTGGCTTTTACCCAGGTTTTACCACAGCTTAATATACTCAGCCAATATCTGGGTCTGCTGGGGGCACTATTAGCTATAGCATAAATCATTGAATAGGATTAGGCTATTAGCATCTCGCTTTAAAATGAACAAAATAGTTTAAATATTTTTCCTTTTTTAATGGATAGTTCATTCAAAAAAAGTAAAATTGTCATCCTTTACTCAACCTTTACTTGTTCCGAACCGGTTTGTCTTTTTTTAATTTTGTTTAACACAAAAGAAGATATTTTGAAGAAAGCTAGAAACCTGTAATCATTAATCTTTCAATAGTTACAAGTAACTTATGTTAAATAAATATATATATATATATATATATATATATATATAATATATATATATATATATATATATATATATATATATATATATATATATATATATATATATATATATATAGTTTCGTCGTTTCTTTGCCTACTTTTAATATTTGGGTTGGGTGGGTAGTAGTACACCACTTTTTTTTTTAGGACTACATCACTGCTAATTAGATATACAGTCTAAATTTGACGGTCACTTAAAATTGGAGTCAGATTGAACTCAGAGCTGAAAACAAATTTAAATAAACTTGAATAAATAACCAAATTCTTTTCAGAAGCGCTAAAAAGGCATTTAACCGACTATTCATCAGATTCTGTCCTTGAGCCAATAGAATGGAATCTTACGAAGGATATTGATGTGTCGTGGTTGTAAACTTTACACTCCCGTAAACATGGCATTGCAAAAACAACATGTGATTGGTTAAATTACCTGTCAGTCATATAACATAGTGGGCAGTCCTTGACCATTCAAAGTGGCCAAAGTTCCCAGACCTTTAGTCATCAGTCTGAGGTCTGGCTACGTAAGGGGATTCCATACATACGATTCTTCTGTGGCCTTTGTATAACATTTCTAATTGCTGTTACTGTCTATTTCATGGTGTCTAATCTTTTAATGAAAAACAATATCTTGCAACATACCAACAAATAGACACTATTTTGTTTAAAGAGTTAATTGTTAACATGGCTTGCCATAGCAGCATGGAGACACCACACATATAAAGCACCAGCATCTGTCTCACCTCACCCCATAATGCTGCACAGTTGCGCCAAGTGCTGGTGTGTTGTCAGAGAAGACTCATCATGTGTGTCATATCAGGTTCGGACTAAAGTGCTGCCATTTAAACAGACTGGTGCAGGTATAAATTCCACTGGCTGCATGACCACATGATAATCCTCCTTTAGACTGAACAGCAGAATATTAGACATCAGGAGAAGAAAGAGTCTGCGGTAAAGCACTGACTCCATCTGTTCATTCAGCATTACAGCACTGAATGCAAATATGAAGTCATCAGATTACATAATGAACACTCACTGTTCAATACATAATAAGAATTAAGCACTTTCAAGCAGTGGAGCTTATAAAAATGTAATATTTCAAATATATTCTCTTATTTATACAGTATACTAGAATGTATTTTAACATGTAATTTAATATTTTGAAGGCAAAGCTCAATTTTAAACCGTCTTCAGTGTCACATGATCATTCAGAAATCATTCTAATAGGCAGACTTGATTTTTTGACTTTTCATTATTTCAGGATCTGGTAATGATTTTAAAAAATATATTTATTTAAAGCGCACCTATTTTACCCCTTTTTCAAGATTTAAGATAAGTCTTTTGTGTCTCCAGAATGTGTCTGTAAAGTTTCAGCTCAAAACACCCATCAGGGGTGCGTTTCCCAACAACGACGTAACTCGTGGCTGAACTATCATACTGCGATGCATCGTTTGGCAAAAAAACGATGTAGTGATGAGTGTTTCCCAAAACCCGTAGTTTCTCTGTCGCAGATCCATCGCTTGAACCACGTTAGTTATAACGTAAAACGCCCATAATGATGCTCTAAACGGGGTGGAGTAACTTCTTTAGAGAACAACCCCATCATTTCTTTGAGCAAATTATATTGTTTTACACGCACACGCAGTTAAAATAAAATCCAATATTAGTTTTGGTAAAGACATGCACTCGTTTTCCATATTATTTAAAATATAAGTAAATGGCACATATAGGGCCTGTGTTTGCTTTACTAATATTATTGAGAAGTTGAACATTACATATTCTATTCTAAAACATAAAATCACTTACAAAAGCTAACACTATTCTAATATCATATATAAATAAATAAATAAATAAGGAGCCGATTTATTATAAATATATTAACTTTAATAATAATAATATTAATAAGGATTATTATTATTATTATTATTATTTAGGATATTGTTTATTTATTTAAAAAAAATTACAATTTGACACATGCAAACCACAGCAGAACGTTCTAACCAACAGACCCATGTCATATACAGCAGACAAACTTAATAAATAACCCACTATAAAATAAAATAATTAACGTATGCTATGTTTTTTTATTTTCACAAGCTTTGGAGACGTAACATAATTTCCGTTTTTAATATACCTATAGCTTTCGCCATGTGGCTGTGTTCAAAATGACATCAATGTTTTCAAAGTGCACTGCGAAGGGAGCACAATTGTAGGCATGAAGATCGCTAAAACTGAACTGTAAAAATACTTTGAAAGCAAATTACACCTAAGAGAGATTAACTTAATGCTTTTTTATTTTTAATAATTCCAACTTTGAATGTTAGAATGTTCTAAATGAATAGGGCATAGGGGGGATAAGTGGGAATAGAACACAGCCAGGAACTATGCTTTTAACTACAGCTCCAAAGGTGTCGTTTCAAATGCTCAAGTTTGCGACGCAGTTTGCGAATGTTCGTTGGAGCGATGGATTTGGGAAACAGCAAATCAACGAACTATGTTTGTAACGACAGAACTTGCGACCTTAGTTGGCTAACGATGGTTTTGGGAAACGCACCCCAGATTAGAGCTATAATCGGGCCATAAAAATTAGGCCTGATAGGGTCCGAGCCCGACAGATAAATTTTGATTGACAGCTTTATAAAGCCCGAACCTGTTTATAACCCGACATTATCCAAATGTGCACATGCACACAGCTCTTTTGCGTCAAGAATGAGTCATTTATATGTTTTAACATAATTTATTCGTAACAAACATAGGCTATAGGCCACTTGGAAGTTGGAACAAAGAAATAAAATAAGTCCTCTGTATAACATCGTAACATCTCAGCACTCTAAATAGGCATAGGTACATACACTTAGCATTTAAATTGGCCAACACACCAACAAAAAAAGTTTCTTTCTTAACAAAATAAATTCTAAATTATGATGGGTATTTTGGCAATAACGAAATTAAGATAAAGGCTCTGCAGGATTTGTTTCGCCACTTTTCTTCACAATCTGACCTTAAGGCGACGGATAACCTGAATATTAAAAGAATAATGCCAACATGATTTTATGGTTTAATTAATATTTATTTATAATTTAAAAACCCTTTACTCTCCAAGATTAGGCTACGTGTTTTTGTGGAGGAACTGTGTTGAATCCACCGTAAATGGCTTAAGCGCAGTCCTGCGCTCAGGATGGTGCGTCCAGGAGCACCGAACACCCTTTCACTGCTGCTGCTACAGGCCGAGATGCATAGTTATGATCTGGCTAATTTTGCAAGTTTTGGGTAGGATTGTTTGTTCATCTTTTACCAGCCAAGAACATTCGTTTAATTTTCCATGACAGCAGTTTCAATGTAGCGAGTGACCTCGGCATCTTCCCTGTCAGCTTGCTGCACATACATTGCTGTTTAGCGCTCTACCGTAATACGCAGTGTATGAGTGACCGCTGGAATACCTTGCCGGCTAGAATGATCGTTCTTTTTGGACTGGCGGCTGGCCTGACCGCAGTCAAAATTCGCTCTTTTTAACTTCTCCGTCATCATTTGTTTCACCTTTGCAGGGTGGATTTTAATGTTGTAACAAACGATTTGATAACTTTCTCGTGCTAATCGAAATGCATCACATGACTTTTCATTTACTGCGCAAGCCAAGCCCAGCCCGACCTGACCCCGTCTAAAATGATAGAAATTAAACCCGAACCCGTCAGGTCCCGCCGGGTCCCGTCGGGTTTTGGCCAAAGATCTTCAGCTCTACATCAGATTATTTATTAAACCTTACAGAATATTGGAATTGTCTGCTCTGAACACAATGTAGCTGTTTTTGTTGCCTGTGCCTTTAATGCTAGTTCTTCCTGCCCACCGTTCCCACCTGCCAGTCAGAGTGTGCCTCAAACTCTGGCTGCGTCAGATAAACAGCACAGTGACAGACATGAAGGAAGCAGATCTCACGTAATGTTTGTGATAAATACTACGAACTTTCCCAATGATTATTTGATGTATTCGTTATGGAGTTAATTCAAGCCTTTCAATGAGTCACACATGTTTTTGTATGGCAAATGTTACAGGACACATGTTAATATCCACTTAGACCTTTCAGAAGTTTGTAATTTTCAGCTCTGAGCACAATTTAGCTGTTTTTGTTGCCTGTGCCTTTAATGCAAATGAGCTAGTTCTCCCCGCCCACCGTTCCCACGTGCCTGTCAGAGTGTGCCTCAAACTCCAGCTGTGATAAACAGCACAGTGACAGACATAAAGGAATTGGACAAACCTGGATTGAAGTGTCTTCTTTTATAATTGTACTGTAAAGATAAGATATAAAAGTAAAAAATATAAAGTATATTTTTTTTATAAAGTAAAGATGGTAAAATTGCTGTAATTCATTACAAACAAACATGTTTTAAAAAGGTTTTAAACCTATTGATGATCACAGCGAGCTGAACAGATCTTTTAATCCCAGTTGCTTTGCGCACATCCCATCTTGTCGTTACTACAGAGACATGTCAATACGTGGCTGTCAATCAATTCAGTGGGCGGGGAAAACGCACTTCTACGTCACGTTCTGGTGGGCCTCAAAATGGGAGCGATTTGGATCCTATTTTAACGCCAGGAAGTTAAAAAAAGAGACTTATTGTCTTTACATCACCCCAATATGACTGTGAACACACTATACCTGCACACAGTTCTGTCAAAACAGCTTACAAACGATGATTTTCATCATAGGTGCCCTTTCAAATGTTTTTATTTAGTGTATGCAGAAAATTGTGGGATATCAAAGGCAGCAAAGTTGTGTATGAAATTCAATCAGAAGATGTTAACAGGAAGTAAAGTGAAGCAGAATTTGGATTCTCACGTAAACTGTACGTAAAAACTGTAAATTATCATGGGTGGACATTTAATTAACAAAACAAAATCCAGGTGGTTTTACTGTCATATTTTGTTAATGTCTATATTTTTATATTAATGTTCATGTAAAAAAGTCTCCTGCATTTATATATTTATATTAAAATATTAATAAACACAATTATAATTAATAAATATTATTCATTTATTGTCTTTCCAGCTTAGTCCCTTTATTAATCAGGGTTCGCCACAGCAGAATGAACCACCAACTTATGCAGCATATGTTATTATGCAGCAAATGCCCTTCCAGCCTCAACCCAGCACTAGGAAACTCCAGCCTGATCTCACGAGGAAACGTAAGTATTTTACGTTTTGTCAGTTTAGTGGCTAATTCGTACGAATGTACGATTTTAAAAAGGAGGCGTGGCATCTGACCCCACCCCTAACCCCAACCGTCATTGGGTGATGGGCAAATCGTACTAATTTGTATGAATTAGATCGTACGAATTCATACGAATTAGCCACTAATGAAAAAGTTACGAATTGCCGTGAGATAGCGTTGGAAACCCCCATACAGTCTTGCCTAAATACATTTGCAAACATTTGCATACACTATGGCCAATTTAGTTTACTCAATTCACCTATAGCACGTCTTTGGATTGTGGGGAAAACTCCACACAGAAATAGCAATTGACCCAGCCGGGGCTCAAACCAGCGACTTCTTGCTATGAGGCGACATCACTACCTTGCGCCACCATGTCACCCTAATAAATATTATATATTATTTATTATATTGTGTATGTGTGCATGTGTGTGTAAACATGAAATGAAATAAATAAAAAAAAAAAGTATATTCAAATAAAAAATGCTAATTTCTCAGACACTGAAACATTTGAGTTTGAGGAATAATTTGCTGGATGGAGTTTACTGAACACCCCCTGGTGTCACCAATAACAAGTGTTTCTAATTTTGTATAGATCCCATTTAAATATAAAAAAGCTAAAAAAAAAACTTGTTCTTTCATTTTCTTTTCAGCTTAGTCCCTTTATTAATCTGGGGTCGCCACAGCGGAATGAACCACCAACTTATCCAGCATATGTTTTACGCAGTGGATGCCCTTCCAGCTGTAACCCATCACTGGGAAACACCCACACACTCTCATTCACACACATACACTACGAACAGTTTAGTCAGTCAAGTCACCTATACCACATGTCTTTGGACTGTGGGGGAAACCGGAGCACCCAGAGGAAACCCACGTGAACACGGGGAGAACATGCAAACTCAACATAGACATGCAAACTGACCCAGCCAAGGCTCGAACCAGCGACCTTTTTGCTGTGAGGCGACAGCACTACTTGCTGCGCCACTGCGTCGCCCAATTTATTTTCAGTAAATGTAAAAAAATCAAATACATTTTTAAACAATGTATTAAAAAAAAAGTTTCTTTTTGTGTAAATGCACCTTTTCCATTTACAATAAAGAATAAAAAACATAAATCAAAAGATCTGTTTTTTGCTAAATATTTCACAACACTTTCCACAAAAATGTTACAGAAACACATTCTCCCATCTACAATATTAAACCTTTTTTTTTTCTACAGTTTTCACACAATACCTTTGTAATCACTTAAAAGTTCATTTAATTTACTTAATTTTAAAATAGAAATAGAATAATGTAAAAGTATTGTAATGAGATATGCACAATGTTTGATTAGTTTTACAATACTAAAATGTCTACGTGAACACTTTGCATATGCAGGACTTTTGCCAGCTGACGTGTGTATAGTGGAAAGCAAACGCCCAAATGTGCGGATATCAATAATGAAACTGTATTTATCAGAAAATGCTTAGCAAATGTTTATTAAAAATGCCTTAAATGTTTAGTTTACAATACCTATAGTTTTGTTTTACCAGTTGTTTTCTATTATATAACTTAAGTGTGGTTTATTTATAAACTAATTTCGAGAGGATCACGTGCTTATGAACAACACGGCTAGCACCTTATCAGCTCCGTAATCTGCCCTATTAGATGATTACGGACACACTATAAATAACCAGAGATTTCACTCCAGTTATCTTCGTCTCGAAGTTCCCCCCTCCTTCCACCCCTACTTCCACCCTTTCCTATAGGGGGACACGGCGGCCCAATGAATAGCACTGTTGCCTCACAGCAAGAATGCCACCAGTTCAACCTCCCATTGAGCCGATTGGCGTTTCTGTGCGGAGTTTTCATGTTCTCCCCGTGTTCGCGTGGGTTTCCCCCGTGTTCCCCGGTTTCCTCCCACCGTCTAAAAACATACACCATAGCCAATCGACTAAACCAAATTATTGCCTAAGACAACTTTAGTTTACACTTTTCACACGGCGATAAGCGGGGGAGTTCTCGAGACCTTCCTGAGCTCGAACTTCCCTCTCGCCCTTCTAACGGGAGGGAGCCCCGGGCTCGAGGATATACAAGCTCAGGGCTCTCTCCCGGGACAGCATGACAATTACGCTTTACTGATCATCAGCTAAGTGTGAACTCTTGAATTAATGTTTAGGAGTTTCTTTAAACATATGCTTTTCAATGATGATTCATGTTTTAATATGGAAATTATTCATAAATCACTTTGCTTTCCAGTAATATTTATTTTCATAGATATTGTAATGAAGGAGTTGTCAAACACTTATGTACCTTTTTATAAGAACAATTGTGTATCTTCATTTCAATTGTACCATAAAAGGTACAGAACAGTATGTAATGTGTATTTATATAGCGCATTTATCGTGTATGGCCATACACACAAACCGCTTCACAATCATGAGGGGGGTCTCTCCACACCACCACCAGTGTGTAGCATCCACTTGGATGATGCGACGGCAGCCACAGGACAACGGCGCCAGTGCGCTCACCACACACCAGCTATTAGTGGAGTGAAGAGACAGTGATAGAACCAATTTGCTATTTGCTAATTCGGTGGATGGGGATGATTTGGAGGCCATGATGGGTAAGGGCCGATTGAGGGACTTTGGCCAGGACACCGGGGTTACACCCCTACTCTTTACGAGAAGTGCCATGGGATTTTTAATGACCACAGAGAGTCAGGACCTCGGTTTAACGTCTCATCCGAAAGACGGCGCCCACTGACAGTGTAGTGTCCCCTTCACTTTTACTGGGGCATTAGGACTCACACAGACCACAGGTTGAGCGCCCCCTGCTGGCCTCTTTAACACCACTTCCAACAGCAACCTAGTTTTTCCCATGTGGTCTCTCATCCAGGTACTGACCAGGCTCAGCCCTGCTTAGCTTCAGTGAGTAACCAGTCTTGGGCTGCAGGGTGATATGGCTGTGGCAATAAGAGTGGCAATCAGTATCATAAGAGGCCTTTTTTCTACCATATACGGTACAACTTTTACAAATGTATAAAACTGTTCCTTAAGGAACATTATTTGTACCACCGTGTACCTTTATTTCTGAGAGTGTATATATTATCTTTAAGTATTTTTTTACCCAATTCATTATTTCTTAAGCATGAAAAAACATTTCTTAAACATTCAAGTACTCTGCTTCTCAGATTTATACAGAATGGTATATTATCTGTTTGTTTACTGTATTTAAGTCAAGTTTGTTATAAGTAAAGGTTATTAATTCACTTAAAATGAACAAAAATCTCTTCCTTTACTTTTATGAGTGGATTCTTCATTTCATTACTGGTCTTACCCAACCCTGCTTATAAAGAGCGCTATTACATTCTTGTTTTATTCGCCTTTTCCATCACATTGCTAAATCGGAAATAGAAAAAAATATATATCAAGCACTCATCCAAAAACGCAGCTGTAAGGCCTTATGGCGTGTTTAGTTCTGTCAGTTTCTGACAGGATCTGTTCATGGATGAGAGATCAGCTGAAGTGTAGAGTTGATGTAGGCCAGCAGGAGGCGCTCGTCACGCTGTCTAATTGTGTTCTAATGGCCCAGCATGATCTTGGGGACAATGCACTATTAAAGCAACTCTCATTCATTCATTTTCTTTTCGGCTTAGTCCCTTTATTAATCAGAGGTCGCCACAGCGGAATGAACCACCAACTTATCTAGCATATGTTTTACACAGCAGATGCCCTTCCAGCTGCAACCCATCACTGGGAAACACCCACACACTCTCATTCACACACACACACACACACACACACACACACACACACACACACACACACACACACACACACACACACACACACACACACACTACAGACAATTTATCTTACCCAGTTCACCTATACCACATGTCTTTGGCCTTGTGGTGGGAAACCGGAGCACCCGGAGGAAACCCACACGAACACGGGGAGAACATGTAAAGCAACTTTCTTAAATGACTATAGAAGGGTCTGGCTCTCTGTGAGAATTAAAAATCACTATAATAACAGAATAGCAGACTGATGCAAAAAGGATTAAAATGTCAAAGACAAAATAAAGGGATAGGGAAGAGCTAGAAAATAATGACTCGGCTACTGTAGTTTAGTTTCATGTGTTAATGTGTAATGGCTTCCTTAAACAATGTTTCATAGTATTGGCAGTTGGGTATTTGTTTCAGTACCTTGGACAGTTACACTAATACTGACTGAATGAAATTGCTTATATAAATAGTAGGTTCATTCATTCATTCATTCATTTTCTTTTCGGCTTAGTCCCTTTATTAATCTGGGGTCGCCACAGCGGAATGAACTGCCAACTTATCCAGCATATGTTTTAAGCAGCGGATGCCCTTCCAGCTGCAACCCATCACTAGGAAACATCCATACACACACATACACTACGGACAATTTTAGCTTACTCAATTCACGTATACCACATGACTTTAGACCCACGCAAACACGGGGAGAACATGCAAACTCCACTCAGAAATGCCAACCGACCCTGCCGAGGGTTGAACCAGCAACCTTCTTGCTGTGAGGCAATTGTGCTACCCACTGCGCCACGGTGACACATGGTAGGTTCAATAAATACAATATCTTTTTGTATCACTTCAATGCATACAAGTAGTGGTAAGTGTTCACAAAAAAAGTTAAATCTGGATTCACGGTGACATTTAAGAGGACTTGAAATGGTGTTGTAATTATTCAAATAATTATGAAAATCTTAAATTAAGTATCATTGTTGTCAGTATGCACGCTCTAACGCCATCTGCTGGGCATTTAAAAAGAATGAAATTGATGAAGAACTTAAGATTTTGCGCCATCTTGTGGCTAATGTGTACATTGCAAGGTGCATTTAGACACTTAAAACTAAGGCTTAAGATTCATTCATTTTGTTTTCAGCTTAGTCTCTTTATTAATCTGGGGTCGCCACAGCGGAATGTACCGCCAACTTATCCAGCATATGTTTTACGCAGCGGATGCTGTTCCAGCTGCAACCCATCATTGGGAAACATCCATACACTCATTTACACACATACACTAGGGACAATTTAGCTTACCCAACTCACCTATACCAAATGTCTTTGGACTTGAGGGGGAAACCAGAGGACCTGGAAGAAACCCACTGACCCAGCTGAGGCTTCAACCAGCAACCTTCTTTCTGTGAGGCGAACGTGCTACCCACTGCGCCACCGTGCAGCCGACTTAAGACCATTATTTTTCAAATTATACAAATAATGATCAAGGTTTCTGCAAAATTAATTTTGTGTTCAGCTCTAAAATATAATACATATTCATCAAATTAGCATGGCATTGACACTGAAGTAAACATGTTTCTAATGTTGAAAATCTTTTTGGAAACACTTTATAATAACTACACACTCAACTACACAATCATTCACTAAGCATTAGCAAATAGTGAATTCATTATCTGTTAAGCATTAACTCTACATTAATAAACGTTAGTAAGCAGTTTATAACTGCAGCTGCAGATGCTCTATTCTTGACATATAAACACATTTATAATGTGCTTAATATTTGTATTTTCATACATTGTGAGTGGTATATTTTTACGTATATTTGGTATATTAATTACTAAATTAAATATTGCATTATTTACAAACCAGTTATTTAAGAATAGTTGGTGGTTTTTAAAGATCATTCAGAATGAGTTAGTAAATGATTAATAAACTATTGAAATGAATGTTTATATATTTTATTATTCAGGCGTATAGTAATGGTTATATGTATGTTAATAAACGCTTTATTAACTCAACTTTATACAGTTTTGTGAACTATAAAGTGAGGACTATGTTTATGCTTTGTAAATCCCTCATAAATGATAAAGGCTCCAAATGAACAATACATCTTTGCAATCCCATCTAAAAAAGTCAAATTACTGTAAAAATTTGATAAATCAACAACAATACAATAATTTAACAATATATTATGATACAACATTTCAATGTTATTTAGCGATGTTTAAACTGCAGTAATTTTATTTTAGATAAGGCTGCAAAGATTTTTTTTTTAATTTGATACAGTTTTATTTGTGTATTTTAAAATAAATACTAATGATTAAAGTCGTTTATTTTCTGCTTTTCCTGTTTAGAATAGAACTGAGCCTTTAATTGTCATTTATAAGGGATTTATAAAGCATAAATAGTCCTCATTTTAGATTAGGTCACAAAACTGTATAAAGTTGAGTTAATAAAGCATTTATTAACATACAAAATAACCATTACTATATGCGTGAATAATACGATATATAAACGTTGATTTCAATAGTTTATTAATCATTTACTAACTCATTCTGAATGAGCTTTAGAAACCACCAACTATTCTTAAATAACTGGTTTGTAAATAATGCAATACTTCAGTTAGTAATTAAAAATAAATCACTCACAAAATATGAAAATACAATTATTAAGCACATTATACATGTGTTTATAGGTCAAGAATACAGCATCTTTAGCTGCAGTTACAAACTGCTTACTAACGTTTATTAATGTAGAGGTAATGCTTAACAGATAATGAATTCACTATTTGCTAATGCTTAATAAATGATTCATAGTGTGTAGTTATTAGCTCACTAGCTCTATTGAGTGCATTGTGTCTGACAGAGCGTTGCAATCTCAGCTTGCATCATAAAGGCTGCATCCAGATACTATTGAAAACATATGCTGGAAAAGTTGGTGGTTCGTTCTACTGTGGCGACCCCTAATAAATAAAGGGACTGAGCCAAAGGAAAATGAATAAATGAATATTTCTACTAAATTCACAAAAATCTAACCTTCCACTGAAATTAGGCAAATAAAAACTATATGATGAACTATCTTTTCAGTACACACTGATTAACATTATGGGTACCATTTTATACAATACTTTTTGCAAGCTCCATTTACCAAGATGGCAGCTCTAAACCTTCTCCTTGGTTCGAGGAAAACGACACAGATTACAAAGGATTTTTTCATACAGATTCTCTCCAGATTTTTCAGGATCTCTGGTCTATGTTGGTTCTCTTTCCTTTTCAGTTCATTCTCTCATTTTCTACAGGATTCAGGTCAGAAGACTGAAATGGTCATGGATGAACCTTACTTTTGTGCGCAGTGACCCATTTTTATGCCAATATACGTGTTTGTTTTGGGTCATTGTTGTTATGGAAGATCCTTATATGGCCCATTATATAACCACATCAGGCTTAGATTTGTTTGCAACTGTTTTTTTTTTATCTTATCATTTAAGTTCCAGTTGTGTCTGACAACTGGATATGCTTGATTTTATTTTAAAGAGTGCAGAGGATTTTGTGAAGGTCAAAAATCTTTTGCAGGTATCAGAGCTATATATTGCTTTTGCTTATTGTGATGGATGAATGATAGAATTTATACGGTGTTACTCATATATTCAGCCCAGTGAAACAGAGAGCCATGGCGAGACTACATGTTTGTACTCACAATAAAAAAGTATACACAAATTAATATATTCTTCAGAGAAAATTCATTTTTACAATTTTTTTTTTTGGGGGGGTGGGGGGAATTTCATAATCATAAACATTCATGTCATTCATTCATTCGTTTTCTTTTCGGCTTAGTCCCTTTATTAATCCGGGGTCGCCACAGCGGAATAAACCCCACAAACTTATCCAGCATATGTTTTACGCAGCGAATGCCCTTCCAGCTGCAACCCATCACTGGGAAACATCCATACACACTTATTCACACGCATACACTATGAACAATTTTAGCATACCCAATTCACCTATACCACATGTCTTTGGACTTGTGGGGGAAACCGGCGGACCCAGAGGAAACCCACACAAACACCGGGAGAACATGCAAGTGAAATAAAATGCCAACTGACTCAGCCGAGGCTCGAACCAGTGACCTTTTTGCTGTGAGGCAAACATGCTAGCCACTGCACCACCGTGCAGCCTGTTTTTATTTCAATGAAAGGTTATTTTGGGGTGATTTTTATTAATCTAAGAAAACAGAGATTTATTTTCTCAGGTTTTTTGTTTAAATTAACCAAGGTTGGCAGTGATGTTGAGTATGACTACCAACTAACCAAACAAACAAAAAGACAAACAAATACATAAATAAATAATAAATAAATAAATAAATACAGGTGACGCAGTGGCGCAGTAGGTAGTGCTGTCGCCTCACAGCAAAAAGGTCGCTAATTCGAGCCTCGGCTGGGTCAGTTGGTGTTTCTGTGTGGAGTTTGCATGTTCTTCCTGTGTTGACTTGGGTTTCCTCCGGGTGCTCCGGTTTTGCCCACAGTCCAAAGACATGCGACTAAATTGTCCGTAGTGTACGAGTGTGAATGAGTGTATATGGATGTTTCCCAGAGATGGGTTGCAGCTGGAAGGGCATCCACTGCGTAAAACATGTGCTGGATAAGTTGGCGGTTCATTCAGCTGTGGCGACCCTAGATTAATAAAGGGACTGAGCCGAAAAGAAAATGAATAAATAAATAATACATAAATACGTAAATAAATAATAAATAAATAAATAAATAAAAATTTATAAATAAATAAATAAATAATAAATATATAATAAATAAATAATAAATAAATAAATAAATAAATAAATAAATAAATAAATAAATAAATAACTGAATGAACTGGTAGAATTTAGTTTTACACTATGATATAAATTGTCATCTTCTTATTAATTTAGATATTTATTAATGTCTTTGTTTTAGTTTATTTAGTTTAATATTTTAAAATACTAAAACTAGATCCACAAAATATTTTAGGGCTCATTAATGACACATAACATGCAGTATATTGATATGTATTACTTGTAATCAATTGCAATTTGCCCCTCACTCACTATGCATGACTCTTATCATAAAATGTCTTTCAATGAAAAACTACATTACATTTTGTTTTACTTAAATGTATGCAGTGAGGTTTCATTGTGTATAAAACACGATGACACGGCTTTTGCAAGACAAAGACTCGGTTCAGAGGGTTGTGAACGAAGTGATTGATACTGACCAATTATCTGAATTAAGAGCATCATTTTTTATGAATGTATATCGCTATCATTCACGCTTGTCTGAATGTGGATGGTCAACATGTGCTGTCAACTGACCCAATTAGTGTTCGTGCCACTGTCGTGTCCAGCCAAGCATAGCCCCCGTCCAGGGGTCAGACATGAAGGTCAGGCATCTGTCCCGCTCCCACTACCCTCAGTCTGGTGACATCATCATGCACAGACTCACACCGAGCTGGTGGTGCATTTGAGGACGAATCATAACAATGGCATGGCATGAACACTGAGACATGGTAGTTTTACGCAATGCTATTCACTTATTGATTTTATGACAGAATTTTCTTGTATCTGTGTGGGAGAAATGTTCAGATCTAATATCACATGACAGTGAGAGGAAAAGAATGTAACACATTGATGTCATAGAGAAATTATGAAACAACTTGCATATGCAAGCTTATACACACCTTATTTTTTCATATGATCTATTGTGATTTGCTTGAATTATGAGAGCAATTATTATTAAACTGCAAAAAATTCATGAAAAGATTTTTTTTTTCATAACTGGATACAATGAGATGTCTTCATGCTTATCACAATTTATACATCGAATATTAAAAGACAAATTAACAAATTACTTTCAGCAAACAATGAATAACCTGAAAACTTCTATTGCTGTATATATATTTATAAACATTTCCTATATCTGTATGCAATATTGTGAACATTTAAAATTACTTTATATTACAATTCAATACTGAGGAATAAAACACAACATTCAAATTCAAAATAGCTTTAGCCACCAATGTAATATGAATGTCACATTAACCCTTGTGCACTGTTTAACTTTACTACCCTTTTGTTATGTTAGGGATGAAAACATCCACTGAATTAAACGCCTGTAAAAATGAATCAGATCAACCTCAGTCCTGATCAAAACTACTAAATGTTTTTAAAAATCACAGGATTTTACAACACAGGCTCATTCTGAAAACGTAGTCCTGTGGACATTTCTGGAGACTGCGAATTATGTAGCCGGAGGTACGTATGGCTGCATTTCATTTTTTAAGCGAACACTGTGGGGCGGTGTGATGCCGTTCCCTTTTGGCACTTACCAGCTGACCGCTTACCTCCATGTGGAGGGCTTTCCTGCAGTAACTAGTTTGTCCAGTTAGCTCGTCGTGTACGTTGGCAGACTTGAGATGCAGAGAAGAGTTGATGACGATGACGACCGGGTTCGAGTCCGGCGAAGAGTGGTTCTAGAAATCAGGTAAGACAAAAACAGAGTCCAAAAAATAAAATGAACGAGTGAACAACAGGGTGAGAATGTGGTACAATCCAAAAACATTGTAAAAAAAAAAAAACGGAGGCTTTTCTTTTTCTGGACGGCTTTTGTAAACCGTTGGTTGGGTTTAGGGAAGTATGTGGGTGGGCGGGTCAATCTGTAAAATTGGTTGGGTTTAGGGAAGGAGGAGGGTTGGTCGGTCGATTGGCCGGTCGTCCAGTCAATCATTCAGTCAGACAGACAGATGGTCGGTCAACAGCGGCCTCTGGTGGGTTTACAGAGAGAGAACAAAGAGACATTTAAGATATGAAAAAGCGCACACAGCGGCCTCTCGCGAATTCGCGAAAACAAAAACTGCAAAAATACGTACCTCCTGGGACGTATTTCGCGATCTCCAGAAACGTCCATGGGACTACGTTTTCAGAATGAGCCTGGGTTGGGATTTTAACTGTTTAATTGCCAAGTTCACAAACGATATCACTGATTTGGTGAGAAAAACACAAAATGACGTATTTGTATTAGAAAAAGAAGCTGTAGACTGAATTTTTTTAACCTTTAATTACAGTCTTGGAGATGTGACAGATTAATAACAACATTGGCTTTGATTGTTAGATTTTCATTTTTCTCCCTAATTTACTGATGGTGGCTGTTTTTGCGCTATTGACTTCTATTATAACCACATAAATACACAGAGCTCTATTTTAACGATCTGGGCGCAAAGTCTAAAGCGCAGGGTGCAAAAGCATTAAGGGCGTGTCCGAATCCACTTTTGCTATTTTAAGGACGGAAAAATCCGCTCTGCGCCACGGTGCATGGTCTAACAGGGTTGAGCTTATTCTCTTAATTAGTTATGGGTGTGTTTCGAGAATAAAGCAATCAGAGTCTCATCTCCCATTCCCTTTAAGAGTCAGGCACATTACCTATTTGCATGGCGGACTTTGTAAGTGGAAAAACTGAAAGCTTCACTAGCGAGAAAACAGTTAGGATAAAGAATGAGCCTCCTCCAATCAGCCTTTACTTTCATGTGTATGACAGGGCCCCCAGTCTTTGTTTACTCCATGTAGTTCTGAGAGCTGAGATGCATATTTTGATTTTCTCTGACACAGCAAGGTAAGTGCACAAAGGTCACTCTCACAGACACATATACACACACTTTAGTTCGCTGCCATAACTCAATATAAAATCCAGAAACTAAGCTTTATTTTGCACATGCCTAGGGTTAATGGTGCCAACTGATGATCAACAGTAAAAATTACAAATTTTACCTCTTCCCAACAGGGAAAACCATGAACAACCAAAATGCATGATTATTAGGTGTCTAGTTTTGTAATAAAAATAAATGTGGTTATAATGGAAGGCAAAAAAGCCACCAATGGTTAATTAGGGAGAGAAAAAAAAGAAAATTGATCAAAAACAAATACACGGCAAATCAACGGCAACATGTCCAAGACTCCGATAAAAGGTAAAAAAAATCCAGTCTACAATTACTTTTTATATTGGAAATATGTAATTTTGTGTGTTTTTTTTCACCAAATCAGTGACATAATTTATGAATTTGGCAATTAAAGAGTTCAACTCTTTAATTTTCTAAGAAAATTAGTAGTTTTGATCAGGAATTAGGTGGATTAACAGATTTATCCAAAAATACTTGTTTATAAAAAATGTTTATCTGATGCATTACAGCAGTTTAACTCAGTGGATGTTTTAGCCTTAACATAACAAAAGTTTAGTCAATTTGCCCAGAGTGTATTGAGTTTTTTTAACATTTCAAAGCATTTTCTGAAAATATGTGTCAAAATAAGATTTGTCACCAAAAATCCTTCCACTAGCTAAAACACAGAAAAGGTTATGGCCATATTAACACTCAAAATCACCGCAGAATGGATGAAAACATCCCCAACAGCACATACGGTTTAAAAGACCAAGCAAAACTTTATTTTCATAACTATGACTAGAAAAAACAAATAGCACAAACATAAATGTATGTAGTAGATGTGTTGCAATATTCTAAAATTTAAAATAAAGGTTAAATTCAAAGCATGAAATACCGATCGTGTTGGGTGTGACAAATATATCGGTATTTCAAAATAATGAATAGGACTTTTATAAGACGCATCCATATTGCTGTTTCAGTACCTGATTGACCTCCCAGGTGTCAGTATTGCGCCTTACGCTGACACCTGTCAAACAAGCGCGCGCAGCATTCATGAAGAATGCCGTCCAAGAGGGAGAATGAGAGGCTCTGTCCACACCCTAAAAGGTAAGCTGAGCAGTATAAAAGTTTTGTGGTACAAAGTAAGCTGTTTTAGATAGCCCAATATGCAGAATATGTCGAGCTTCTGTCAGTAAGGTTCAAGCTAAGCCACCAAACTTTCAAATCAAACATATCACCCCGCGGATTACGCCATTTTACAGAGAGTTATGATATTTAACTCGTCGTGCACTGTTACATTAACCTGCTAACATCGTTTTGTGTTTATGAGACGGTTTACTGACAAAGATTTACTGACATAACTTTGCTTTAAATTCACTTTATATAATCAGACAAGTGTTTGAAATCACTCCTTTTTGTGACCAGGTGTGGTTTCATGTCACAGAATGAGGAAGAAATCATATTTAAAGAAAGGCATTGTATACAGTGACCAATACTACGTCAATTAGTTTCGTATTACATATACTTATACATACTGTATATTTTATTCTCATTAAAGACGCTTGAATAAAAATAATTTAAAAATCCATGTAGAATAAAACTCAGGTTACAGATATAGTGTAATGCTATTGTTCAGTGTAATTGTAATTCACTGCTGTAACAAACTGATGAGTGATGACATATGATGAACAAACTCATACCTGCCAACATTTAGTTCGTAAATTCCGGGAGACCCCCGCTAATACGCTAATTTGCATATTACTGACGTCATCGCGTTCTACCATTTCTGTTTGTTTAACAGCCTATGGTAAATAAATGGGGTATTTTATATTCGCACTACGCGTTATGTAAGCATGTCAATTTAACTAAATGTATTGCTGTTTGAATACAGTATATCATTATAGATAAGTAGGGAATTTGCAGTAATCTCTCTGACGTAATACTCAGACAAGTTCTGAAACTCTCCCTTAAAACATCTCTGATTGTGCAACAAGAATAAACGGTTAAATTAAATTGTTAAAATAAAGGAGAAGCAGATCGGGTTGACTGTACAAGGGAAATACCTTCAAACTGCCACCTGTTCTAAATCATTTGCCGTCGGTACGCTGAGAGGTGCTCTGCTCTCAGGCTGCAGGGGAGGCTCGTTGAGAAGAGTAGGGACGGTACAGTAATGGACAAACGACAGTCTATAAAAATCGCCAGTAACACACAAAAAAGTCGCTAGATTTGTCGCTAGTCGCTTTTTTGAAAATTTGTCGCTAAGTTGGCAACACTGGCGCAAACTGAAGAGCGGGGAGCGGGAGGAGTGAGAGGTTTAGGGAGATGGGGGCGCGCGAACTGTAGCGCGCGACCATCACCGGAAGAGCACAAGCGCCAAGTTTCAGCCCGGACTGTACCAAAATGCTGAGGAGCGGGGGGCGGGGAAATTCCGGGAGTTTACCGGGAGACAGACCAATACGGGAGACGGGTCTGAAATACGGGAGACTCCCGGGAAAAACGGGAGTGTTGGCAGGTATGCAAACTGTGCATATTAACTTAATTATCAGCTTGATTATGTTGCTGTGTTGTCAGTTTAATGGTAAGAACTACTGTAAACATATGTTTAAAACCAAATAGGGATATGTATTAAACAGTTTTCAAAGATGAACGGATGAGTGGGAACTGCAGATAAAGTTGTGGTCTGACTGGTGATGGTGTTAATGATCGGAGTCTTTGTTACCACATATATGGAAGGCAGATCACTGGAAAGTTGACTTTCCAAGAAATTGTTAGCTGAAGACTGCAATGGGTAAGCAGTTGAATACATCTTAGGGCCAGATACTTAACTGGACTTTGTGTAAAAAAAAAAATGAAACTCGGCTAGGAGGTTGGGATCTATAGTATGTCATCTGTGGGAACCTATGATCTTTCTTCTGGACTGTACACTTCCCAGTACACTAATTATTCTAAGCGACTACTACAATGTTGGGAACTTAGGTTCTTTTTACCAAATACAAAGTACCATCCTCCACCATTTGGAGAGGGGGTCAATAACTGGACCAGACTTTGTGGAAAAAGGAGACATTGTGATATGGTTTCAAAAGTGATACATGGGACGTAGGGTGAATTGACACTGTCATATAAGCTTGAGTTCAAAAGTGATTGGGTTGATTTTGTTGAGTAATTGGGAGGGCTCCAATGAGACCCAATGAGACCGAGACTCAGCTTCTTGTAAGGAGGCCATTATTCTATGGCCATGGCGTTCATGGTTATATAGTTGGACTTGTGATTCAAAGGTTGCAGCTATGAATACCAGAACTGGCAGGGATTGTAGGTGGGGGTGGGGGTGAATAACCATCATTCTCCTCCATCCTTTATACCTTTGCTGAGGGGATTACCTTGAGCGAAGAACAGAACTCCCAACTGCTCTCCAGGCTACTCACTGCTCCAGGTATAAGTTGCTTCGGATAAAATGTCTGATGTATGATTAAAAGTAAATGTAGCCTTAGGTGAATGTCCTGGGTGGAGCCCCATACCTTCTGTTCTGGTTGGAGTGCTTTAGTGGGTATCTCATTCTCTAGACATCCACCTGCTGCAGATATTGATGAGCTTAGTCCCAGAACCTCTCACTCTTCCAGAAGCAATGCGTGACTGATGATACTTTGGAGTGTTTGCCTGACTAAGGGAATTGGCCGGGTTGGAAGTATGCATTGAAATGGAGTTCATTGTTTGGTTGACAAAGGTAGTTTTGAGCGTACTTTGCTCACGCAAGGCAAGAGTACCAGGAGTTCTAATGCTATGGCAAAAGGTACAATGTAACAGTCTATCTTCTGGAATTTATTCCATTTGTCCATAGGTCTGTGGTTGATACCCAGAAGACAGACACCCAGGAGTGAAAAGAAGGATCTCCATACCCTTGATATAAATTCAGGTCCTCTGTCCAATGCAATGTCATGCAATACATGTTCTCTTATGTATTTGAGTTTGGTGAGGCCCTTCCATTCTTTGTCTCCTCTTTGAGGGCGAGCTTGATGGCAAATAGGTCTCTATTTCCAATGTTATCATTTTGCTCTTCCAGGGATAAATTCTTGGAGACAAAGGCTCATGGATGGAGTCGTAGAGAATTCCCCTGTCACCGTGACAAAACGTCTCCCACTCCAGATGTGAAAGTGTCCATTTCAACAATGAATGGTTTCTGGGAAATTGGGAATCCAGATAAACATCCAAGCAAGGCATAGTGATTCTAAAATTTGACATGTAAACAGTGCAGATACTGATTGGCCGGAGAGAATCATCACTGCCTGCCTCACTTGATTTGCTACATGAGACACTAATCACACTAGATTTACTTTAAATAAATGACGCCTTGCCCCAAGATGGCATTACAATGGGGTGTACTAGACCTGGTGACTAGGTTGGTCCCTCCTGCTTCTTTTATTTATTTATTCCCTTTGTTGTTTCTTTATATTACTGCCTGTCTGAAACACATCTGACTGTCGATATTAAATTGACTAATAATCTAGAAGTGCTAAAATCTTTCCTTGCTAGTCAGCCTCACCTCACCAGTCAGCCTGCATGACACCGCAATATGTGCCAGCCTCTGGACCTGCCACTAACACGCCAACACACTTGTGTGCTGTGTGTTATGCAAGACCTGTTCTAGTCAGAAATTGGACTGGCAGACTCTGAGATGATATTTATACCAGAGATTCCAAGTCATAAATTTTAAACACGGTGAAAGAAGAAGGACTGTTTGTGATTTGGTTCTTCTGTTTTTTCCACAACAGCACCTGGTCTTGTCATTAAAGTAAAGGACATTTAGATGAAGCATGTTTGATATACAGTAAATTTGGCACAAATTAAGCCAAAACTCTGTAATTGTCAGAAAGCTGACAAAAAGTCAGAAATGTAATGAACTCATAACTATTACTTCATAATTATGGAATCAGATTTTTTTTTATACCACATTTAGGCCCAATCCCAATTCTACCCCTTAGCCCTTCTACTTACCCCTACCCCTCGTTTTGCGTATTCCTGTGAAGGGGTAGGGGTGTCCCAATTCTCTTTTGCTTGAAGGCATAGAGATAAGGGAAAGGGGTAGATAGCCCTTCAAACTGAGATTTTTCAGTACCACACTCTCAAATTTTCCAGAATACACCAGCCACAACGGCAGGATAGCTGCAACCAGAAGTAGGGAGGTCCACAAATTTGTATTTTTTGTCAATATTACGAATTTTTACAACAAACAAGCACATGTTTTAATACATTCATAATCGCGCTCATGTTTTATCGTTATGCTTTAAAAAAAATGCTATCTTTCTGCTATTTCGCTATCTATAATCCCTAACAATAACTCCTTTATAGTAGTCCCACAACATTCTGACACTCGATGACACTCGTATACCCTGTCAGAAAAGTCTAGTGGCTGAGAATGAGCTTTTTACAGTGTCTGCTATAATGTTAATGTTGTTTTTGGTGTGTTTATATAGATGAATATGGCCACTGTGTAAATGCGCAGTATAATTATGATCTTATTGCCACATTAGATCATTATGATAACATAATATATGCCTTCAGTGATTTCCTGAAAATAAATACCAAAAAATAAAGCAACTGGAATAACTACAGCAGTTGCCATCGTCTGATCTCATATGAAGCATGAGATCGCGATGACATATGATGACGTGTGCAGATGCCGTAGTGGTGTCCCATTTTTTAGGGGTCAATTTTGAAACCCTTGCCCTTCACACTCGGTTTTAAGGGCCAAGAGAAAGAGGAAAAGGAAGGGCTAGGGGTACAAAAATAGAAATGGGATTGCGCCTTAATCTATTTCATTTGTGTTACGTGAGGCAGTATATTGTAAAAGATTTTTAACAATTATTATTACTATTTTTTTTAAATAAATAAAACAAAAATTTACGTTTTAAACTTGTAAAACTCATTCTTGATCACATTTGATATACACACACACACACACACACACACACACACACACACACACACACACACACACACACACACACACACACACACACACACACACACACACACACATATATATATATATATATATATATATATATATATATATATATATATATATATATATATATATATATATATATATATACAGTTAAAGTCAGAATTATTAGCCCCCTTTGACTTTTTTCAAATTTTCCAAATGATGTTTAACAGAGCAAGGAAATTTTCACGGTATGTCTGAAAATATTTTTTCTTCTGGAGAAAGTCTTATTTGTTTTATTTCAGCTAGAATAAAAGCAGTTTTTAATTTTTTAAACACCATTTTAAGGACAAAATTATTAGCCCCTTTAAGCTGAGTTATTAAAACTATTATGTTTAGAAATGTGTTGAAAAAAATCTTCTCTCCGTTAAACAGAAATTGGGGAAAAAATAAACAGGGGGCTAATAATTCTGACTTCAACTGTATATGTAAACATAGTAAACACAGCAAATAGTAATACAGTATTATAATATATAGTCTAATAATAATAATAATTACATACAAATAAAAATAAATAAATAAATCAAATAATAAATCAGCTCTCTCTTTCTATCTCGTTAGGTGAATAAGAATAAGTGTGTATGTGTGTGTGTATCTGTGCAGTGTGTATATATAGTGTGTATGCAGAGTGTATATACAATATGGATGTGTGTGCGTGTATGTATATATCACACACACTAAAGTATATATATATATATATATATATATATATATATATATATATATATATATATATATATATATATATATATATATATATATATATATATATATATATATTTAATCTTTAAACTTCTCTTTTCTTTCTGTATTTATTCTAATCATATTATTGCTCTTTAAAAGTCACCTGCATTTTATACTTCCAGAATGTTTCTTACATATTTCTTATCATTGTTTCTACCATCTACATTTAAAGTCAGAATTATTAGCCCCCCTGTCTATTTTATCCCCAATTTCTGTTTAACAGAGAGATTTTTTCAACACATTTCTAAACATAATAGTTTTAATAACTCATTTCTAATAACTGATTTATTCTTCTTCTATATTCTTCTATATTCATCTTTGCCATGATGACAGTAAATAATATTTGACTAGATATTTTTCAAGACACTTCTATACAGCTTAAAGTGACATTTAAAGGCTTAACTGGGTTAATTAGGTTAACTAGGCACGTTAGGGTAATTAGGCAAGTTATTGTATCATGATGGTTTGTTCTGTAGACTATCGAAAAAAAAATAGCTTAAAGGGGCTAATAATTTTGTCCTTAAAATGGCTTTTAAAAAATTAAAAACTGCTTTTATTCTATCCGAAATAAAACAAATATGACTTTCTTTCAAAAACATTATCAGACATACTGTGAAAATTTCTTTGAACTGTTAAACATCATTTGGGAAATATTTAAAAAAGAAAAAAAATTCAAAAGGGGGCTAATAATTCTGACTTCAACTATATATATATATATATATATATATATATATATATATATATATATATATATATATATATATATGTGTGTGTGTGTGTGTGTATGTGTGTGTGCAATGATTTTTTTTTTTTGAACATTATTTTGAAAAATTACATTAACATTTTAAAAAATAAGTGGTATTGATATCGATATTGTAAAAATTTTAACAAAAAGTATCGGTATCGTACCGCATTAAAAAATTGTGGTATTGCCCATCCCTAAAAAAGACTCACTGACGTCTTGGATAACTGGAGTGTTAATATATTCATAAATTCATTGTGGGCTGAAATAATATCTGTTTAAATATTTTAGCAGTGTTGTTTAAAACTTGTGTTTTAAGCCAGAACAACATCTGGAGAAATTATGTTGGTCTAACTTGGGTTTAATTTCAGTAATTCACATTTATTTGTGACTCAATAGGTCCATAAACCTGGAAATATGATTTTTTGCCTTTGTTGGAAAATCATGAGCTCACCACAGACTCTTACATTCCACCTTTGACCAGCAGCCACTAGATGGTGGTACGTGTTCGATTTTGCATCACTAGAAGGCTCCAACCACACGAACATGGCATTTCTGATCATGCGCTTATGCCCGTGTACATGTCAGCAGAGGAAAAATTAATCGTGGCCCAGAGGCATAGCATTTAATGAGACAAAATGTCCCAATTAACCTTTTTAAGAGTGCCATTTTCAAAAGATATGAATGTTGCCTCACTGTTTAAGACATTTATGGTGTAACCCATCGGCCAAGGATTTTCTCACTCGAGGCAAACGATGTCATATTCTTTAGTGTTGCGCTTAAATGATTCCTCACATAAGTGAAGTTTACAAAGGACATATTGAAGGAGCTTGACATTTTCACATATATAACTGTGATTTGCGCCTCACACATTGTTATCGTACTCCCTGCAAACACACTCTTAAATGAACAAATACTGGAGTGACCTACTTTCTGTAAGAGATTGCTTTAGGAACACTAACAAGGAGTTATTAAAATGCAGTTTCTCACTAACAAAAGCAGAATAACGTGACCAGCTTTGTAGAGACTTGTGTCATGTTGATGATTAGCATGGTCCTCAAGAGCCCAAGTCAGACTCCATGGTCTTCATAAATGACCGAGCATTATTATTATTTCCGAATTGACAAATCAGAAACTCATGAGACGTGACAGATTATGTATTCACTTTTGGTTGAGAGCCTTGTAATTTATTTACATTGTTATGATAGTACAAGCTGAATATATTTCTGTGAGATCTGGCCTTTCTAAATCACAAATGTGTTTTTTATATACTTTTTAAAATCCGTCTCTGCACACTTCATACAGGTCTGTCAGTACAGCACATTATTTAATTATTACTTCCAGGCTAATGTAATATAAATCACAGCCAACGCTCTGTACTGTGCTTTTTATGATACATACATAACTGACTAAATCTTTTAAAACATCTTTTTTTTTTTTTTTTCAGGGAATACTGCAAAACTGAGACTTAAACAAAGTACATATTTAATAACATCTGAATGCCTGATCTTCAGGGATGATGAATATGAGAAAATGTTCCAATTTTAAAGAAGTAGTAGGAATAGAAGCAGTTTTAAACCATATCAGTGTTGCTATTTTTACTCCTAATTTGCACTGAACCCAAAATTTATTTAGATAAGCAACTAACGGCAGGTACATAAACATGTTTAAAGTGCTCATTTACCTTCCATGTGTAATGTAGCTGTTTGTTAATGTAAAATGTCTACAAAAAGGTTATGGGCAATTCCAGCGTTATGGATGTGACATTTGCAGTAAAATCTCAAAACATAAATTCACAAAGGAAGTATACGTTAACATTATATAGAAACATCTGTTTATATTTTCTAAAACAACTAACCACAGAGTTAAAGGATCAAAAAAAATATCAATCTGTAAACACTTATTATATTTTAAATGAGGAAAATAAGCATGCGTTATGGATGTGACGAAAAAAGTCTGCGAGTTTACAGTATGCAACGTACTTTGTAGAAATTCTGTGAATTAAACTGCACAACTCAAAAGAAATAATCCTAATCAAAAGGATATGAGTTGGCTCTCTATAGAACAAACACGATTAATTTTATTTTATTTGACATTTTTTGCATTTATGAGGAAAAAACTTCATTAGGGATGTGACATCTGTTCCTTATGGATTAGGGTTGGGCCGATAGACAATGCCTTCGTCCATCGCCGATGGCCGATAGACATCACGATGCTGAGCCGGCATCGCGATCCATCACCCCGCCCCCCGTCGCAAACCCGCTCGTGAAAAATACACACTCAGGCCCCGTTTACACTAATTAATCTTGTCTCTTTCCAGGGCTTAATTTGTGCCGGAACACGCCGGATCCGGCACCTCATTTTACAGATCTCCCTCCTCAAAAGCCCTCCTCCCCTGTCCACTGTTAATTTTCACTTTGTTCCTCGACTCTCCAACCCTCTTCACTTTTCGTGCACCTCAGCGCCACTCACTTTTGTCTGCGAGCAACCCCCGCGCCTCTCACTTTCGTCCACGACACCCCTCCGACATCCACCGCACCAAACAAATGACTGACACGGATCACTCTGCCTACTCATGCCAGAGTCCCGTGGAAAAAGTGATTGACAGGTGGTAATTTGTGTGTAACTTATCTTTATTTATTTATGATTTGGTTATGGGTAGGGCCAGACGGAATCTGCGGACGTTTTTTGCTATTTCTGCAGAGAATTTTAGTAAAAATCTGCGGATTTCTGCGGAATTATTTTAGGAGTATCATAACTAAAACCTTAAAATGTGAAATAAAAAATAATATCTTTTTAACTTTTATTTAAATTTTAAAATGCAAATCCAATTAGATTAACTGTGAATAGTTAACTGTAAGTAAACAAACAGAATTAATGATGGGCTAAAAATCTGCGGAAAATCTGCAAAAAATCTGTGGAATTCTGCTCGTGCAGATTCCGTGTGGGCCTAGTTATGGGTAAAACAAAGACCAGGTAGTTGAAACTGTAGGCTACAAATAATTAATTCGTTATGAATGAATTAATTATTCATAAATAATGAATTCACCTCTGCCTATGAAGACGATTCCATCGTCCATCGCGATGTTTCACATTAGACATCGTACGATGCTAAATTGGTCAACATCGCCCAACCCTATTATGGATGTGACAGATGTGAAATTGTGTGATTTTGGTAAATCAAATATAATAGTTTGAAAACATTAACGGAGACATTTTTGAGTATTTTTAAAGCACTAAAATACTTGCTTACTCAAAAAAAAAATGCAGAAACGGTTTCAATATTTTGGCGAAAACCTATTTTTTTTCTTAGCAAGGTTGACATTTGCATGGAATAATAGAAAAAAACAACTCATCAACTGAGGAGAAACGTAACGTATAGAAATGTAAAACATTTACATACCAGGGTACCCTCTTCCCTGCATGGCTTCACTGACTTTGAATCTCAAACACTGTAGTTGGTTTGTGTTATCAACATGACGTCATGAAGCATTTATTGTTGAGACCATACATTTACATTATTTCAAAAACTCCTGTTTGCAAAATGAATCTCTTGTTGTTTATAATGAGAGAATTACACACTAAACAAAACTAAATACATCTGAATGACAATTGCATTCCGGGTGCTCCGGTTTCCGCCACAGTCCAAAGACATGCTGTATAGGTGAATGGAATAAGCTAAACTGGCCATAGTGTATGTGTGTGCATGTTAGAGTGTATGGGTGTTTCCCAGTGCTGGGTTGTGGCTGGAAAGGCATCCGCTGCTTAATAACATATGTTGGATAAGTTGGCGGTTCATTCCGCTGTGGCGACCTCTGATTAATAAAGAGACTAAACAGAAAAGAAAATTAAATTAATGACAATTCCATTCACAATTTCAAAAGCAGCTGTCTATACTGTATATCAGCAGTGCCCAACCCTGTTCCTGGAGATCTACCTTCCTGCACGCTTCAGCTGCAACCTTGATCAAACACTTGTTTTTGATTACCAGGTGCGCCTTCAGATTCTATTCAGTTGGTCTAGTGGCGTTTGATCAGAATTGGAGCTAAACTCTGCAGGAAGGTAGATCTCCAGGAACAGGGTTGAGCACTCCTGCTGTATATTTTCAGCACATACTGTATATACTGTATATACATATATTTTTAAAGTTACAATACATCTGACACGTTTCATTCATTTAAACAACATGCTAATTGTGGCGATTATAAAATATCTTGACTTTTTAAGGTATTTTTGCCACCTTCTTTTGAATTTATACTACACCAGTCCAACTGCTCGTTAGAGCAAATTTCTAATCAGCCAATCACATTGTAGCAACTCAATGCATTTAGGCATGTAGACATGGTCAAGACGATCTGCTGCAGTTCAAACCGAGCATCAAAATGGGGAAGGAAGATGACTTAAGCGACTTTGAACGTGGCATGGTTGTTGGTGCCAGATGGGCTGGTCTGAGTAGAAACTGCTGATCTACTGGGATTTTCACACACAACCATCTGTAGGGTTTACAGAGAATGGTCTGAAAAAGAGAAAATATCCAGTGAGCGGCAGTTTTGTGGGCACAAATGCCTTGTTGATGCCAGAGGTCAGAGGAGAATGACTAGACTGGTTCGAGCTGATAGAAAGGCAACAGTAACTCAAATAACTACTCGTTACAACCGAGGTATGCAGAAGAGCATCTCTGAACGCACAACATGTCGATCCTTGAGGCAGATGGGCTACAGCAGCAGAAGACCACAGGGGTGCCACTCCTGTCAGCTAAGAACAGGAAACTGAGGCTACAATTCACACAGGCTCACCAAAATTGGACAATAGAAGATTGGAAAAACATTGCCTGATCTGATGAGTCACGATTTTCTACAGACTGTAGAGTCAGAATTTGGTGTCAACAAGATGAAAGCATGGAGCCATCCTGCATTGTATCAACGGTTCAAGCTGGTGGTGGTGGTGTAACGGTGTGGGGGAATTAAACAATGTGTCAACGCCACAGCCTACTTGAGTATTGTTGCTGATCATGTCCATCCCTTTATGACCACAGTGTACCCATCTTCTGATGGCTACTTCCAGCAGGATAATGCGCCATGTCATAAAGCGCGAATCATCTTACACTGGTTTCTTGAACATGACAATGAGTTCACTCAAATGAGTTCACTCAAATGGCCCCCCAGTCACCAGATCTCAATCCAAAAGAGCACCTTTGGGATGTGGTGGAACGGGAGATTCGCATCAGGATTGTGCAGCTGACAAATCTGCAGCAACTGCGTGATGCTATCATGTCACTATAGAGCAAAATCTCTGAGGAATATGTCCAGTACCTTATTGAATCTATGCCACTAAGGATTAAGGGAGTTCTGAAGGCAAAATGGGGTCCAACCCAGTACTAGTAAGGTGTACCTAATAAAATGTTTTTGTGACATTTTTTTTTTTTTAATTTGGACCATGATTGACATACACTTCTTAATCCTGATGAGATTGAAAAAACTTATCTCATAATAACTGAGTAAAAAAATCATGCTGAGGAAAATCCTGCACATGTCAGCTTGCAATGGAGATCGGGGTTGATCAACTAGTTCTTCTAGTGAAGTGTAACCATGAAATCAAGACCATTGTTACTGTCCAATAATGTGTATAATTGCTAAGGATAGAAAAAGAAGAAGACGAAGTGCTGAAATTTAGATATAGTAATTTTAAGTATTTTTAGACTTTGGATGCTTGTAAACCTACTCCATGTAAATAAAACAATAAACCATTAAAAATGGCATTAGAGGATGATTAAAATATACAGTATTATAAATTTAGTTTGAAACCTTTTGGCTTTAAGGTTTATGCTTAATTAAGAAAAAGGTGGAATAATACATTTTATGAATAAATTCTACAAAAAGTGTATTATTAATATTGCATTTAATAATTGCAACCCAGGCTCATTCTGAAAACGTACCACTATATACATTTCTGGAGAGCGCCAAATATGTCCCAGAAGCTACGTTTTATTTGCAGTTTTTGTTTTTTCGTGAATCCACCAGAGGCTGCTGTCAACTGACTGACTGACCAACCAGCCTTATCTCACGAGAAAATCTAAGTATTTTACGGTTTGTCAGTTTAGTGGCTAATTCGTACGAATTCAGTCGTACGAAATTCTACGATTTTAGAAAGGAGGGGTGGCACCTAATCCCACCTCTAAACCCAACCGTCATTGGGGGATGAGCTAATCGTACTAAATTGTACGAATTATATCGTACGACTTCATACGAATTAGCTACTAAATCAAAAAGTTACGAATTGCCGTGAGATTCTGTTGGACCAACCGACCAATAACCTCACCCACCCCATCCCTAAACCCCACCGATAGTGTTTTAAAAAGCACCGATAAACCAGCGCCCACCCTCTTCCTAAACCCAACAACATCGTTTTGAAAAGCAATCCAGAAAAAGAAAAGCCCCTGATTTTAACTACGTTTTCAGATTTTACCACATTCTCACCCTGTTATTTACTTGTTTATTTTATTTTTTAGCTTTTGTTTTTGTCTTGTCTGCTTTCTGGAACCGTTCTTAGCCGGACTCGAACCCCGTCGTCACAATCAACTCCTCTATGTGTCTCAAGTCCACCAACGTACGCTGCGCTACATAATTTGTGATCTCAGAAATATATAGGGCTACGTTTTCAGAATGTTGCAACAATTGCCAGACTGAATAAAGATTGTATGTTAGACTGTATATATAGTGGTGGAAAGACTACTGAAAAATCATACTCAAGTAAAAGTACCATAGCCCAAAATGTAGTGCAAGTAGAGTAAAAGTATCTGTTAAAAGTATTACTCAAACTATGAGCAAAAAGTAGTCCTTTTAAGAGTACTGGGTAAAACACTGGGAAAGTTTGATGCATTTACATGCAATTTGTGTTTGTGTGTGAAAATGTAACATTCTGTAGTGCATTTAGTTCTTGTTTAAGGCCATTTCAGTCATCATACAGTAGGCATGTGTCATCTCATCAGCGACATGCAGTCTAAACAGTCTCTCTGTCATTGTGTGTAACAACTTTGTGTCTTCTGTGTCCTGAAGTTGTTCTGTATGATGCGATTTGATAGGACGGGAATTACAGGGATGATTATTCTACTTTAGTCAATCAACATATACGAAAAAAATAATAATAGTGACTGCCGATTGAAGGGAAATAGGGGAGTAAAAGTACTAATACAGCACTAAAAATATATTCAGGTGAACGTGAAAGTATACATTTTTAAAACTACTTCGTAAAGTACAATTCTTTAGAAAACCTACACAATTACATTGATTTTAGTATTTGTAATTTGTTACTTTACACCACACATTAATATATATATAATTTAATGCAATTTAAACGGCGCACAATTTAATTTACGGTTTAAAAATAACATTATAAAGCCATATGTTAAACCTTTTATTGTGTAGTTGCTTGAAACCCCCTCTTTGTCTTTGGTCCATATATATTTAAAGATTGGTTAGTGGTGGTTTGATCCAGCTCGGTTTAATGTCCTCCAGTGGATGAGAACCGAAGGGTGATTAATGTCTTAATTTCCTATTATTAAAGAGCAGAGAGGGGATGCAGGCTGCAGATAGTCAACACGCCATAAATCTCAGCAAAATGAACGGTCAAATAATCACACTTCAGAAATGAAACCTCCACACATTAATGCTACCACACACACATGCACGCGCACACACACACTTGTCTGGGTGTTTCTGTGATCTCACTCAATGACAGGGTAATTACCACACAGAATTATAGGGTGGTTTATTATATTTCACCTCCTTGTGTGAATCATTTACTGTACTAAATACAGACTCACTTCTGAATGGCCCAGAGACTGTTATGATTTCAAATGTAGCATGATCTACTCTGCTCTGTGTTTTTATCTTTGCTAACATCTCATGCACACACACACACACATACATTCAGTCTGTATGCTTACGATCTGAGAGAGAGAGAGAGAGAGAGAGAGAGAGAGAGAGAGAGAGAGAGAGAGAGAGAGAGAGAGATGAACTCTGCTCCTTTGTGCAGGGCAGACGGAGGGAAAGGACTAATCACATGCACTGGATTGATTACAGTGATGATTAATAGGGTATATGGTTTTCATTAACAATTTGATTTATCACAGATCAGGAGGCTGAATAATGGTAATGGTCTCCACTCCCTCATATCTCTCTCAGCAGATGAAAATCCAGCCCTCTTTCACTACTTTGTTTTCCCGTTTCCTTATTTCTACAGATGGAAGGATTCATTTAACGCCGCCGGATCCTTTTTGTCTGAGTTTCCACTACATAAGTTGCATTTTCTTTTTCTTTCTTTCTTTCTTTCTTTCTTTCTTTCTTTCTTTCTTTCTTTCTTTAGTGTATTTATTAATTTACTTAATTGTTTATTTAGCTCATTTCAATGAGATGTTGTTGGTTCTAAAAAATTAAACGGTAAAATGCTGATATTGTTAGTTAATTTCACCCCTTAGGTATGCGTTTTTTGAAGGAACAAAAAAACGGAGAGGAGAAAGAATTGTACCAAATACATGCCAAAAAAATCTACTTTAAGAAATTAGAGTGTAATATTTTAGAGCACAGCAGCCCAACAGCTTATACTTTCAGCACTCATTGCATTGTATTTGGAATTAGACTATTTTAACTTCGAAAAATTATATTTAAAGGACATGTTGATGGAGTGTGAAGAGCTGCTCATTTAATCACAGATGTTCTCATTGCTGGATGTTTTATAATTTATGCCTGTGACTTGAACTACACCGGGGTTCTGCAATCTTACTGCAATTAATGAATTTTTCCTCAAGATCATTTCTTTGTTCTGGGTTACCTTCAGTCATGGAAGAACTGTTTTTGGTTCCCCAAAGAACTTTTCAGTGAACGGATCTTAAAATAAGCATTTTATATAGCTTACTGTAAAAAATAATACTGTAAACTATATGCAAACCTTTTTCCACTTTAAACTTTTCGTCAATTAAATGTTCCCACAAATGTTAAATATCCTTCATGGAATCGTTGATTAATAATCTTTATATTAACATATTATATTTAGTTCATGTTTAGTTTAGTGTTATTTGCATTTTTGACTGAAAAATCTATTTATACCATTTCAACTTTTTGCAAGTGTATCTAGCAACGCTCAGAATATCATGATAATTGGTGTTTTTTTGCAGTTTACCGATACAAAATTTGGCACTGGTTCATTTAACCAATAGTCCCACCCTAAACTCACATTATTGATTGTATGTGTGTTACCTTGAAAATAAAAACTGGTTCAGAAATGGTTTTAACTAAGTAATTGGTAGTGAATTTCATAAATAATTAAAGGCCAAAGAAACATTTTCATGGATGTTTAATGGATATTTAAGGTTTTATGTTTTAATGTTTTATGTTATTAGTCCTTTTAATGGGAAGCCTCATCCCAAATTCACTTTTTTGGTTGTATCTGTGTTACTGGTTGGGGTTTTTAACATTACACTTAAAATAAATGGAGTAAAAATAAAATCAATGAAAATCTCAAAATTATGGAAACAATTACAAAGAAATAGCAAACAACACACTGAATTAAACAAAAAAAAAACATTGAAAGACTAAACATAAGCTTTTAAAATTAAAGATCGATCTTTATTGATAGATCTGTAGGACCTTTCTATTACACAAAAAGAAAAGGTCGTAAAATATCAAAGTATTTGGCATCTAAGTTTTGCCATCTTGCTGAATTAATTTTCCCTCAAGATCATTTCTTTGTTCTGGGTTAGCTTTAGTCATGGAAGAACTGTTTTTGGTTCCCTAAAGAACCTTTCAGTAAACGGATATTAAAATAAGCATTTTAAAGCTTACTGTACAAAAAAATTATTAATTATACCGTAAACTATATGGAAACCTTGTCCTCTATAAAGAAGCTTTTGGTGAATTAAATGCTCTCACAAAAGTTAAATGTTCTTCATGGAATCATTGATAAATTATCTTCATATTAAGAGATTATATTTAGTTTTTTTAATGTCATGTTTAGTTCAGTGTTATTTGCAGTTTCTTTGTAATTTAGCAGTTTTGACTGAAAAACATTTCTACACCATTTCAACATTTTGCTAGTGGATCCAGCAGTGCTCAAAAAATAAGGATAATTAGTGTTTTCTTACAGTTTTCTGAAAAAAAAATTGCCACTGGTTAATTAATTGAACCAATAGTTCCACCCCATACTCACATGACTGATTGCATGTATGTTCTAGTTAGGTTTTACCAATTGTCACCCTAAAAATAAGAACTGATTCAGAAATGTTTTAACTAAGTAGTTGGTAGTGAATTTCACAAATAACTAAGAGTCTAAATAAACATTTCCATGGATGTTTAAGTTTTTTTTATTATTTTATATCGTGCTAGTAGCACAATAGAAAGCCTCATCCCAAATTCACCCTATTGGTTGTATCTGTGTTACTGGTTGGGTTTTTAACATTACACTTAAAATAAATGGAGTAAATCAACTAAAATCTCAAAATTATTGAAACAATTACAAAGAAATAGCAAACAACACACTAAATTAAACATAAAAAAACATTGAAAGACTAAACATAAGCTTTTAAAATTAAAGAATCGTTATTGATAGATCTGTAGAACAGTATCAAACCATAGGTCGTATCAAAGTTCTGTGATCTTGCTGAATGAATTTTCCCTCAAGATCATTTCTTTGTTCTGGGTTACCTTCAGTCATGGAAGAACTGTTTTTGGTTCCCTAAAGAACCTTTCAGTGAACGGATCTTAAAATAAGCATTTTAAAGCTTACTGTAAAAAATAATACTGTAAACTACATAGAAATCTTGTCCTCTATAACGGAGCTTTTGGTGAATTAAATGTTCGTCATGGAATCATTGATAAATATAATCTTCATATTAAGAGATTATATTCAGTTCTTTAAATGTCTTGTTTAGTTCAGTGTTATTTGCAGTTTCTTTGTAATTTAGCAGTTTTGACTGAAAAATCTTTCTACACCATTTCTACGCTCAGAAGATAATGATAATTGGTGTTTTGCAGATTTCTGATACAAAATTGTGTGTTCTTTGGGCTTTTACCAAACATTACTGGAAAATAAAAACTGGTTCAGAAATGGTTTTAACTGAGTGATTGGTAGTGAATTTCACAAATAATTAAAGGCCAAATTAACTTTTAATAGATGTTTAAGGTTTTTATTAACTTATATCATATTATTAGCCTGTTTAATGGATAGCCTCATTCCAAATTCACCCCATTGGTTGTATCTGTGTTATCAATTGGGTTTTTTAACCAAACGTTGCACTCAAAATAAAAATCAATTAAAAATCGCAAAATTATGGAAACATTTCCAAAGAAATAGCAAACAACACACTGAAATTCAACAAAAAAAGTGAAAGACTAAACATAAGCTTTTAAAATTAAAGATCCGTCTTTATTGATAGATCTGTAGAACCTTTCTATTACACAAAAAGAAAAGGGTCATAAAATATTCTTCATGCTGATAGAAAATGGTTCTTTAAAGATCTGTTCATTGAAAGATTCTTTCGCGAAACAAGCATTATGCCTTTTGTGTCATCAAAACACAGTTTTGAAGGTTTTATATTTTAGATTATGCTCAAGTAATTTTTATTTTCCACTTTGGAAAAACATTTTGACCTATTAATGCATGTGCTCTCCATAAGAAACTGTTGTAAACAAATTACATTTAGTGGACACGCTGATGGAGTGTGCTCATTTAAAGCTGCTCATTTATTCACAGATGTTCTCATTGCTGGATGTTTTATCATTTTTGCTTGTGACTTGAACTAAATCAAGATTCTGCAATCTTATTGCAATTAATGAATTTTCTCTCAAGATCATTTCTTTGTTCTGAGTTACCTTCAGTCATGGAAGAACTGTTTTTGTGACCTAAAGAACCTTTAAGTGAACAGATCTTATATATATATATATAGGGGCGACGAGGTAGCACAGTGGGTAGCACGATCGCCTCACAGCAAGAAGGTCGCTGGTTTGAGCCTCGGCTGGGTGAGTTGGCATTTCTGTGTGGAGTTTGCACGTTTGCATGTTCTCCCTGTGTTCGTGTGGGTTTCCTCTGGGTGCTGCAGTTTCCCCCACAAGTCCAAAGACATGCGGTACAGGTGAATTGGGTAAGCTAAATTGTCCGTAGTGTATGTGTGTGATTGAGTGTGTTTGGGTGTTTCCCAGTGATGGGTTGCAGCTGGAAGGGCATCCGCTGCGTAAAACATGTGCTGGATAAGTTGGTGGTTCATTCCATTGTGGCAGCCCTAGATTAATAAAGGGACTAAGCAAAAAAGAAAATGAATGAATGAATATATATTTACTGTAAACTATATAAACCTTGTCCTCTAAAGAAGCTTTTGGTGAATTAAATGCTCTCACAAAAGGTAAATGTTTTTCATGGAATCATTGATAAATATAATCTTCATATTAAGAGATTATATTTAGTTCTTTAAATGTCTTGTTTAGTTCAGTGTTATGTGCAGTTTCTTTGTAATTTTGCAGTTTTGACTGAAAAACCTTTCTACACTATTTTAACTTTTTGCAAGTGTATTTAGCAACGCTCAGAAGATCATGATAATTGGTGTTTTCTTGCAGATTTCCCATAGAAAATTTGCCACATGGTTGATTTAACCAATAGTTCCACGCCAAAATCATTATTGGTTGCATGTTTGTTCTGGTTGGGTTTTTACCAAACATCACCCTAAAAATAAATAAAAACAAATGTTTCAGAAATGGTTTTAACTAAGTAATTGGTAGTGAATTTAACAAATAATTAAAGGCCAATATTTACATGCATATTTAATGGATGTTTTAGTTATTTTTTTTGTTTTTTTTATATCATGCTAGTAGCCCATTTAATCGGAAGCCTCATACCAAATTCACCCTATTGGTTATCTGTGTTACTGGTTGAAGTTTTTAACCAAACATTACACTCAAAGTAAAATGGAGAAAAAATAAATAAATTAATATCTAAATAATATGGAAACAATTCCAAAGAAATAGCAAACAACACATTGTATTAAACAGGATTAAAAGGCTAAAATACTAAACATAAACCTTTGAAATTAAAGAAACTTTATTAATAGATCTGTGGAACCTGTATAATCCACAAAAAAAGTTCTTTATAGAGAAAGAAGGTTCTTTAGGTCGTAAAATATTCTTCATGCTGATAGAAAATGGTTCTTTAACGATATTCTTCTGTGGCATCAAAACAGTTTTGAAGGTTTTATATTTTAGATTATGCTCAAGTAATCTTTATTTTCCACTTTGGAAAAACATTTTGACCTACCAATGGTGCTCTCCATAAGAAACTGTTTTAACATCCAAACAAATTACCTTTAATGGACACGCTGATGGAGTGTGAAAAGCTGCTCATTTAATCACAGATGTTCTCATTGCTGGATGCTTTATAATTCAAGACTGTGACTTGAACGGCATCAAAGTTCTGCGATCTTGCTGAATTAATTTTCCCCTCAAGATCGTTTCTGAGTTCTGGTTCACCTGCAGTCATAATGAAAACAACCGGGGTCCAAACGTATGGAACAAAATGTGAAGAGATTATTTTTTTTTTCTTTCCACTTTTTTTGGAGGGAGGATAAGGCTTCTTTATGAGAGGCTGGAGAGAATCTCTTTTTTGGTGAGGTCAGGCTGTCAGCACATGCGCTGTAAGTCATTGAGCTGGAATGCGCTCGCTGTACTCCCACAATACTGCACACACAGTGATGTTTGTACAGGCCTGCTCCTGTACTCTCTTTCAGAAGACACAGCGAATATACACACTCTGCATCCTGCCAGCAAAATGACACTGCTCAATAAATCTTGTTCCACATATGCTGCGTGTGAAATACAGGTCACTGTGCTGTCATCCCTTCCGGATACCTATTTTGAAGGATGCATATACCCATATCGAATATGCACATATTTATCAGCACAGCAGGCACAAAGGCAGAGACTTTGGGCAGTCCTCTTCTCCCTGTCCTGACAACGCTAATGATGTTCAGGGCAGCAGCGGATGATGTCTGACTCTCAGCCAGCCAGGCCTCGGTGGTGTGCGTGCTTGTTTTGGGGGGCTGGCTGGCTGGCAGAACCTGGTTTTTGAGGATGCACACGGGCTCAGACTAGGGTAACTCATTACAGTTTAAAGCAGGCTGGGTGACAGCACGAATCAGTCAGCAGCCTCCATGCATACTGTAAGCGGGGAGCAAAATACAAAGGAGGAGAAGAAGCGAAAGAGGAAATGAAGTCGGAGTGCCAAGAAATAATGTGCATCGGAAGAATTTAGCCTGGGGCATGGCGCGCTGAGCCCGTGTCGGTATCATTAGCGTATTTATAATTCAAATGTATGCCTTTAATAATTCACGCGCGCTGCTTTTCAAAGAGGCGCGCGCGAGATTATGTACAGACTGATGAAAGGAAGGAACTTTCCCCATCTCTCCTGAAAAGTAAATAAAAGCTCTCTCATCCTTTGCCTTGGAACATTTAAGATGCATATTTGCAATTATTTCCAAATCTTTTTCAAGAACGCGCTGTTTATTTAGCTTTGGATGTATTTTTTTTTCTTTTTACTTTGTGTGTTTTGGGGTGCATTACGCGCTCGAGCGCATTTGCGATGCACCAATATTGTTTTTGACTAAATGTGCTTGGTTTTTTTCTCTGACAAAGAGAAAAGTCAAATATAGTGTATGTTTTGCTGGCTAGCCTTTCAAAGACGGATGCACCACTAGGTGGTGATAGAAGGTAAAGTGACTTTGAAATTGATTGTTGCGCTGGAAATCACAGCACACGTGAAGCTGGAAGGCTAACGGCAGGTTTGTGGGACTCGCTGGATCCGAAAAACTAGAAGAAAAGTATCGTGCGGCTCAGACACACATCCTGACGGGTCAAGCAAAGGTCAAAACTTTTGAAATTACAGTGGATTATCGGTTTATCAGCATGGGCGACGAACACTGAGATTTAAAGGTAGATTAGTTTAATAATTGTGTTGGAAATGATGATTATAACACATTTAGGATTTTTGCTTTTCGGGTTAATTTAAAAACGTCTTTAAATAAAATAATGTACAAATGTAGAATAATAAAAGTTTTAATTTATTCAATTGTTTCTTAAATGACAAGATGCCGCTTAGCCTACCATAATTCCTTTAATTTAAATGGCCTATAAATAATAATTTTACTGTGATGCCGCTTTTGAAAAGATCATATAATAATTTATTTGTTGTGTCGTGAATGTGTTTTTGAAACTCGCATTTAGATATATAAACAGCACTCACAAACGTTTTTTCTTGCAGGATTCCCGCATATAATACCCCGCATAACACGCTTTCAAAAGAACATTTGAAAATAATATATTTTGGCCAGAATTAAATCTTTAAATAAATGTTTAAAGCAAGCACTTGATCAGCAATATGTGAAAAGTGAAATAAAGAAAAGGGAAAAACAAACAAAAGCATAGAAGATGTGCTGAAAGAAAATATTTAGAAATTGCTCAAATGTAAAACGTGTTTTATCAGTGTTATAAAAGTATTAAGTAATAAATTAAATAATGTTTCTAAAATATTTCTTGGCATTTTTCTTCTCACTATATTTAGGGTAGTTTAAAAATATACACTCAAAATATATATATATTTTTTTACTTGTTCAAACTACCTAATTAAAATGAGCTGAAACACAATTCTTGAGATTTCATTGGGACAACTTAATTTTTATGTTTTTTAAAAGTGTTAACTTAATCGAATTCTGTTGGGACAACGTGAATGAATTGTGTGGAACCTTGCATTTTTAGTGTATACAAATTAATGTGCAGTAAATAAATAAGTCAATTGCAAAAAAACTCTTTACACCAAATTACAAGTGTTTCCTGCCCAATGGATCTTATTTTTTCTGTAGGCGTTTAAATATGATGATGGAATTGCAGAGAGACTGCTTTACAGAATTCCCAAAGTGTCATTTATGCGCAAAAGCGCTTGGAATAAAATGAAGATGTATAACTTGTCTAGGTTTTATAGCTTCACATTTAAAACCTATTTCTAGCTCCATGCATTAACAATAATTTCTTATAGCCACTGTAAAACGGAGTAAATCTATAACTTTAAGTCTTGCGTTCATTCAGTTATTTGACACTATCAAAGAACAATAAAATGGAAGCGACATGTATTTTATTTATTATTATTTTAAAAAAGATCATAATTACGAAAGCTAAATAAAAAATTGGGCTTGCAAACTTGTTTATTTAACTTTAAATGTAAGATCTTGAGATCTGACGTGCAGTTCCTTGAAGGACGGTTAAACAACGAAGCAAGCTGTGTTAAATATATTTTTAAAGACTCAAATGCTGTGATGCTCAGCAATTTGTTGAAATAAGGTTCATTCCCAGCGCGACTCGGTTCACTGATCTGATTTTAGCACTTTTAAAAATAAAGACACTCCACCCCTAGTAACAAAACGCAGTGGATGGTGGTGCGTCATCCGCGCCCGTATCCAATGTGAACACTCGCTGGCAGCTCGTGGTCATTGCGCTCTTCTTTCTCTTGCTTTATGTAGAGGTGTCGAGCTGGTAACACCCACCACGCTTCCCAGGCTCAGTCATCAGGGGTTCAGTCCTTCAAGAGGAACCTGCTTCACTCACCAACACAATCCCAGTTGAGGCAAAGCGTGGTCGCAAAGAGGGACCATGAGATCCGGATAGTTTTTTTTTTTCCTTTGCAGCGTTTGCCATGCCAGACACGAGCATCCCCTAATTTGGAAAGATTCTTCTGACTTTGGGAAGTCTGATAAGCGTAAATTGCATTAGACAGTCAGATGATTCAAGTGGAAGCATATATTAGACAGGCTGTGTGAAGTAAATGCGCCGGTCTTTTATTTGTTAAGTGAACTCGTGCTAAAAAGGAAGCGATCAGAAACTCTTCAGAGGACATACTGTTAACATCTCAACGGATTACCGAGATCAGTCCTATTAAACCGGATACACAAAAGGAATTAAATCACCCAGATTGCTTCCTCCTTGGATTAGATCACAGTTTGCTCTAAGCATCAACAGAAGTGTCATATGCTGATGGCTCAAAGGGTAAGCTCGTTTACAGATCAACAACTTGAGTGGTAAAGTTTGCCTACTTTGTACTTACTATGCAGTGTCAAATCTTATTTAACTGTATGTGTGTGTTGCATATGATAAAATTCAGTACGAAGACCTTGCCCACTATGGTGGCGGGATGGATGGAGTTGGGGTTCCGACGTCGATGTACGGGGACCCGCACGCGCCTCGGCCCCTGCCGCAGGTCCATCATTTGAATCACGGGCCGCCACCACATGCCAACCAACACTACGGGGCCCACGCACCGCACAGCATCATGCCCAGCAGCATGGGCTCAGCTGTCAACGACGCACTTAAAAGAGACAAGGACCAAATTTACGGGTACTTTATTGCAGTCATTATTACATGGCGTAGAATCTTTAAACTGCATGCACCACTAAAAAGGCTCTACAATACACGTTTCGCGGCGATGTCATCTTGGTAAACATTTCGGTTTCCCGAAAAGTACTATTCGGTGAAAAAAGATTTGTTTTGCTTAGTATGAGGTAAAAATCGAAAGATTGTTTCCTACTATTGTAGACTGAAAGCTATTTGTGTCTTTATGAAACCATGTAAAAACAAAATGTATATGTGCGTTTGACATTTGCCTTTGCATAGGCTATACGATATAGTAAATGCACTAGTGTCAAGTAAATAATGTCCTGCATAAACTTTTTATTTAAACAATTTTTTATTTTATTTTTTATTAAAATGATATTAGCTTTTCTGGGTAGTAGACTGCAACTATAAAGTTGTTGTTAAAGCAAATAGCAAAAACTTTTTTGACATAAAAACTCATTGGTTTTATATAGTGTAAAAAATATATAATTTAAATATTACATTTTGCACTTTAAAAATAATTTGTGAAACCAGTTTTTCTTTTTCATGTAACCTCAACAATAGCTAATTAAAAAAAAAACTTTTTTAAGCATGTGTTCTCCGCATGAAGGCGCAGTTATTGATAAGATGTTTTGATCTGTTAAGTTTATGTAAATGTTTATGTTGATTGTCGAAGGCACCCGTTATTCCCGCTGCTGGCGCTGGTGTTTGAGAAGTGCGAGCTGGCCACTTGCACACCGAGAGAGCCGGGAGTCGCTGGAGGAGATGTGTGTTCATCTGATTCATTTAACGAGGACATCGCTGTGTTTGCCAAACAGGCAAGTTATTGATTTCGGTATTATATTGTTAACGATTTAACTGATTACTGCGATTTTGTTATTTTTGTTTTATGTGGATGCTTGGCTGAAAGTGTCATGTAGTTGCTTTTTTATTTGCTTTCGGCTTTTTTATTTTATTGATTTTTATTTTCGATTGTTGTTCTGACAAACTTTATCTTCTACAGATTCGTGCAGAGAAGCCGTTATTTTCCTCTAATCCAGAGCTGGATAATTTGGTAAGTGTAATATTTTATTTGGCGCTGTTTTGTTTCAGGTAAAATCGCTTCAAAGCTTTATGCGAGGATTCTTTGGGGGAAAGAAAGGAAGCTTTAGTGATTTATGAGGCCGCGTGTTATCAGAGGGCGTGGGGGTCTTTGCCCAGGGCTCCCTCAAAGCATCGTCTCTGGAGAAACCTATTTACACTTCTGCTATTGTCATAACATTACAAAGCCAAGACAATATGAGACGTGCGAAGTTTGTGAGTAGACTGTGATTTCTCGCGCGATTAGAATAGCTAACCAATGATGTGTCCCTTTAATTAGGCTATTATTAGTTTAAGTAAATAGGCTATTAGCCTATCATTGTTTTTGGTGGTTGTTAATATAGATAACTATTTTTTTATTCTTCCCTTAGATGATTCAATCAATACAAGTATTACGATTCCATCTTTTAGAACTCGAAAAGGTATGTCGGTTATGTTATATTTAAAATTATATATATATATATATATATATATATATATATATATATATATATATATATATATATATATATATATATATATATATTCTACTAATAATGAAATGCAATAATTTAAATGTTGCTATTTCTTTTTCATCAGGTGCACGAGCTTTGCGACAATTTCTGTCATCGGTATATTAGTTGTTTGAAGGGCAAAATGCCCATTGATCTAGTAATTGATGAACGGGATGGATGCAAATCCGACTTCGACGACCTCTCAGGATCATCAACAAATCTGGCAGATCACGTGAGTTTTAATTAGCTTTCTATGACATCATAAAACAGGCCAATTAGATGACTGTTTGTGTTTACAGCACAGGCAATTTATAAAGTGAAGTTTCCAACAAAGAAAGTGTCATTTGCTTTGTATTGCTTGTACAAACCTGGTCAAATTTATTGAATCTGTTTAAGTTATTTGTATTTCCTTTTTCCCCTTCATGAGACATGCAGTGCCTCACCCATGCATTTCCCTAATAATTTTTTTTCCTCTCTCGGGGGTTTCCTTCATTATTCATCTCCACAACATATTTTATTCGAGAGTAATAAGAAGAAAAAGAGTAATTGCTTAGTTAGTTGCATATGCTAATTTATTTAAAAATTATCTAAATCCATTTCTCTTTGCTGGTTATGAATCATTAAGACATCGCCCCAGGACATATCTTATTTTAGAGGAGGTATGATCATGATGATGATGATGATGATGATGACGAAGGCCGTCATGTTGGGTGCAGGTGTTGCTAAGGGTCAGGGTATTCCCCCCACTGTCCACCCCTCTGTTAGCCCTAATGATCAGCGTTAGATTTGCACGTGAATGCGCCATTGTCTTTGAACTGATTGGATTGTTATTGTCAAGCAGGAGGGGAGTCTTTTTTCACTCTGAGACCATCACTGTGTTCTTTACAGTTGTGCTTCCTATTATCAACACACTACCCCCTGTCACAGGAACAAAACCACTGAATTAAGAAGAACAGAACTTTACATTCTGCCTAGAGGTCTGTCCCGAATCAAAATGGAAAGGATATCATATTTTTATGATTGGGACTGACGTTAAATTGCCTATAATAGTTCAGATTTTCAATGTAAAATGGTTAGATGACTTTCCTCTTGTAAAGAGCTGGACAGCATATCTGCGAAGTCTAACCATACTTCAATTTTATTTGATGAATATGTACCTTTGTACACTTGACGATAACTGTAATCTTTTATTGATGCTCCTGTAATGTCTTATCGATTTACAAGTGTGCAGTGTGACACAAAACAATTTGAATTAGGTGATGAAAGGAGACACTGGCCTTCTGAAACATTATTAACAGCGCGCACACACACACACACACACACGTGCATAAACACACAAAACCACAGACTGCTTTTGTGTGGCCTAATGAGAAAACAGTGAAGGGTCTTATTCACACAGCTTTATTGTTGTAGGAGCTTATTCTGTCCTTTCTTAGAGCTCTTTAGCTGATCACCATCAGGCAAACAGCTGACGCTAAGGGCCTGAAGAGGAACGGCTGCTGTTTGCCTTCACGTTGAGCCCGTCTAAGTGCTTTATACCCTGTTCTGGATAAAAAGGGGACGCTGCTGGTTTCTTTCGAGCATTTACCATCAGACATCAGGACAAGCAGTTACTCTAGTATTAGCTCCACTGGTTTTGTGTTGGGAGTATAAATATAGAGCTGGCCTGAATTTTATTTTTTTAACACAGACATGGTAACTAAGCGTTTTAAAAGGTGAATTTAATAGCATGTATTTGTGGTAGTGGTACTAACGTGGCCTTATCTTTCCCCCTTTCAATCCCTGGATGTTCATGTTACTGAATGTTAGAATCCAGCATCCTGGAGAGACATGGACGACGCTCACTCCACTCCCTCAGTCGGCACCCCGGGACCCTCCAGCGGAGGACATGCCTCCCAGAGCGGAGACAACAGCAGTGAACTAGGTAGGATAAGCTGCCTGTTTTACTGTTATTTAATGATATGCTTTGCTGAAAAGATTTCAAGACTTTGTACTCTATGTTGGAATTTAAATTATGTTCATGGGTCAAAGATGAAAAAGGGGAATAAGCGTAACACACCATTGTTTTCTCATATTTTAAATGTATACTGGTTATTTAAATTCTTTAAATGAAAAATATCATAATTTAATTATCATTGTAATGTTTTACAGAAGAGTCACACTAATTTGTCGTTAAGGGTAGCAGTAGACCAAAAAATATATAAAATCCTAACATATATATTTATAACAACATTAACATGCAATGTATTGTTTTTCAAATGATAAAAATTTTTCAAATATAATACAATTTTGTAAGATCACCTATTATTTTAAATCTTGTAATAAGTAGAGGTCAAAATAAGCCATTTCATTTTTATATAAATATATCTTATGATGATTTACATGATTTTGCTCATATTTTGATATTTTATTTTCAGTCATTTTAAAATTAAAGTAGACAGTTCTTTTAATATTCTTTACTAATTCCACTACTAACAAAATATAATTTGTTATTATTATTATTATTTGGGACACCAATCTCATCCACCATGTCATCTTTGACCCTTATACATTATAAACAGTAAAAACAGCTACATCTAAAGTAACTAATTTCATTCAGGTCAAAAATAGCATAACATTTCACAGAATCAACATAAATTTATATTAACTAACTATGTTAGTGGTTAAATCGGCTCTTTAGTTTTTTTTTTTTTTTTGGTCACTCATACTTTGCGTAAAATCTCTCTCTATGGTGTTTTGCTGAATTTCAGTTAATTTATAATGCCTGTGGATGTAAACAGCATTTACTAATGAAAGTCATGTGTCATTGTTCGTGTCATCATTGCGATGGTCCACTGAGCGGGTTTTACGATTTAACTGTGGACGCAATAGGTGTGTAATGTTCTTGAAAGGTCTAATTTAATTTACCAGATCTTCCATTTGCATGTCACATGTTTTTTTTTTTCTTAATTTACACTGCGGTGTGCCACAGCATATTTATAGTCCCTTAGTGCCATTTACCTTTTGGGGAATTTTTATTTTATTATTTTATTTTTTTATGACCTGTTTTTGTTTGTAATTGCTTCAGTTAAAATAGCCTTCAGGGTTTCTCGCCTTCTTTTAACCATTAGACATCAATGGCCTGACCATTATGCAGTACAATAGCAGGATATTCTGCAAGACAAGAGAAACCAGCAGCAAAAATCAGTGGCCAGATTGTTATTCTATGACAATTCAGCCTTAGTGTGACAATGTGAAAGCCCTATAGACTAGCTTTAAAATGTTTGCCATAGCAGCAATGCCAGTGGTGTTTCTGCAATGCTACTCAGTATAAAAGAGAGAAAAGCATTAGGGTGGCGGCATTTTCCCCACACCAGGCTTTTTTTAAACAACAGTGGGGGGACATCCAAGGCCCACGGCCTTTTGACCCCAAAGAGCATGCATTGAAGAAGGGGAAGAGGAATGACCCCTGCCGGCCTGAAGGACAGAGCACTTCAAATACTAGTCACAATGGAGGGGTGATATCTGGGGTGATCAGAGGCAGAGGCTGGGTTAGGATCAGGGACATCTACCTGCTGCTCCTCCAGGAGCCACTTTGGATCAGTGTTCCTCCCTTTATCATTCAAGAGATCGGTAAAGCAAACACCTTTTCCATCACAAGTGAATGGGGGGTCTTACGTCAGTCGAGTCCAGAGGGTTGCTGGGCTTCTTCAAAGCACCTGTCTCGTGTAGGGGGTTCCCTTTGTTGCTTGCATATCAGTAGAAGTTACTCCTGTTGAGAACCTTCAAGTTAGGTTAGGCTCTTGGGTCAGAAGAAGGAAGGGGTGCTTTTTGGGGTTTTTTTAGACTTACTGACTCAACTCGATAGGATTTAAAATCCTTCCTCTGGAGGGCCAGTGTCCTGAAGAGTTTAACCCCAACACACATCTGGATATTTCTAGTGAGTCTGAAGACCTTGGTTTGCCGGTTCAGGTGTACTTAATTGGGCTCAGAGTTAAACAGGACAGTGGCCTTCCAGGAACAAGTTTGGACACCCCTGCGCAAGAGCGGGGTGGTTTCCACAGCTATCCTAAACATGTGCTTGTTGGTGGGAATGCAAGCCTAGGAATGTCCATCACAAAGGCCGAAAGGCAACAAAGGGAAGCTGCAGGACATTCCAGGCCAGTGTTCACCTCTAAGGCCGTTGAAAGACTCTGGCTGAGACAGGATGTTTACATCTATATCTGAACCTTCAATGGAGGTTAAATCCCAGCATGAAGTATAGTGGACCAACAACAAGTGTCAAGAGCCGATGCCTTGCGTTTTTGCAGTCATCAATACCTCCCAACTGTGGTCCAATCCCATGTTCCTCCAGATCATATCATGGCCACGGGGGACAAGAGGATAAGAGCATCTAATCAATATGCTTTAAGCGAAACGATTAGCGAGAACAAAATCATCTGCGTTCGTCCAGTAATTATCCAGTCTGTTGCGTCCGATAGTCAGAATTATGGCCCCTTTGGAGAAGTATAGTTCGTGATAGATTGAGGTCATGGTGAGCTCATTAAGCAAGCAAACAGGATTTATTCTGTGATGCGTGTGGGGTGGCAGTCATCAGACCCGGCTAGTTTGCGCCAGGCCCCTTTGTCTCCGGGACATTCATCTATCTCCACTTCATCTAATTATCAGCATCAGAACAACGCAGATCGCTTTAGCTTTGGACCTTGTCATCTCTCGGATCTTGAAGGTACCGTGATGTGACGCGACTGCCGTCAGGCTCGGCTTGAAGGATGTGGGAAAACCAGTTTAAAACTTCTATTTAGGCTTGATGTGCTTTACATGCATATGCAAATCACACAGATCTGTACAGACCCCTTGAGAAGTTATGCTTTATATGTACGAGGGAATGTGAAAGAGAATAGTGGTAAATGTGAGCAAGAAGCCTCTTCTCCATGTCTTGGGGTGCTGTTTTTCTCCAAACAGCCCGAGGGCCTACTCCAGCCTTCCTCCAGGCTGCTGCGGCCCCCCTCTGTGCTACGCGTGCAGACTCTGGGGCCGGGAGTGAGGTTGGGCTCTGGGAGCTGCAGAGAGCAGCAGCCTTTAAAGAGAGTGCAGTCACACAGGCTGCATGGGCCAAGTTGCCAGGGAACAGTCAGAAGCGATTAGCGTTGGGCTGGATCAGCCCTGCGGCCTTCGTTTTCTGGAACAGGAGGAGAGAGGCTCGAGGAGAAGGGGGGGGAGAGAGTGTTTGAGTCTTCCTTAGATGTAAGGATCTCACCCAGCTCTCTTTATCTCTCATTTCACTTTTTATTTAATCTTTAAACTTCTCTTTCTGTATTTATTCTAATCATATTATTGTTCTAATTTTATACTTTAAAAGTCACCTGCGTTTTATACTTCCAGAATGTTTCTTTCATATTTCTTATCATTATTTCTAACATCTACAGTTGAAGTCAGAATTATTAGCCCCTCTGTTTATTTTTCCCCAATTTCTGTTTAACGGAGAGAAAAAAAATTTCAGCACATTTATAAACATAATAGTTTTAATAACTCATTTCTAATAACTGATTTATTTTGTCTTTGCCATGATGACAGTAAATAATATTTGACTAGATATTTTTCAAGACACTTCTATACAGCTTAAAGTGACATTTAAAGGCTTAACTAGGTTAATTAGGTTAACTAGGCAAGTTATTGTATAATGATGGTTTGTTCTGTAGACTATCGAAAATAATATAGCTTAAAGGGGCTAATAATTTTGACCTTAAAATGGTTTTTAAAAAATTAAAAACTGCTTTTATTCTAGCCGAAATAAAACAAATAAGACTTTCTCCAGAAGAAACAATAGTATCAGACATACTGTGAAAATTTCCTGAATCTGTTAAACATTATTTGAGAAATATATATATATATATAAAAAAATTAAATTAAAAGGGGATCTTATAGTTCTGACTTCAACTGTATATAATATTTTATTATATATTTTTCTAATTTGTTGTACCTTCATATAAATGATTGTTGTGATTATTAAATGCTATTTTATTATATATTTATTTTTATCTTATTATATTTTATTTCCTCTGCCCTAAATGTCATTTGATTTTTATACCTCCACATTAAGTTTTTTTTAATAAAGAGTCTGACTTATTTTCCTTTTTTATATTAACACATTTCTTAATTTCCTTTTAAATATTAAATTTTTATATAGTAAAATTGACACCTTTTTGATATTAGATTTTCATAAACTCTTTTATAATATTATTCTTTCTTTTATTAAATTTTTTAGTTTTTTAGTTTTAATGTGACTGTCTATTTAAGTATCTGTGACCATATTCGGATACCCTAAACACACTGAAATCATTGCCTATTTTATTTTCCTTTAATGTATTTATATTATATTATATTATATTATATTATATTATATTATTTTATATTATATTATATAAATTTCCTTCTTACCTTTTACAATATTTTACTTTATAGGGTTTTTTTCTCCTCTTTGTATTGACACTGAAACTGTTACCTTCAGACTGGTCAACATGCAAACTCCAGAAAGCATAATGAGAAGAAGCCTGCATGTGTTGTGCAGACAGACAGACAGTGTGAGACCACTGCCCTGCCCTTGACTTGCATTTTGATTACAGCATCAGTCAGCCTGAAGTCCATCTACCCTACCACCCCCCTTCCCTCCCTATATTCAAATGTCATTATTCATTAACTGAAATATTAATGCATGAATATGGCGCATACAGTCGCCTTTGATTGATGCATCCCCAAAAACAAGGAGACACAGCAGGGCCAATCTTAAGAAAAGTAGGGTTCCTGTCCCGCCTCCGGGGAGGAGTCCCTCAGATACATTATTCACACACCCTCCGGGCAGGCTTTCAAGGCATCTCTACCCTCAGGGCAAGAAAAATAAGCATGACTGTTAAAAGTAAATCATCTTGCCTGATGCACAGTTAATGGAAGAGGGGAGAGAGGGATGGAAAAAAAGAAAGAAAGAGAAAAGAGGGTGGGGAGGAGGACAAGACGGAAACCTTAGTTTAAAAGCGGCCTCCTGCCTGCCTCTGATCTTAAACTAGATTGGATGGTAATGGAATGAAAGCAGGCTTGATGCTATCAGAGAGCTCACAGTTCAGAAAGCATTGTTTGTTGTGCATCAATTGATCTTACAGTATAATGCCTCAGTCCCTTCATGCTGGAATTATAGTATTACGAGATTCCTATGGTTAAAAAGTATTATTAAACTATCAATTAGATGTTGAAACTAGATGTTGAAATTAGATGTTCCAACCACTTTCTTTGGACATCATATGAAACAAATAAAAGCGGCAGCTGTCTCAATAGTAGCTCAAAAGTAGATAAATTCAGCAGCACATATCGCATATAGCCAGCAAAGAAACATTCTTTTTTTGTTAGAAACATTTTATTGTATATACAGTTGAAGTCAAAAATATTACCTCCCTTTGAATTTTTTTCTTTTTTAAATATTTCCCAAATGATGTTTTACAGAGCAAGGAATTTTTCACAGTATGTCTGATAATATTTTTTCTTCTGGAGAAAGTCTTATTTGTTTTATTTCGGCTAGAATAAAAGCAGTTTTTAATTTTTTAAAAAACATTTTAAAGGTCAAAATTATTAGCCCCTTTAAGCTATATTTTTTTCAATAGTCTACAGAACAAACCATCGTTATATAATAACTTGCCTAATAAATCTAGTTAAGCCTTTAAATGTCATTAAGCTGTATAGAAGTGTCTTGAAAAATATCTAGTACAATATTATTTACTGTCATCGTGGCAAAGATAAAATAAATCAGTTATTAGAAATGAGTTATTAAAACTATCATGTTTAGAAATGTGTTGGAATATATATATATATATATATATATATATACACACACACACACACTATATTATATATATTACTAGCGCAAAATCATTTTATTGCATTCTTTTATGATTATGTATGACAAACGAATGAGAGATTCCATTTAGGTATCCATATCAAATTAAACTTATTTTATATTTTATTTTATATACATAGAAAGCATATAAAATACACATTATGTTTCAAATAATTTGTGTAAATAAAATGTTCCATTGTCATTAAGATTAACAGATATGTTGATAAAAAAGAAAAAACATAAATATTCTGACTTCCACTTATTAAATTATATAAAAACATAAGTAAACAAACTAAATTTATTATATTTTAAATTATTAATTGCTTGCTGACAAACGGGTAAAACATGGTTCCGACAATATTTGGGTGCACTGTAAAAAATGCAGGGTTCCACACAATTCATTCATGTTGTCCCAACACGAATTGATTAAGTTAACTTAAGACTTTTAACAAATTTATGTGGATTGAACATAAAAAAAATAAAGTTGTCCCAATGAAATCTCAAGAATTCTGTTGTTTCGGCTCATTTTAAATAAGTAGTTTAAACAAGTAAAATAAATATTTTTTGAGTGTGTATCAATTACACTGAATGGCATTGTATAGAAGTTTCTGTAAATGAAGGGTGAAATGAATGATATTCATTCAAAATCAAACAAAAAGTGCTAGCCTATTCATCAGAATAAACAGCAAAAATCAGTCCAAGGCACTCGAAAAATGTGGAAAACAAAAACATTTAAAATATTTCATATTTTTTCACATTTTTCGAATGTCTTTGACTGATTTTTGCTGTTTATTCGGATGACATTCATTTGCTAATAATAAAAAAATAAATAAAAATGTGTAAATAACGATGTATAACATTGTATAATTATGGTTTGTTCTACAGAACAAACCTCGTTATACAATGTCTTGCCTAATTACCCTAACCTGCCTAGTTAACCTAATTAACCTAGTTAAGCCTTTAAATGTCACTTTAAGCTGTATAGAAGTGTCTTGAAAAATATCTAGTCAAATATTATTTACTGTCATCATGGCAAAGATAAAATAAATCAGTTATTAGAAATGAGTTATTAAAAGTATTATGTTTAGAAATGTTGAAAAAATCTTCCTTCCGTTTTTAGTTTGTTTTTAGTTTTAGCAATTTTAGGAGGATATCTGTGTGTGCAGGTGACTATTACTGTACATAATTATTAGGCAACTTAACAAAAATCAAATATATACCCATATCAATTATTTATTTTCACCAGTGAAACCAATATAACATCTCAACATTCACAAATATAAATTTCTGACATTCAAAAACAAAACAAAATCAAATCAGTGACCAATATAGCCACCTTTCTTTGCAAGGACGCTCAAAAACCTGCCATCCATGGATTCTGTCAGTGTTTTGATCTGTTCACCATCAACATTGCGTGCAGCAGCAACCACAGCCTCCCAGACACTGTTCAGAGAGGTGTACTGTTTTCCCTCCTTGTGAATCTCACATTTGATGATGGACCACAGGTTATCTATGGGGTTCAGATCAGGTAAACAAGGAGGCCATGTCGTTAGTTTTTCTTCTTTTAGACCCTTTCTTGCCAGCCACGCTGTGGAGTACTTGGACGCGTGTGATGGAGCATTGTCCTGCATGAAAATCATGTTTTTTCTTGAAGGATGCAGACTTCTTCCTGTACCACTGCTTGAAGGTGCCTTCCAGAAACTGACAGTAGGACTGAGAGTTGAGCTTGACTCCATCCTCAACCCGAAAAGGCCCCACAAGCTCATCTTTGATGATACCAGCCCAAACCAGTACTCTACCTTCACCTTGCTGGCGTCTGAGTCGGACTGGAGCTCTCTGCCCTTTACCAATCCAGCCACGGGCCCATCAAGACTCACTCTCATTTTATCAGTCCATAAAACCTCAGAAAAATCAGTCTTGAGATATTTCTTGGCCCAGTCTTGACGTTTCAGTGTGTCTTGTTCAGTGGTGGTCGTTTTTCAGCCTTTCTTACCTTGGCCATGTCTCTGAGTATTGCACACCTTGTGCTTTTGGGCACTCCAGTGATGTTGCAGCTCTGAAATATGGCAAAACTGGTGGCAAGTGGCATCTTGGCAGCTGCACGCTTGACTTATACGGAGAGAAGATTTTTTTTCAACATTTATAAACATAATAGTTTTAATAACTCATTTCTAATAACTGATTTATTTTATCTTTGCCATGATGACAGTAAATAATATTTGACTAGATATTTTTCAAGACACTTCTATACAGCTTAAAGTGACATTTAAAGGCTTAACTAGGTTAATTAGGCAGGTTATGGTAATTAGGCAAGTAATTGTATAACGATGGTTTGTTCTGTAGACTATAGAAAAAAAATAGCTTAAAGGGGCTAATAATTTTTACCATAAAATGGTTCATAAAAAATAAAAAACTGCTTTTATTCTAGCCGAAAAAAAAACAAATAAGACTTTCTCCAGAAGAAAAAAATATTACCAGACAGTGAAAATTTCCTTGTTCTGTTAAACATAATTTGGCAAATATTTAAAAAAGAAAAGAAAATTCAAAGAGGGGTTTATAATTCTGACTTCAACTATATATATATATATATATATATTAGCTGAAGTGTATGCACATGGCTAAACTCATAGTTGTGGTTTGCAATGCTGGTGCTTTAAGCAGTAATCGTTTAGCATCACATGTACTATCCCTCCACTGTAAACCAGCTACTAACACAACTTCTAAAGTCGAAAACAGTTTTTGCATCAACCGCTAATGGCCGTTGCTTTATTTATGTTGTTCCCTAGCTTTTTCTCCCCCTCAACTTTATTTTGGAGTGCTAATGCAGATCAGATATTCTCTTTGCAGTGCCAAGTCTCCATTCCCCACTCAAGCACAGAGCCTGGACATTCATTACCCCATGTCAAAGACAGAACTCACATTGAATTAATAGCACTAGGGTTGGTGCAGAGCTTTCCTCGAGATCTCTGACATTGAGACAGCGAGAGAGCGGGAGAAATCTCGCTCTGTTGATTAGCGTTCCCTCTCACTGCATGGATACTCCTGCTCGCTGCAGTCCTTGTGTTACTGTTGCTAATCAAAACAAGCCCCCCGCGTGGCTCTTTCACATCGTGTTTGTGAATAGCAAAGGAGATCGGTCTGAATAAACAACCGAAGGTGATGTTTTATCTCATTAAAGTGACTTTCTTCTTTTGCTTTTTCCCTCTCGCCTCTGCTTTCATGCTGTTGTTTATCAGGAGATGGCTTGGATAACAGCTTGGCATCTCCGGGAACTGGGGATGAGGACGATCAGGACAAGAAACGGCAGAAGAAAAGAGGAATCTTCCCCAAAGTGGCGACCAACATCATGCGGGCATGGCTCTTCCAACATCTCACGGTAAGAGCGGCTCCGGTCTTTGGAAGTCTTCCGAAATCAGGCCAGTGTGTCCAATGTGTCTCTTGGTGAATTAGCTCAATTCCACAGTTCTCAGTTCAGTGACCTGCATCCAAACTGCATTAAAACTAGCAGGGTATGTTATTATCTGTCTTTTGGCCCTCCCATCCATTTGGCTTGTCAAAACCAAGGGTCATATTTGCCTCGGGGTGAGTACCTTCCACCAAAACTTGCCAGTTAGAGGCTGATTTGTGGCATTTTCAGCCCCCTCAAATCTCAGCACATTTTCGCTGGTCCACCTCCTTGAATTCCCACCATTCTGTGCGTCTTCCTGTTTTCCATTCTCTTTCAGAATTCCTGCACTTTCTAAGGGCTACACAGGTCCTGTACACATAGTAATCCTTTCCCTTTTACCCACCTTTAGAGTTTAGAGATAAAAAAGGAGAGCCTAATTGAATTATCCTCTCTCTGTTCCCAGCTCCTTTTCAAAACGATTTGTGAAGCAAAAGTGTTTCCCATTGCAGGATGTGTCCTCTGACAAAAAAAAGTGTTAGAGGGGACTTTGGCCTCTGAATGGCCCCCATTGCAACACCCAGGCGATCATGCATTCATTTGAGGTCGGGGCTGAATGAAAGCTGCAGGATTACGTTTTGTCGGGTTCTACTTTGAGCCAGTGTGCGGCGTTTGAGATGGGGGGGCTCTTACATATGGTCTAAGCCTCCATCTTTTGTGACCTATTCAGAGGTCCGCGATAAAGACCCCCTGTGCTGCCAATCTCAAAGAAAGGTGGAACATTAAGATTCAGTGGAACATTACAGTTATAACTGTTAGTTTCACTGGAACGAGATAGAGAGATCTCCTTTGGCATGCAAATTAGAGCAAGGAAGGCGCTTTCTTTATAGACATAAGTGCAATTCATGCAAATATGAGTGATCCTTGCTTGTCGGCCAGCTTCATCTTTTGAGCGCATAGGTTCCTCGCTAAACTCTAGCGAGCAATCACAGGGCAACCTGCTGAGAGCTTTTTGATAAGAGTTTAAAGATGGATCCCAGAGCACAGCCCGCATTCGACTGTCACTGGGTTGTGCAGAAAAGGGGCGGGGCTTACAGTCATTCATCAGCACAATGACAGCTAGCAAGCCAGGAGGTGAGCAGGGAAATCTCCTTCAGTGTGAGACCAACAGAGAGAGAGAGAGAGAACACGGGACGTGTAACAGGACTCATCCTTCACCAGTGACCACGGGAGGTGAGGCCATGACAGTGCCAAAATTGGTGCACACCCACGACCCTGTGCTGTCTATACATTTACCCCTGCCTGCCATCTGCTGCCCTCCCTCTGCACTCACAGTGAGAGCAAGAGGATCAGGGGCCAGGGGCCACCGTAGGGCCACCAAGGGCCAAGCCCTATTCAACCCTAAACAAAACTCTCCATTGTCTCTCTTTCACACCCACTCGATCATTTGTCAAGTAATGTCAAATAATGTCAAACAAAACCACGAGCGCTCAGCCAATAAGATTCTCCAGCTCAGGGATGCATATGGGAAGTCTATCATACATAATGATGTAATTTCCTGAAAGAGTCATATGGGATCCACGTTCTTGCCTGTAGTCCTGAACGAGGCGATGTAGAAGTCATTAGTCATTGAAACAGATGAGTCTTTAAAGAAAAGTAAGGTCATCTTGATTTGCTTTATTAATGGAGACTGCGAGGAGAATACACAACTGTAAAAAATGAAGACATTTGCATGTTCCATTCATTAGCACGTTATGGATCATCAGAGAGCAATATTATTAACTGATGAAGTTTCTTAACGTGTTTTTCTTTTCTGCTGGTTTCTGTCTTGCAGCACCCCTACCCATCCGAAGAGCAGAAGAAGCAGCTAGCACAAGACACAGGCCTCACCATCTTACAAGTGAATAACTGGTGAGTAACCTTTAACCTCTGACTTTTGACTTGCCAGCTTGACCTCTCAGTACTTAAAGTCAGGGTTGGGGATCTCTGTAACATTTCCATTTCAACTCCGGTGATCCTGATTTCTCACACTATTATTAGACTGTGTTCAAAGCCCCAGTGAGACAAATAAAAGTACGAATAGGAGCAATGATGAGGTTTGCCCAGGGTCTCCGAGGGACTTTTAGAAACGTTATTGAACGTTATATTGGTATCCTGAAATGATGTTCGGGCACAAGAGTTCTCCTGAACCTTTGTTCATCTAGAATCCATTTTGTTAGCAAGAGATGCAATTGGATTAATCAAAAGTTATACCAACTATCACATGTATGATACGGACATACTTTTTACAGACGTTCTTTTGCGTATTTAGATGTTTTATTTCAGCCTGATCTCACGAGGAAACGTAAGTATTTTACGTTTTGTCAGTTTAGTGGCTAATTCGTACGAATTCGTACGAGTTCAGTCGTACGAAAATGTACGATTTTAAAAAGGAGGCGTGGCACCTAACCCCACCCCTAACCCCAACCGTCATTGGGTGATGGGCAAATCGTACTAATTTGTACGAATTAGATCGTATGAATTCATACGAATTAGCCACTAATCAAAAAGTTACGAATTGGCCGTGAGATAGCGTTGTTTATTTATGTATTATTTTTTATCTAAACTGGATCCAGTGTTATGCAATCAACGTTATATTTATAAACACAATTTTTATTTTACTCTTCACTATTTTAATGAATTTGAAACTTTTACTTGTCTCCTATTCATGACAATTGAATCTATATTTGAATTTTTGTATACACATAAACCGTATAATTTATCCTTTTTTGTCAGATATGGTTTCATAATATCATTTGTGACCTGTACCACAATACCTTAAGTTGCACAAGTATATTTGTAGGAAGGGCTAAAAATATAATCGCATCAGTCAAAAATATACATTTTACTTTTATGCCAAAAATCACTGGAATATTAGGTTAACATCATGTTCCATGAGCATAATTAGTAAATTTCCTACTGTAAATTAGGGCTGCACAATATATCGTTTCAGCATTGATATCATAATGTGATTATTCATAATAGTCACATCGTGAGTATACGCAATGTTGAGTCTGGATTATAATTTATCATTTTTGTGTGTGTTTATTTGAGGCTTGTGAATGTGTGAGGGTTTTAAAAGCATTCAGGCATTAAAAAAATGTACTCTTCGTAACTTTAAAAAGTTAATAACGATTAATTTTATTGAATTGTTTATAAAACCAAGACTATGCAGCATTATTTTACATTAATTACTGTACACCTGAATACATTTCAACTCTTTGGAAAACAATAAAATGCTGTTTATTTAATTAGCATATTTTCTATTGAATTTATCTATGCTTGTAGATTGTTTGTTATATGTTATGTGCTATAAATAATCCCAATCAATCTAAAATTATAAATTCTTTTCAAACATCTTTTCATCTAATCTAGAGAAATTGTATTCATATTGCAATATATATTGCAGAATAAAAAAATATCGGAATGTGTAATTTTTCCAATATCGTGCAGTCCTACTGTAAAAATATCAAAATGTATCGCTTTTTCTCAATATAATGTTCTCAATGTCATTTTTTTTAACCCTCAAAATTCAGACATACATCGATGGATGTATCATTTATTTATAATGTATAAATCTTAAATGTAAAAAAAAACATTCTGGTTTTGTGGTCCATGGTCACATTTTATATTTGCTTAGCATATGATGCTATAATTTATGTAATACATATAATAAATGGCAACAGATTTCAGTAAAAAATATATATTGGTTTTTACTTTTTCCAAAATTAAACTTTAAATGTAGCATTTGTCTTATTCGATGCAATTTTAATACAACGCAAATTTAAACCACACACAGTGCTCAGCATATACAAGTACCCCCTTCACAAATCTGCCTTTTTAATTAAAAATTTTAATAGGAAGCTTTACAATATTATATTTGTGCATATAGATTAGTCAGCACTGAAGCCAAATCTGGAGCTTATCTAACAAAATAACTTACGATAACGGTCCAAAAACTGGTACACCCAAATGTATATGTTATAGAAAAATATTAAATACAAATTTAAAAAAAGAGGAAAAATTAAGAGAAGCAAAAAATTGAAGAATTTAGTTGAAATTTTGTAGGCTGTAATTTGTTTTGCAATATTTTGCTTGAATTTAATTGTATTATCTTTCAATTTCTAAATATGTTTGGTGACTAAAATATTATTTTAATAAATATATCTGTTTAATGAATCTGTTTTGTTTAAATGCACCAAAATACATTGCCTATATTCACTGGGAAATGGATAAAAATATTCATTTTCAAAATGGGCTGTACTCAATTATGCGGAGCACTATAATACAAGCAATTCAATTCTATATATTTCGTACTTTCAAAATCTTAATTTGTTAACAAAAGCTTTTGTAATTGTATGCATTTCCAGCAACAATATAAGTTGTTCACAAATGTTTGGCTACCAACATTTGGCTAAGACTCATTGTCTATGAATAATTCCTTCCCCCAGTGCATGTCATGGGCATTTCCTACCTCTCTGTTACGAGCTGCTGAAGCATATTAGCGTCTGAAAAGCAGTTAGGCTAATCATACCCCCAGGCTACCAGGCCAATGCTATATCAATTGAATATTTATTGAGCAATGACCCCTTTACTCGATCCACTAATATATCGCAACAAGAAGCGCAATTAAAGCAAGTCTTAAAAAACAGAGATTAACTTTAAAGTGCTGAGGAAAGGAAATATACATCACAAATCAAATAAATCTGTTTTTATTGCCCTCTACCATAAAATTCACCATTAAATGGAATGTTTCGCAAACATCACCTGTAAAAGGTGTTCGAATCTCTTTATTAACAAAACCTCAGCATGTTTACATTGTAAATTAGAGAATTTCTTTTGGTCTGCCACTTAAACAGTACATTAGCTTTTTTTGTGGACTCCTGACAGGTCCATTAACCCAAAGGCCCAGGAGAAGCCGCACTGCATTATTGGATATTTTGCAGTAAATCATAGCAAAAAGCTCACAGTAGTAAAAGTCCTAAGTGTTTAAATTAAGAGTAAAATATACTGTGTGCCGTCAGTGATATAAATAGATTGGTAAATGTGTTCTCTGTCTTCTCTTTGACAGGTTTATCAATGCTCGAAGAAGAATCGTGCAGCCCATGATTGATCAGTCTAACAGAGCAGGTAAAGCACAGGTTTATTTTAGTCCATCTTTACTATCGGTGTGAGCGTATATCACATTTATATGGTGTTTTTGGGTGTTTAGTAAGTCAAGGAACCGCTTACAGCCCTGATGGTCAGCCTATGGGTGGCTTTGTGCTAGACGGCCAACAACACATGGGTCTTCGGCCTGGCGGTGAGTTGCGTTTTTGATTAGAATCCTGCGTAAGTCACTTTAAGTGCTGCCTTTTATTGTTTTCTAATTTCATTTCTCATCTTGCAGGTCCCATGGGAGGAATGGGTATGAACATGGGTATGGATGGACAGTGGCACTACATGTAAACGCCTCCCCGCTTCCCAAACCATAAACGTAAGAAAACGCATTGGTACTTAGAGCATCCTCTTTCTTTCTTTTTTCGCTCGGCGTGTAAAATCTGATTTTGGTGGCAATCCCCCCCCCTAACACACACGCACACACTCGCGCACCTCGGCTCCATCTTCGCCTGTCTCTGACAGTCCACAAATCAAGACGTATCGCTCGCCGCGGGCGGCCTGGCATGGAGAATTTTATTTAATACCCACACTGTGCTGCCCAATGAGCCTCTCCATAATGACACTTACCTTGATTAATAGAGCTCTTTATATGTAAATAGGCACCGCATCCAGTTCTCCAATCGTGCCAACACAGCCCTTTCCTCTCAAATAACAACCCTAGCCTGTGCTAATGAAGGGAGAAGAGAGGGGAGGTGAGCGGAGGTTAACACCCCCCACCGAAACACAGACACATAGAGATATCAGCAGCTCCGGCTTGCGGGAGCCAGATACATGCAGACTAAATAATTTCCAGACTATTTAATCCGATCCTTTTTTTTTATTGAATTATCATCGAGTCGTTACTGTAATTGCGTCATTTAGAGGAATGTTGCCTCGTTCTTAATTCGCTCTGGTTAAACACCATATGCCGGAGGACCGTCACGATCATTATGAAGATCTGTTTTCACGCATAAAGCGGATTGAGACACATTTATGATCTTAGAGGCAGGTGCGTGTTTATTTAAAGGAATATTGGGATTTGGTTACAAGATGGGTTTAATCTAAGCCAGCTGGTAACACTAACTAATATTAAATAACAATAAGCATATGTTATGGTGTTTGTTAATTGTTTTCAGTTCATTCGTGTTACTTTAGGATCATTCAATTATAGTACCGATCAGAATAAGTATGTAGCTTTTAGACAAAGACATTTTTGCTTACATTAAATGACAATGGGACATCATTTCACTTATATTTTGACGATATAATTTCATATTTTGTTTTGACACGTTAAAGATGACACTTATAAGTAATATTTAAAATGTTATAGTAATATTTAAGAAGAAGATACCAAATGTAATCAACTGGAAGGCTTGTTTTTTTATTTGATTGTTATACATGTTATAAAAACATTTAGCATTTTTTCATAATGTAAAAAAATCTGAAGTTTATAACTGAATAAATGTATTTTTTATGTAGAGCTCTGTAGTCCCGAGATGCCCAAACTAGGGCCCACGGGCCAAAGTTGGCTCATTGTAACCTTTGAATTGGCCCACCATCTCATTTTAGAGGGGAGTATAATGGAGAGGATTGGGCTAAAAGCCTTACACAGAGATCTTCATTTCTAATTTGATGTAACCTTTTTTTGTTTGTTTTATTGCTGAGCTACAAAAAGAGCAAACTGATATTAAATGTTTTAATTAAATGTTGTAAATCTGATTTTTAAAAATGTGAATATTGTCACTCGACGGATAGAAGACTATGCAGAAGATATCGGCAAGCAAATCAAGGCAAAAACTTATGTCATTTTGTTATATATTAGATAGTTTTGTTTTTACTGTAATAAATTTTTTATACAATTTAAAAAAATACTGTATTAGTTAATAAAAAGCAATGTTTTCTAGTCATTTTTAAACATTATTAAATAAAATGGAAATTACCCCACCTATATTTACCTTCAGCCCACTAGCCTTAATTAAGTTTGGCCCTTCATAAGAAAAAGTTTGGGCACCCCTGCTGTAATAATTTTCCTTGTTATTTTTGGGGTTTTAGACAAGTTATTATGGCAATGAAGTTGTAAAATAGCATATTATTTTAAACAGGATTGATTATTTGTATTACTTTCCCATACTAAAATCACATTAGTCACATATCGTTTACATCCTGTGGATATACAGTTGAAGTCCGAATTATTAGCCCCCCTGAATTATTAGCCCCCCTGAATTATTAGGCCCCCTGTTTATTTTTTTCCCCAATTTCTGTTTAACGGAGAGAAGATTTATTCAACACATTTCTAAACATAATAGTTTTAATAACTCATTTCTAATAACTGATTTATTTTATCTTTGCCATGATGACAGTAAATAATATTTGACTAGATATTTTTCAAGACACTTCTATACAGCTTAAAGTGACATTTAAAGGCTTAACTAGGTTAATTAGGTTAACTAGGCAGGTTAGGGTAATTAGGCAAGTTATTGTATAACGATGATTTGTTCTGTAGACTATCGAAAAAATATATAGGTTAAAGGGGTTAATAATTTTGACCTTAAAATTGCTTATACAAAATTAAAAACTGCTTTTATTCTAGCCGAAATAAAACAAATAAGACTTTCTCCAGAAGAAAAAAATATTATCAGGCAAACTGTGAAAATTTCCTTGCTCTGTTAAACATCATTTGGGAAATAATTAAAAAAGAAAAAAAATATTTTACAAATGACCAATTTTTTGCTCATTTCAAAGAAAAAGCAACAAAGCTAAATAAACCTAGTAAATAAACCTGAAATAAATCAATTCACATTGAGGATGTGGATAAATGAAAGCCTGAATATCTATTAATCTTTATCTCCCTCTGTTCTAGGTTTTGATGGTGGCCTCAGGAATAGTCCCAGTGCTGGCCAGAATCATGAGGAGTCACGTCACATTCATCCTCACCTGATCACTGATCATCTCCATTCGTCACAAGACCTCCCAAAACCTCTCACAGACCCCTCATCATCTGGCCATCGGAATCTCCAGCCAAAGGACTTCCTGCAGGAACACCAACAGAACAAAATACAGACTTGAAGCATTTGTGCCAAAAGAGAGACTTCTGAAAAGACAATTGGAGATCTTTTCCTTTTAAATTATTTATTTATTCTTGTTATATCGTCAAGAAGCACGGGGGACCACACCATTTGTGCACTTTGCTCAACCATAGAGTGGCGGTCCCAGAAGAAAATACTCCATACCTCCACATACACGCACACACACTCATTAAATGCATTTAACGGTGGAATATAGTAAAAGATGCTAAAAGCCCTCAAGAACTGAACTGTGAGTGTACAATGACATTTTGTTTTTTTCTTTTGGGAAATGTTCAATGTTTGAGTTTGTGTCATTGACTAGTTTTAGACGTTTGCATTTATGATTCTACACAGTTTGAAGGAAATGAAACCACTGGTGGGATCACTGTAGCACACATCTGACACAAATTCCAGTATCTGAAACCACAAAGTCTTCCCCACATGAGATGTTTTGAAAAGCATCGCTGAAGAAATGAGCTGTGCGTTTATTTGTTGAATTGGAGAGCAACAGTGCTCTTGTAAGGCTAAGTATGCCTGGAGGAGTTTTTAAAACCACTAGAGATGTTCCATTGTACATAATTATGTAAATGTTATTTGTAAAACGCATCAATGTCAAATAGACATTCAGTCGAGATCCTTTAAAAAATGAAGATGGGATATTGTTGTACATTTTGGTCCGTTTTCACTCTTGCTTTTCTCTATGGAAAAAAGTCGATTATATGTTTGTTGATGTACTGATACGTTTGATCGATTCTCCCGCTCTGTCCATTTTTCCTTTTAGGAGTCTTTTAAAGCAGTATTTCTACACAGTCAAAAGTCGAATTCTTGTAATAAAGGCTTCATTTTCGAAACGTTAAATCTCTTGCTTTGGATCTTTGGTCATTTTCTGGCACCGAATCGATACCGATGTGATATTCGGTTGAAATTTGTTTAAGGAAATTATCATAGGCATTGGTGGTTCCATAAAGAACATTAAATATCTATACCTTATATAACAACTATTGAGAATGTTTTTTCTAGATTTTAGGTTATTTAAATTATCTTAAGAACAAATATATATTTTTAAGGCATTGCCGTGGATCCCCCTATGAAATCTTTAATTTTTAAATGTCTACAGAAACAAAGATCTTATTTATTTTAAGGACGGATCGCAACTGCTGCAACATTTATATAATTCGATTTTTTAAGGCCTATATAATTATTTTTCTTCTCAAAAAGAAGCCTGCGGTCATTTTAAAATGAATAATAATAATAAGTGTAAGCTAAATAAAGCTGGCGCATAAGGCAATTCCTAATAGAAATAAGAACAAACTGAGAATTTCGATAATGCATAAATAAAATCCACAAAAAGACGGCCTCGGAAAGTGTAAAATAATAATTTCTTAACCGTAGCTACTCATCAAAACAGTTAAAAATTGTGTGGGCAATCTTCGAGGCAATATGTGAAGAAATAAATCACATTAATTCAATATTTTCAAATCAGGCAACTGGACCGCGAGTAATTTTTCAGAAACACAAACCCCGCGTACTTTTTCATCTCCAAGCATCTCTTAAACGCAATTTCGCGGTGACATTTTTAAATGGTTTTCCTCATGCTGTTTGATATCTTAGCTAAGACTGCTCCTACAGACGTTTCCGTGCTTATTTCGACCTCCAGTTTGTGTTTCTCTAGCCTGCAGTACTGGTGAGAAAATGCTGTAGTTTGGTGGTCATTTATCAATGTCAGCGGCGTAACGATCTCACTGCAGTATTGATGAGGAGAATTACGCTGCTGGAGGAGAAGCCACAGGCACAACAATACCTGCAATAACGCGACGCCCAGTGCCCGACCGCGCGCGCGCTTCATCTCATTCCTTTCGATAATGGAATTATTTTAATAAGACTTTCCAATCCGTTTTGTTTCTCCTTCTTTTATTTTATTATTAGCTTTTATTCGTGTTGTTTCGGCTGCATAACATATCCAAAGTCTATGTTTTAAAAAGACAAGTTTTACAGCACATTTCGTTCAGAACAACGAAATAGCATTCATATATTTGCTAAATAGTATAATATATATATATATATATATATATATATATATATATATATATATATATATATATATGCCTATATATATATGCCTATATATATATATATATATATATATATATATATAGCATATGAATTAGGATTTTATACAGTTTCGACTTTCACCTTATAAAAATCTTATATATAATTATATAGAATAAAGAGTAACAGATAATAAAAATAATATTAATAATAATAATAATAAAAACATTGCTTATTTAGGCGCATGCAAAAAAAGATTATAACGAAAAAGGATCCAACAGTCGGAGCAAATGGCTTATTAATCTTATTTTATGCGTTTCTGCGACTTAAAACTGCGCATCTGGAGAATAAAAACTAGTTTAAAGCTGCAATATTATCTCGAGCACAGCCAGTGTTGATATAGATAACTCAAATGCTGAGTGTGTATATCTTGGTCAGAGATAAATTCGTTGTGAAAGCTGCCGGAAACAAGAGCACGGCTTAATGAAATATGGGTCATCCTTCCCACACTGAGCAACATCACGTTAAAAGACACAACATAAAATGGAGGAAACACAATCCACACTTAGCCTAATAATATTTACACACTGCTCAGCGGCGTAAAAAACACTCCCGCCGTTCCATTATAAATTAGTGTTTGTGAAGCTGAGTAAAAATGATTAATAGCCTAATATAAATCTAGTAACCTAATAATTAATCTTAAAGGAATAATCAATAAATAATAATAAATAAAAAGCAATAAAATAACCTTTGGAGGGGCTTTTTCTTAATGTTTTTATTGGACCTATTATTTTCTCTTTTTTGGCACAGGGCCGGCTTACTGCTATACTGTAGTTTGCATCGCTGAATATTACTGTTAGTCGTTTTTCCTTTCTGAAAACAGTTCTAAATGAGCCTCTTACAACTTACCTTAAAAAGAAAGAAAAAAAGCGTCGTGCTACTGACAAACTTAAGCTCTTAACTGCCAGTTTGAACCTGATGGTTCTGTTTGGTTTTAGGATGACAAAGTTTAACTAATGAAATGTCAAGGACTAAGCGATCAAACAGACTTACTCCCAAATGACAAATTATTTGATGGGCAATTAAATCAACATAGGCGGGGCTTTACTGTTCATACGAATTATAGCTAAATGTGACCCTGGCCTACAAAACCTCATAAATTTCCTTTTTTATATATTTGAGATTTATGATAAATAAGCTTTCCATGCTGGGATGGACAATATTTGGCCGAGACACATTAAAAATCTGGAATCTAAAGGCTAAAAAAACTAAATATTGAAAAAATAGGTCTTAAATGTGTCCAGATGAATGCGCATTACTAATTTCAATTTGAGTTGTGATATATTTACAGTGGAAAATGTACAAGATGTCCTTGTAGAATACAATCTTACCTTAATATTATAATGATTTTGTTGACATAAAAGAAAAAACAATACTATTGTCTCATATAGCTAATGTTTATTTGACAATTGCCAAAAATATGCCCATGCAAAAAACGATTTTGTCATCAAGGGTCACAAATGTTTAACAGCCTACCTGATAATTGACTACAGAATGACAACATTAAATGAGGCAAACTTCTGGAACTGAATTAGAGATTTATAAAATATGTATTTCAACATACTAAGCAGACATTTACTCTTATTACTATTTTGAAACGCAAATCTTAGTAAAAAAATTTGTGAAATTGATGATTTGTTCATCTTAAATCCAATTAAATGCTACAAAAACTCTGGTCCTTCCAAGTCATGGTTATACTGCCTTGTTTTTGCATCACATTTTTTTCTTTGGGTTCCTCTGACTTGCCTCAGCACAGATTTGGATGCATGTCGAGCTGTAAAAACTCACTTAAAGTACATCTGAAACAAAAGTGCTGGTCTTTAATGGTGTGTCATCATGCCATAAATGCAATCACAACTGGTGCAACTTGGTGCAATAACTTCTTAAACCATGAAATCACTGTCTATTACTGAATTATTATTGCAATTATGACTTTATGAATCAGCCTGTCATGGCAGTAGCAAGCAACCCAGTTCACCCCTCCTCATTTCGACAATAGTTTAGATCTACAGCCAAGGGCTCGTCCAGACCTGCTGAATCCAACTTGTCAAACACAATTTCTATTGTGTATATCTACTCTCTCTGGATTTCTGGAGTGGTCGTGTTGAGAACCTGGTCCACGTGAGGAGATGTTTATCCCCTGGTGTTTAAATTTCAGGCCAAAGGAAATTAGGTGGGGAGGCCTCTTTTCAGCTTTATTTACAGCAGTGCGTGTGCCAAGAGGTCAGGGGTCAAAGTTGAGAACGGGGCCAGCGGGAGAGCTATCTTGCTTCTAACACTGATTGTTCCACATGCCTGGAGTTCTGTGCATTCTCTCTTTCAAGTCCTGGGAAGCTGATCAACGTTAAAGCGCTCTCCCTATATGATGAGCAAAACCAGGTCTTCTTAAGTCGAAGAAGGAAAACAGACTAAGCGCTTGCTGATTGAAGGATGTAAACTGGTGACAAATGGCTAAACAGCATCATTAAAGTGATGTCCGCCGTTCAGAATCACCATTAAATTCATTGCACGAGGCTGAGCGTGTCATAAAGTGAAGAGTCCCCCAGAAAGAAAGAGAAAATGTCAGATTCAGGATCGCAGGCTATATAGAGGGTCCCCAGCTGTGGAGCTGAAGGATTTTCACTTTTATTAAGATCAGAAGGAATTCAATTCGGACAGTCATGCTGGACAGTGGAGCTCAACCGTCGACCAGATGCACTGGAATTAAAGTGACACATGTCGGTCCAGGTTTTTTCACCTGACAACTTTGTCTCCACTTTGGTTTCTTGGATCTGACAGCCTCACACACTGTAGTTTGCGTCTGCTGTGCATTTAATTCAGCCATTTTGGTGTTTATTTTGAACTTTGTTTTGTTATAATATATAGAATATCCAATAAAAAAATGCTGTTTATTGTAATTAACAGTCCTGTTTTACATGTTTGATTCTATTCAGACATTTAGAAATTATTACATTTATTCACAAAAAAATGTAAAGGCATTTATAACATTGAAGATTTAATTACATTGAATGTTCCTGAAAAAACATTAAACTAATAAGCAAAACTAATGTTAAACCAGTCTGTAAATGCAGCCTGATCTCACTAGGAAACGTGAGTATTTTACGTTTTGTCAGTTTAGTGGCTAATTGAGTCTAATTTTAAAAAGGAGGCGTGCACCCAACCCCACCCTTAACCCCTACCATCATTGGGTGATGAGCAAATCGTACTAAATGGTACGAATTAGATTGTACGAATTCATACGAATTAGCCACTAAATCAAAAAGTTACGAATTGTCGTGAGATTGTGTTGGTAAATCAGTCTGATATCTGAAATATCATGTGATACTGAAACTGTAGCTATAATGCTGACATTTCAGCTTTAAATAATTTGACATCTTCTAAAAATATCTAAAGATATTTCTAAATTTGACAGGTTTTACTGTATTTTTGGCAATTAAAATGCAGCCTTTTGTGAGCACAATAGACTACATAGAAATGTCTCGCTGAGCCCAACATTTTCAAAGACAAATCACCCTTTATTTTTAAAGTAAAGTATCTTAAAGAGGTTCAGAGTGTATTTTTAAGGCTTAGTTGCGTTTATAAGATGCGAAGCAATGTGTGTTCATGCTTCATTTGTAAAAAAAAATTTTTCATATACCTTACTTTGAATATATAAAGCTACTCAGCTAACATGAAAACGTCTGTCATATTTCCTAGTTCCTCCAAAAGCCCACCCTCAAAAGGCTCTGACTGGTCAGCTAACATAATGTGCTGTGATTCGCAGATCTGCTCCACGTCACCAGAAAGTGCCATGCGATTTGCCTCTGCTGTGTAAATACTGTAGTCAGAGTAGCTGTTAGCCATATCAGTTTGAGCCTGAATCAGATAGAAAATTAAAAGAATGAACCTCATGCCTACTCTATATAACATAACATCTGACAAGTGTCTTTCATATATTTGAATTAAGCATGTGTAAGTAATATGAAATGTTCACATATAATTTATGAGTTTGTTATTTGAGATGTAGAATGCACAGAAAGCGGCTGCATAGAGAGACACTGCAGCGCTGGTGAAGATTGTGGGTGTTTACAGCGGTTTGACTGATAATTATGAATTTGTAGCTAAATAGTTAGCGGTGCCAAACAGCATTTCCTGTGGTTTACATTCTTGTTTACGTCCTTGCTATAACTAGGGCCACACGGAATCTGCGGACGTTTTTTGCTATTTCTGCAGAGAATTTTGGTAAAAATCTGCAGATTTCTGTGGAATCATTTTAGGAGTATCATAACTAAAACCTTAAAATGTGAAATAAAAAATAATATCTTTTTAACTTTTATTTAATGTTTAAAATGCAAATCCAATTAGATTAACAGTAAATAGTTAACTAAGTAAATAAACAGAATTAATGATGAGCTAAAAATCTGCGGAAAATCTGCGAAAAATCTGCGAAGTTCTGGGCGCGCAGATTCCGTGTGGGCCTAGCTATAACTTACCATTAACGCTAGACACTATGCATGTCATTGATCAATTTTAACAAATAAAAACACTTACAGGTTGCGGCTCACAATCCACAGCTTCATCTATTATTTTTGAAGCTGCTCCTTCTTTGAGGAGTTTTTAGCTGAATCCAGCACTGAACTGGGAGAGATTCTGGAAGCTGTCCTTTGCGAAATGATAGCCATATCTTTTTTATAATTCTCTGGGACATAATTAAAATTAAATTGTAAGCACTTCTCTCTTTGTGTGTCCTTTGGAAGCTCAAATAGCAGCATTTGGACGCCATTTTAGCTTTATCTGCTATAACATTACAGCATCTCTGGCCACGCCCCTTTGCTGTGTGGGGTATATGCGCATGGTAAATGCGCATAACCTGAAGGGTTTATGATCTCATTAACCCAGATGTATTTTTTTTGTAGTCACCAAATTTCGTTGAACGTTACCCATAGTGACAAAACTGTTATGCATGCCAGGCCAGTAGATGGCATTGTCACTTTTTAAAGAAACACTATGCATTTGCACACATATCGTCCTGTAGTTCATCACTGTTTTTTTTAGATTTCCATTGTTCATTGTTAAATTAAACGAGTCAAATAAATGACTTTAATGCCATTTAAAAGCTAGGTTTTATTACTACTACTCATGGTACCGAGGTTGAATTGGTGTCCCAGAACAAATATCTTAGAATTTTAATTGATGATACACTCTCTTATAGTTCTCACATTCAGCAATTGGTGAAAGAAATAAAAGTGAATTTAGGCTTCTATTTTAGAATTAAGAACTGCCTTTCTTTTGATGCTAAAAAGAAGCTGGTTGATGCAACATTTATGTCGATATTAGACTACGGTGATGTTATCTATATGCATGCTTCGTCTCAAAGTCTGCATGCAATGGATACTGTTTACCATGGTGCACTAAGATTTATAACTAATTTTAAATCCCTTACTCATAAGTGTGTGCTGTATACTAGGGTAGGTTGGTCTGCTTTGTCCATTCGTAGGCAATGATAAGCATTGGCATATCTTTGTTTACAAATCTATACTGGGTTTACTCCCATCATATTTACAGAATTACATTTGTAAAAAGCCTGTTCTTAACTATGGCCTTCGGTCACAGGATATTTATTTACTGTCTGTTCCTAAAATGCGCACTGAGATGGGAAAAAAGGCTTTTAAATACGCAGCACCCTTTGCATGGAATAATCTGCAAAGACTTGATTTCACTTAATGCTCTAAAAAGGCTATAAATGATTTAGAAGTTGAAACACAGGCTTGTAGATGTTTTGAATAGTTTGTCAGTGTGATTCATGTTAACTGTTAATTGTTTTTTTTTTTTTGTTGTTGTTGTTTGTTAGACCCATGTGACATGTGTACTGCCTAATCTTGGCCAGGACACTCTTGTAAAAGAGATTTTTAATCTCAATGTGTCTTTCTTGGTAAAATAAAGGTTATAATAATAATAATAAAAATGTTTTCACAAAATAATTTTTTGTTGTGTTGACACAAACAGTAACAGTACCATAAAAGATAGCACTTTAAAATGTGTTTCTAGTCAGGCGCCAAAGCAATGTTGTATAAATGAATGTCTAAAAACTCAAATGTTTGATTGATTTTTGTGACGATTGTGTGAACACCTATTATAAGTCTCCAGCTGAGTTTTTATTTCCCCCCGCCCTTTTGAATTTTATTTTACATCTTATCAAATGTGCTCAGGTGCGCACTCATCTGCATTCAGAAGCTTTAGTTTCAAGAACTCAAACATTTTTCATCAGAAGACAAATTTATCTAGGCTATGCTCATTTTATAGCTCAATAATTTTAACTGCAGTGCATGTCAACATAGTCCTCAGTCTTTTTTATTTCTCCTCCTGTTGATCGTTCTCCATTAAATCTCCAGCGCAGTAAAATCTTCTTCTGACAATCCCTTGTGGATGCGATCATTGATAAGAGACAAAATATTTTTACATATGGTTTAAATGTAGACATCCATTGTCTGCAACTCCTTATTCCGCCTGAAATATCTTCCTAATACTCTTTTTTTGGTGACATGGTGTATCATTTGTGAGAGGAATTGTCACCCCTGTGAACCTATACAGTAAACACCACAATCGTCTACAGACTTCAGTATGGCAACACATTTCAGATAGTCCAAACAATGCGTTTAATCAATGGAGGTGACAGTAAAGGCCACTGCTCATCTGATTGATACTTTCGTTCCTTGAGTCATGTTTGCCATGGTTTGGCCTTACATTTGGAGTGTCATCTATCAGAAAGTGTTTGTGTTAGCAACTGTTCTATAGCCTAATTGCTCGCACATGTGTGGGGCTGCTTAGATTGGGCATGTGTTGATAAATTAGATATCGTATATCGGTCGGAATGAGATGATGAATTGTGGGTGAAAGGGTGAAGCGAGATGCATGGGCTCAAATGTGACTTTGATTATAAAACCAATATACGGCTACAGCTCACCCAAACACAAACACAATCAAAACATGCACTTTTCATTCTGATCCCAATAATGAATATTAGGGGGACTTTACACAACACTATCTTCACCTAAGTATTGAACTTTTTTTTTTTTAGAGGTTTTGGCTGTTCGTTTTTATAACATCAGAGATTTGGGGGCCTGAAAAAGCAAAGATTTTACAATGAGTTCAGATGAAAAGGCCTCTAAATTCTATTTAAAATTTTCTTCAAAAATGAGCTTTTTTCTAAGGCTGCTGTGTGTAGATTCAGCAATTTTCCCTTTTATAGTGATGAACGGGTTCTTTGCATTTCCTTTTAAAGTGAAATTCAAGAGTTCACACTTAGCTGATGATTAATTATAAAGCTTGTTTGGCATGCTGTCCCGGGAGAGAGCCCTGAGCTCATGAGATCCTCGAGCCCGGGGCTCCCTCCCGTTGCAAGGCGAGAGGGGAGATCGAGCTCAGGTAGATCTCGAGAACTCCCCCTTTGTAGTGATTGAAGAGCAGATAGTAGTTCTCTTTAACGAGATAGGTACTAGATAGGGAGCAAGTCTATAATGTTGATCAAATAATAACTTAGGTTGCATGTTTTTAATCGGTGGGAAGAAACCGGAGGACCCGGGGAAAACCCACGTGAGCACGGGGAGAACATGCAAACTCCGCACAGAAAATGCCCGCTGGTTTGGTAAAGCCTAGAACCATTGACATTCTTGCTGTGAGGCAACAGCGCGAACTGCTGGGCCACCGTGTCACCCATCTAGAAAAGGGAAGGAGTAGGGGTGGAAGGGGGGATTCTTCAAAGCGAAGATAGCGGTGATATGGAACCCGGGGTATTTATAGTAGCTTAGGGATCATCTGATTGGTGCATGATGATTTGGATAATGTGGGTCCAGCCGCTAGCAATCATAAGCACGTGATCCTCTCGAAATTAGTTTATAAATAAACTTCACTAAGTGAACATTAACATAGAAGCCTGAGAGAAGAAATATTCAGATAGCAGTTCAGATGCATCCGAACTCTTCATATATTTCACAGTGCAAGTTTAAAGGATACCATTTTCATATATTTGTAAAAATGAAAGCATCATGTGCATTGTGTGTTCAATTTATAGGCTTGTGCATGTGTGTGAAAACAAATGGCCCGTTTCCACTGAGAGGTACAGTACGGTACGGTATGGGTCAGTACAGGTCACCTTTATCTGGCTTGCGTTTCCACTGCCAAAAGGGTACCCTTTTAGTGGGCATGGTGTACGACAGAAAGTTTTAGACGACATCATTTTTACTCGAGGAAATGTCACAATAAAGCTGTACGGGTCGGGTTGTTCGCATATCATATGAGATGCACATCTTACAAAACAGATGCTTTATACACAAACTTGTGTATAAATGTTCATTATTAACCTTTCTATGAACATGATTTGATTATAACATTAAATCAATGCTAGTGTGAAATAGCCTATTGTAACGTCTGCAATTATATAAAATAAATAAATAAATGCAACATACAGTGGAAGTCAGAATTATTAGCCCCCCTGAATTATTATCCCCCGTTTATTTTCCCCCCCAATTTGTTTAACGGAGAGGAGATTTTTTTAACACATTTCTAAGCATAATAGTTTTATCAACTCATTTCTAATAACTGATTTCTTTTATCTTGGCCATAAAAACAGTAAATAATATTTTACTAGATATGTTTCAAGACACTTCTATACAGCTTAAAGTGACATTTAAAGGCTTAACTAGGATAATTAGGTTAACTAGGGAGGTTAGGGTAATTAGGCAAGTCATTGTATAACAGTGGTTTGTTCTGTAGACAATCAGGAAAAAAGATTAGGTTAAAGGGGCTAATAATTTTGACCTTAAAATGGTTCATAAAAAATTTAAATCTGCTTTTATTCTAGCCGAAATAAAACAAATAATACTTTCTCCAGAAGAAAAAATATTATCAGACATACTGTGAAAATTTCCTTGTTCTGTTAAACATCATTTGGGAAATAATTAAAAAAGAAAAAGAAAATTCAAAGGGGGGCTAATAATTCTGACTTCAACTGTATATGAACACAAACACACCATTACAGTCTCCAATATGTTACCAAATACAGAAAAACTACACACATTATACATTTAGTCCTTATTTGGGTTCAAAAACAACAGGAAATATAGCCCACAGTCAATGCAAACCTCTCATCTGTATCTTTAACATTCACCAGCACATGTAGCCTCTTGTTAGAAAGTAATTCCATCATTCCGAGTTCATAATAGTCCATAAGGTGATGATAATAGTTAAACAATGCAGTTTGTTCATGTTTTAGGTTGCAGAAGCATCATTTGCTGCTGTTTTTTTCCGGCTTCTCCTTTTTTTCGCGCTTCACTTTTGCGTTTGTCTCGTTCTGACAGGATCGGATATCAGAGTGCTTCAATAATCACGCAAATGTTATTAATATGAGCTCAAAAAGTTTGTTATTTAAAATATAGACGCGCGGCGAGCTCTCTGGAGAATGTGAAACAGCTCGCACTTTAGACGGGCTCGTAAAACAACAACAGGACACAGCAGATTTTGTTCTTCTTGGCTTTGTGGCTGTATATCAAGACGACGACAAGGTTTGATTGAGCTCGGGTCGACCATGGCTTGTTATTATATGTAAATATTATAATGGTGTAATGTCTCGGCTGTGTTTTTAAAAATGGTGCTTCCTTTGTTTTCATTCTCCTGCTTTTGCGAGTGACTTATCTTTGTAAACCTATAGCATTCAGCTGCGCGTCTAGCTCTGCCTTATGGTACCCTTTGGGCCTGTTGGTACCCTTTGCAAAGGGTGATCAAAAAGTGGTATGGTACGGTTCGCTTTTAGGTACCCTTTGACAGTGGAAATGGCCAAAAAAGCGTACCGAACCATATCGTACCACTCAGTGCAAACGGGCCAAAAGTCAACAGACTAAATTTTCACAACAGTTTCAAATGTCAAATGTGGCTTTAAAATGCATGCTTACTTTTCTCAGAATCAGATAGATGTGACATATGGGACATTTACAAATCTCTGTTTTCAATTTAAAGCAATCCTTTTTATGTATTTTTGTTAGGGATGCTCCGATCAGGATATTTTCAGCCGATACAGAGTACCGATTCCTTGCCATGGTAATCGGCCGATATAGAGTACCGATTCTGATGCTTTAAGCTTTATAATGCATAAAGCACATTTCCCTATTAAGTATGATACTTAAGTGGAGATCTCTCCTTACCTAAGAGAATAAATGAAGGATGTTGCAGGAGAATGATACATGTCATGGTCAGATGTAGCTTTAAGGAAAATAATAGATAGCACAGATAAAATAAAACTGTAAGAAAAATTACTAACATTGCAATTTGGAAACATTGAAAATGATGCAGAATTCAGCATGTCTCAATCAAGAAAAGGTTTGGAGCACATATTTGATGCATAATAAATTAAAATGCACACCTATGAATCCATTACTTCTTTACTAAAAGGAAATAGGTCTATAAACTACTGTTTATTGCAATAAGTAAAGTGTGCTTGCTTTCAGTTCATGAAATCGGCCACATCAGCGAGTACTGATGAGTCATTAAATGTGATTATTGACCGATACTGATTTCAGGCCGATCGGTTGGTGCATCCCTAATTTTGGTCATATATGATATTTTGGGGTACTGAAAATGCAAACTTTGAAATCTTGTTTCAAAGTGCAGGTTTTGAGCATTACTGTATTCCTCAAAACTACAAAATCAATATTTTGTGAAAACAAAGATGTGCGCATATGACAAACGAAACTACAATGATGGACTAAAGAACGCAAGTGCAGAAGCCAACCCAGGCTCATTCTGATTATGTACCCCTATATACATTTCTGGAGAGAGCAAAATACATCCCAGGAGCTACTTTTTTTGCAGGTTTTGTTTTCGCGAATCCACCAGAGGTCGCTGTGCGCTTTTTCAGATCTCAAATTTCTCTTGCGAGTGCCATTCGCGCCTCCTGTTCTCACGTAAATCCACCAGAGGCCGCTGTCAACTGACTGACTGACTGACCAACCAACCAACCGATCCCCCCTTCCCTAAACCCAACCGCAGTTTTTTTAAAAGCAATGCAGAAAAAGAAAAACCCTCGCCTGATTTTTACCACGTTTTCAGATTTTAGCACATTCTCACCCTGTTATTTATTTGTTAGTTTTATTTTTTAGCTTTTGTTTTTTTCTTACCCACTTTATGGGACCGTTCACCGGACTCAAACCCCATTGTTGTGGTCAACTCCGCTCTGCGTCCCAAGTCCTCTAACATACATGTTGAGCTACCGGACAAACTGGTAACAGCGGAAAAGCCGTCTTTATGGAGGTAAGCGGTCAGCTGGTAAGCAAGAAAAGGAACGGCATCATACCGCCCTGTAGCGCTCGTTTTAAAGATGAAATGCAACCATACGTAGCTTTGGCTACATAACTGGCGATCTCAAAAAATGTATAGCCCATAATGCTACATTTTCAGAATGAGCCTGATGTTGGCAGAAGCTGTATCCAAATTCACCCCTTATACCATTAAATAGTGCACTATTTGAGTGAGCAGTCATTTGTAGTGGCGTCTAAAACAATAGTGGGCATTCTGAAGGGCACTCCACAATGCACCACAATAACGAATGACCATGTACACACAACAGCTAAAAAGTACCCATAATGCATAGTGAAAGTTCGCTCACCAAGATGGCATCCACAGCGACATCCTATTGGTGCATGATTCATTCTTTTCGGCTTAGTCTCTTTATTAATCTGGGGTCACCACAGCGGAATGAACCGCCAACTTATCCAGCATATGTTTTTACGCAGCAGATGCCCTTCCAGTTGCAACCCATCACTGGGAAACATACATACACACTCATTCACACACACACTCATACACTACGGTCAATTTTAGCATACCCAATTCACCTGTATTGCATGTTTTTGGACTTGTGGGGGAAACCGGAGCACTCGGAGGAAACCCACGCGTGTTCTCCCGTGTTCGCGTGGGTTTCCTTTGGGTGCTCCGGTTTTCACACCACAAGTCCAAAGACATGTGCTATAGGTGAATTGGGTATGCTAAAATTGACCGTAGTGTATGAGTGTGTGTGTGAATGAGTGTGTATGGGTGTTTCCCAGTGATGGGTTGTGGCTAGACGGGCATCCGCTTTGTTAAACAAGTTGTCGGTTCATTCCGCTGTGGCGACCACAGATTAATAAAGGGACTAAGCTGAAAAGAAAATGAATGAATGAATGAATGAATGATGGGCTTAAAATCTACAGTTTTCTATGGGTGCATATTCTGTGTGGGCCAAGTTGGTATAGCGATAACTAAGGTATTTTGGATGTGTACATAAGTCTTAATTGATATTGTGTGCCACAATCATAATTTGCATGAAATGTGATAAAAGTTGGTGGTGCTTTACTTCCTCTACTGTTAATTATTTTATTAAAAAATGTTTGGAGTTTGCAAACATACTGTATCAATAGAAAGCCATGTTTTTCCAATGAGCTTGGGTACTTTTTCCTTTATTATGTGTGTGGTTCTACTGTGAAGTTCTTCTCGTACAGGATAAAAACATACAACAAAACACAATCAGCACTGAAGCAATAAACACAAGCTTCGAAACGTAATCCACACTCACTTAGAGGCCAGGCTAAAGTTTGACCTCTCTCTCAAACGCACACACACACCTTTCAGGTTAAGATGTCAGGGGGAAGAGAATGTTTCAGGGCTCCGCCAGCACATCTGGTTCTGCATAAGGGCCTCAGTGGAGCAGCTTTAGCTGACAGACAGCGGGGCAGGCAGAGGTAACGCGGGCCCTGAGTGGGGGTTGGTGAAGGGACGGCTGCGGTTTGGCCAGGGGACATGACTCCAGTTGACACCTGAGTCAGATCTCTGTGAGCAGGACCTGTCCTCCTGGAATTGTTTTCCCACTGGAATACTCTACTGTTCCCACCTTTTACACTAACCCCAGAAATCCCAGCTGAATACATAGAGTAAAACCAGTAGCTATGGCTGAAATCTTAGTTTTCTGACAAAATATGGACTTTTTTGGTTTTTACACATGGAAAGTCAACAAAATATCATGCAAATACAAGTTTAAAAGTTAAATGCTTTATACTGAAACTGGTATACATATTCAATTAAATTAAACTTAACATCTATCTATCTATCTATCTATCTATCACTAAATGTTTCATATCATTGGGTATTTCAATAATTATTGAATATTGAATTATTAAATATTTTTTAACAATGCAAAAAAATATATTAGGATAACCACTTTATTTTAATTTACCAACATTACTAAGGCAAGTAGTTTTAATAGTCAAAAACAAAAATGTAATATCTATATTTATTTTTATATATCTATATTTATTTTTATGCATCTATATACACACACACACACACACACACACACACACACACACACACACACACACACACACACACACACACACACACACACACACACACACACACACACACACACACACACACGATACCAGAAGTTTACATACACTGTATAAAAAGGCACATAACCATTTAAAAAAAGTCAGATGTTAATGTGACTAAACTTTTTCTCTTTTAGGTAAGTTCGGATTATCAAATGTTGTTTCTGTTTTGCTTAATAGCAGAATAATGAGAGCGATATTTTTTGAGAAATTGTTATAACTTTTCTGAAAAGTCAAGTTTACATACAATAAGATTATTATGCTTATGAAAAAGCTCAGATGATGGTGTCAAGGTTTTGGAAGTTTCTGATTGGCTAATTGACAACATTTGAGTTAATTGGAGGCACAACTGTAGAATAGAATTTAAGGAAAACCTCAAACACACTGCTTCCTTGTGTGACAACATGGGAAAATCAACAAGCCAGAATCAACAAAAAAAATCAGATTACAATTTGCTAAATTACACTGGGAAAAAGAATGATTTTGGGGACATGTCCTGTGGTCTGATGGAACTAAGATTGAACTGTTTGGCCATAATGACCAGTGTTACATTTGGAGGACAAAGGGGAAAGCTTACAAGCTTAGGATCACCATCCCAACTGTGAAGTATGGGGGCGGCAGCATCATGTTGTGGGGCTGTTTTGCTGCAGGAGGAACCAGCCTGATCTCACAAGGAAACGTAAGTATTTTACGTTTTGTCAGTTTAGTGGCTAATTCGTACGAATTCGTACGATTTTAAAAAGGGAGGCATGGCACCTAACCCCAACCGTCATTGGGTGATGAGCAAATCGTACTAATTTGTACGAATTAGATCATACGAATTCAGACGAATTAGCCACTAAATCAAAAAGTTACGAATTGCCGTGAGATTGCGTTGGGAGGGACTGGTTCACTTCACAGCATAGATTGCATTGTGAAGAAAGAACATTATGTAGAAATACTGAAGCAACATCTCAAGACATCAGCCAGGAAATAAAAACTTGGCCACAAATGGGTCTTCCAAACAGACCATGACCCTAAGCATACTGCCAAATTAGTTAAAATGTGCTTTCAGGACAACAGAGTGAATGTTTTGGAGTGGCCATCACAAAGCCCTGAGCTCAATCCTATAGAAAAATTAACTGTTAAAATTAACTATTAACTGTCTAGAAATTAATAAAAAAAGAAAAAAGAAAAAAAAGAAAATTCTCTAATTATTCTGTCATTTAGCATATGTAAATAATATAGGTAATCCTAACAGACGTAAAATAGTAAACGTTTAGTATGACTTACCATCAGACATTTTAAAATAAAATGGTTATGTTCCTTTTTTTAGAGTGTATGTAAACTTCTGGTTTCAACTGTATATATATATATATATATATATATATATATATATATATATATATATATATATATATATATCTGATCTCTTTATAATAAAATATACATAAGTGTTAAAGAGACTCCTAAACTTGATAAATAAAATGTTACAAAGTGTGTGCAATGGTAAATACTGAACAATCAAAGCAAACTTTAAGGTGTGAATGATAATGATACAATAAACCTCAAACTCTGTCAACAAAACCAATTATGATAATCAAATATGAGCTTTCAAGTAAGGGAACCAGACATCATTATTCAAATACATACTGCAACATTACAATTGAAGTTGGATGACTACATTATCCCTATGCTAAAAAATCTTTCAGATGGGATGCTGGTTGCTGGGATGCACAAGAAAAGAAACCAAAAAGCCACTCTGGTGACATCCTTACATAATTTTTTTATTTACAATCTCCTCACTGCTGCTAGCCACCGCACTCATTTTCACGTGTGTTGTTATTCTGACCTGAAGTGACAAGCATGAGCGCATGGTTTTCTTCACCATTAATTATGCGATTTGCGCTTGCGCTCCTCTGACGTCTCTCGTAACTTGACGGCCATCAACTGTTTTCTCAGAGGATGACAAACAGACAAACCATTGCTGCAGCTCTGATCCAAGTTTATGGATAAAAGTAAAAAGCACTGCTGTGTTTGTATGCGCTGTGTTTGTCTGAGGTAATTAGTCTACCGTTACTACTGAAATGTGTTTATTCTATACAAAGTGTAAAGCAGATTCATTAGTTCTACTTACATGAACACATGCACTCGGCATTCAGAAAAGTTAAGATTTATTTCAACTATGGGCGCCTGGAAAATGCATGCGCATCACGTCTGAGCTGCTTGCACAGCATGTGCGCATCGCTCCCATATGTGAAAATGACAAACTTACACCCTAAGCTTATTGGCATTGCTTTCAAGGCGTGCGCTCATGTGCGTACTTTTTGATAAAACTATAGCTTCATACCAATTTTACAATGGTGTTCGGTTAATAAATACCGATACTGATTTTATCGGCCAGCCCTAGAATCATTGAATTTACAATTTTTGATTATTAATTTCAACAAACAAATTATGATGAACATTACCAAATTAATTTGTTTGTTTAAATTCAGACTATATAAAGTGTTTGCAACCATTTACCTTAAAAAAAAAAAAATAGTAAATCCGAAGATTTTTTTTTTAGTGTATCTCTGTCTATGTCTGTTTATCGATCTATCGGTTGTCTCTATGTAATATTGCAATATAATTTTATTTAATTATTGTATATAATGATAAATATTCTACTGTAACAAATCTATTTTATTTTAATCTTTAGAGTTCACCTTAATAGCTCAGCATTCTGACATGTTATTTTATTTCATTGTTGTAGACAAATGCATTTTTAATTGTTTAACTTTTTTTACTGTTTACTTAAATATCCCTGCACTGTGACAAATGCCTTTTTTTTTTTAAAGTGCAAACATCCAAAAAGTAACCTCATAAAAAAACAGGTCATAATAATAATTACATAGAACTCTGAAAATTGTGTTATTAAATTAAACTTTAAATGAACTATGGCGTGGTTATAATTTGATGTCAGCTAAGACAATGCTTTACACACACCGTTACTGCCTAACATTTATCATCACAGTGAGCAAAAGCATGCAATCATTTTTGTCAGACGGTTCTTGGCAAATCTAATGCTCATACATCAGCCAACATACAAATGCTCCGTCCATGCGTCCATATTATGTTAGATGAGATGAAAGCCTGTGGTGAGAATCTCACACGCATGACAAATGTTTTTGCCCTCTGTCTGCAACCAGATCTGACAAGGCCAGAGAAGAGAGGAAGTGCACACAGACCAGTCTCATCACATAAATCTCACACGCTGACCCCTAAAAACACCCCAAAAAAAACTACAGAGGGAGATCTTTTATTGGACCTGCCATGACAAAACAGGCATTTTTTCAGACGGCATGGATCCTCTTCAGTCTCTTTTCTACAAATTTATCATTGCTCTTTTCATCTTCGGTTTTGGTCAAACGAGAGGTTTATATCTCAAGAGTTTCCCCCGGAAAAACGAGCAATGACATTTTTTTAGTGGGATGAAAGATGAAAATGTTATATCGTGAAAAAAAGCTAGCGACGCTGTCATCAAATGAAGAATTTTAAACCAGCCCTTGGCGATATGAAGTTATTTTAAACAAAACACTTCTGACTGTTTGCATTGTGAGCCAACATAGATATATGAGATACCCTTTAAACGTATTAATGATGTAAACAAGTTCTTCTGAAAGTGTGCTATAAGAAGACTGAACGCTTCATATACACCGCAGATTTGTTTTTACAGTGATGAGTGGTTTTAAAATAACATTACAGCACCAAAACCCCCTGAGAGGAAAATGGTCTTGCTCAAATTTCCCTCGATCATTTAGGAAGTCTAATTAATTTCATATAAAGTGCCAACTTTGTTTCAGATACTACAGATATACTTTTAGAATAGTTCAAATTCAACTGTGTGAGCTCATTAAATAAATAAAAAAGATAGAGATACTTAAATTAGATTAAAAAGTATAATTAATTAGTAATATGGAGCAGCACTGTGATTTATAAATAGAGTTAGTAAATTGTTGTCAAAAATATCACTCTTCTTAAATATTCAAAAAATCTGTTCATAAATTAAATGACATTTTAATGTTTTTTTTTCTGTAAATAACCTAAAAAAGTATGATAGTTATTGACCCTTGTGCACTGTTTAAATTTACTACCTTTTGTTATGTTAAGGATGAAAACATCCAGGCAGCAAAGGTCACTTTCACACTTATACACACTCACAGACACACATAGACAAACTTTAATTTGCTGTTATACTCCATATAAAATCCATATAAAAGCTTTTTCGCACATGCCTATCTACAGGGTTAATGCCCCATTCACATGAGGCATCAGTGAGTACATTTACATGGACACCGATAACTCGATTTTAATGCGATTAAGACAATACTCTAAGAGTCTACCATGTAAACATCGATTTTTGATCGATGAATTTAATCAGATTAAGGTCATAATCGAACTAAAGATAAATCGAATTAAGATATGTGAAGTATGATGATTTTAGTTGCATTACTGAAATGCAGTACAGACATGTAAACACCTTAATCGAACTATTACCGTCATGTAGGTATTTTTAGCCGCGTTTTGCGACAGGATAGTCCACACAGACACACACGGCTGTTTGACACTCTTTGCACCTACAGAGTCAGTGCAGACCACAGACACATGCATCGTGAAATGCAGAGGTTATTTTCTTTCATTCAGCATGCGGTATGAACTTCCAATAGCATCCAATATCTCGTTTGTCACGGGGGGCATGCATGAAATGTTCCAGAATGAAAATGAAAGTGCCAAACTGCAGTTAAAGTCAACAAATTAAAAATGAAACACCCGAACTTACATGAAACTCCAAAGGAAATGCGGATAGCGTGGTGATTCAATGACTTAATCATATTATGTGCTATAACATGTAAAACAGGATCATGAAAGGAACATTCGAAAAGCAACTCATGTAAATGCCTTAATCGCCAAATAATTCGATTACTGATGTCCATGTAAATGTATTCAGTGTCAACGCTTCCAATTCACTTTGAATGGGTGACGTCAGGCATTGCCGAACTGCATTGTGGATTCGTCGGCGCCGCTTCAGAGCGTTGCTTGCTGCAGAAGTTCTGAAATTCTCAACTTTTCCAAGCGCCAACGGAACCGTCAGCCAATCAGATCACTTCGTGCAAATACCCCAGCTCAGACAATAGCCAACTGCGGACTAATTTCATTGGCTGACGCCGCTATGCCAATCGCGTCAGCCCCAACTTCAGACACGCCCTGGGTCAAGCGTTGATGCTGAAGCCGGTGTGAATCGGACGTAATGGTGCCAAATGATGATCAACAGTAAAAATTACAAATTATAACTCTTCCCAACAGGGAAAACCACCAACAATCAAAAATCCATGGTTATATAGTGTTATGGCTTTGTAATAAAAAAAAATATGGTTATAATGGAAGTCAATGGGGCAAAAAAAGCCACAAATAGTAAATTTATAGTAAATAGAAAATCATATGCTGCACAAAAACTGCAATGCATCAAAGGCAATGTTGTTACTAATCTTTCACATGTCCAAGACTATGATAAAAGGTAAAAAAGTCCATTCCACAATTACTTTTTATATTGAAAATAAGTAATTTTGTGGGATTTTTTCACCAAATCAGTGAAATCATTAAAGGGATTGGCAATTAAAATCCTGTAATTTTCTAAACAGTTTAGTAGTTTTGATCAGGACTGAGGTTGATAAACAGATTTATGCAAAAACATTTTTTAAAAATATTAGTCTGATGCATTTTACAGCGGTTTAATTTAGTGGATGTTTTCATCCCTAACATAACAAAAGGGTCATCATTTAGCACAGAGTGTTTTCCCAAAATATGTCAAATACGTATCAAAGATTTGTCACCAAAAATCATTACATTTGCTAAAACAGAAAAAGTTATGGCCAAATTAAGACTCAAAATAACCCCAGAGTAGATGAAAACATCCTCAACAGCACAAAGGGGTTAAAAATGAAACATTCTAATGGATGGGGGAAATATAATCAATAACCCATAAATTCATTGAGATTCATTCTAAAACTCAGGAGAAAACATCAGCAGCAAGAGACCTACGTTTTTATTTGTTTTCTATTTAATCTCATTAGTGTCTGTGAGAAACAACTGAAATACAAACTAATAATGTTTGTGATTTTTCCCTTTTTTCTCTTTGTAAATCCATGCTTACTCGATCAAGAACACAAAATTCGTCCATGATTTCATGGGACCTCACATCTCGTGCTGTCGGCAGCCATGTTAGCGTTAGCATAAACCGCTACCATGCTCTCAGCATAGCTCTTTTCAGATGTGAGCATGTGTGAAGACCCTCCGCAGTCGCTGAGTGAGGTAAGAAAACAAACCATTGGAGTTAATGGGCGCAAGCCACAGTCCCATGACTGTATATTTACTTATGTCAGCTTCAGACTCTGAACACTGATTACATCAATCACAACGATCTGTCGCAATTACTCCGCCGAATAAACATGGTCACAGGTTCACACAATCCAACGGCCGGTCAAAACTGTAGTGAATTTAATCTGAATGTAGGCTGATCTTGAAAATCAACTGATTCCATACGCCGTCAGTGCTTTCCGGCAAAGCATTTCTTAATGAAAAACTAATCTTAAAAAAAATAAAAAACATCAAAGAGCCTAATTTTTCCTGTGCCACACAAACAAGTCAGAGGGGGTGATGAACGAGCGCGCTCAGTGCAGGGTCATCCATCACCTTCGCTGTCCGTTTGCCAGCGGGAACGTGACAGGAACGGTCAAATAACGTTTAGCACACGGGACCCGGTGTTGGGGGGGAGATTACTACTGTCAGGGCCATAATGGATTAGCCTAGGCCAGCCAAGCAGCGGCCAATCAGAAGCCGCCAGCTGCATTAGCATAGCTATCAGAGGGCCAACCAGTCGGCAATGGGGCAAACTTGATTGACAGATGGAGGTGGCCGCCCGGCAGACATGCAGCCAGACTGAGGCCAAACAGAGAGAAGCCAATTATGGAAGGATGCAAGGACATTCATCATTCAGTTAGACACCTGTCCGGCTCTCACAAAGGAGAGAGCCTCCATCCCTGCGCACAGAAGATGCTCATTAGATTGGACTGGAGGAAATAAAGGAAACCGGTGGTTCATTGTCAGAGCGCGGCGCGGTAAGACAAATGGAGGGCTGCTCTGAAACACTGACGGCTGGCAATCCACGGATGTGAGAATGTATAAACGCTCTTCACATTTGCTCTGCACCCGGTGGGCATTTCTCGCTCGCTTTCATTCATCTGTATCTTCTCTCTTTCTGAACATCCTAAGAGTTCAGACTCTGTGTTTTTATCGGGGGAGATGTTTGGATAGGGATTCTCTGTAGGTCTGGCCGTCAGTAAGCCCTTCAGTTGTTTGTGGAATTCACACTTAACGTCAAATACCTCGACACAGAGTGATGATACAGTTTGAGCTGAATCCCCAGCAATGAGCTGAGACTGAATGAAGGATGGAGGCTACAGAACTCCTCAGTTTGTGATTTCACAAAATCCAGATTAATACAGCTTCACCTTTTATCAAATTTGATTATCATTTGAAATGATCATTGATTTATGGGTTAATGATTTTGACATTATCGTTTTTTATTTATTTGCAGGGGGAAAAGTAAAGCAGTTTAGTACATTACTACTATTTAAAAAAAAAAAAAACGTTGTCTGACAAACCACTGTCATGTGGTGCGACCAACAATGTAAAGTTGTGCAACTAACATCCAAAAACTTTCATCTCTTTTATAATGTCAATGGAAAACAGTTCTGTCTTTCTTTACTGAATAAAGTAAGTTTTCAGCATAATAGAAATGCCATAAACATATTGATATCGAAACATTGTCTTATTTAAAGAATGACTAACCTGGCAGTTTTACAACAGCATTATATATATATATATATATATATATATATATATATATATATATATAGAGAGAGAGAGAGAGAGAGAGAGAGAGAGAGAGAGAGAGAGAGAGAGAGAGAGAGAGAGAGAGAGAGAGAGAGAGAGAGAGAGAGAGAGAGAGAGAGAGAGAGAGAGAGAGAGAGAGAGAGAGAGAGAGATTTTTTTCAACACATTTCTCAACATAATAGTTTTAATAACTCATTTCTAATAACTGATTTATTTTATCTTTGCCATGATGACAGTAAATAATATTTGACTAGATATTTTTCAAGACACTTCTATACAGCTTAAAGTGACATTTAAAGGCTTAACTAGGTTAACTAGGCAGGTTAGGGTAATTAGGCAAGTTATTGTATAATAGATGGTTTGTTCTGTAGACTGTCGAAAAAAACATAGCTTAAAGGGGCAACCAACACGGGGAGAACATGCAAACTCCACACAGAAATGCCAACTGATTCAGTCGGGACTCGAACCAGCGACCTTCTTGCTGTGAGGCAATTGTGCTACTATTAATATTTTAACTCAATAACTGAAATAAAGGTCAATAAATATCTTATAGAACAATTTAAACTTTATGACAAAAAAGGTCTGCTTATGTTGTAAAATATCACACACAAAAAAGAAAATGTCATAATAATAATTAATTAATTATTATTATATATAATTAACAATAATTATTAAATAATTAATTATTGTAAAATTGAGGAAAAGTGTGTATTAAGAACTTGCGAATGCGAATTTTCATTGCTTACTATTTTTATTAGTTCTCATTCAAATTATTTTATTATTCTAATTATTTTCAAAACATTACTTATAAAATATTATGAATTCATTTATGGAACTGTCATGATGAGTCACAAATATATATATATATATATATATATATATATATATATATATATATATATATATATATATATATATATATATATATATATACACACACACACATACATATATACACACATATTTTTATCTTTTACTTTTATTTTAAAAGTGTGAGATTCTATAAGGGAAAATTTAAAAATATATATTATTAAGCAGTTTGACGTAACTGTTCATTATTATCTGCTGAGGTTAATAACATATATTACCAATATATGAAAAATGTGGTTCAAAAAATATGTAGAAGCATGCAAAATATAAGAAAAATAAAAACAAGGTCAACAAGTTTCATGAAATAATATACAACATTAATAATTTAGATTGAAATATTTCTTTAGGTTGTAAAATTGTTACCATTAATTTATTTTTTTAATAGTTTTAATAACTCATTTCTAATAACTGATTCATTTTATCTTTGCCATGATGACAGTAAATAATATTTGACTAGATATTTTACAAGACACTTCTATACAGCTTAAACTGACATTTAAAGGCTTAACTAGGTTAATTAGGTAACTAGGCAGGTTAGGGTAATTAGGCAAGTTATTGTATAATGATGGTTTGTTCTGTAGAATATCGGGGGGGAAATAGCTTAATCTTGTCCCTAAAATGGTTTTTAAAAAATTTAAAACTGCTTTTATTTTAGCCGAAATAAAACAAATAAGGCTTTCTCCAGAAGAAAAAATATTATCAGACATACTGTGAAAATTTCCTTGCTCTGTTGAACATCATTTGTGAAATATTTAAAAAAAATAAATAAATTCAAAGGGGGGCTAATAATTCGCACTTCAACTGTATTATGTAAGACTTTAAGTTTACGTTTTTTTAGTTTTATAGGACAACAGTATCTCCAGAAGAAAAGATATCCTAAGATGCAGTTTTAAATTGTAAAGAAATTTGTGCTTTTGAAACTAATGAAGACAGAAGTCAGTGATTCATTTGAATTATTTAGCCTGACATGTTTACTGCTCCAAAATATTTTCTGGAAATGTTTCTCAAAATAAAATATATTGTGTCCAAAGGGGAAAACTTTTTGTTCTTTACCCAGACATTTAAAAAGAATATATTGTAAAGCAGTAATCACAATACTGTGAAACCGCGATATTTTTATCCAAGGTTATCATACTGTCAGAATCTTATACCGGCTCATGCCTAGCCGTAAGTACTCGGTGATTTGGATGACAACATTCCCCAAAACTACCACAAAGACACACTTAGAGCCGCAACAAATGCGTGAACATACACACCGGAAAGAAACATCGCTCTTTCCTCGAAATTGATTCTAGAAGATTGATCTCGTCTGGCTGGCCAATCGGTTTCTCATTGGGGTCATGGCTCATTGGTGCGGGTTCCACCCCCTCCACTGATAAGTCCACCGCTGCAGAGAAATTAACAAACGTTTGACATTTGTTCCACGTCCCATTGCTCAATAGCCAAGGCTGAGCACATGTTTAATCAACATTCATGTCCCCCAGGGAGCCCCGAGCTGCTTGCATCATCACCCTCTGCCACATTACCAGCCTGTTCCCTGAGCACCCTGGGATTCCGGGGCAGACAGTTGGCACGCGAACCGGCCGAGGGTGAATCCACATGGGATTTCCACATGGGGGTAAATATTGTCTTTTCACTCCATACTGTATTGAAGAACAAACTGCACCCAGGACCCATGCGGTTTGATTGAAACTCCAATGTTCTGCTGGAGCAAATGTCACTCACGCATGAGCGGCCAAGCCGGAGCCCATGCTGAGAACGAGCCCGAATAAGGAGCATGATGGGATATGGTGTCCGCGCTGTGATGTACACCATTGCGAGAGGTGCATAAGCAAGCAGGGAAGGGAGTTGGAGCTGCTGTCAGGAGATGCAGACGGACAGCAAGAAACCGTGGCCAGATCGATCCTCAACATTTGGGCGATGCGAGACTCTGTCATTTCCGAGCAGCTTCGAGGACTGAATGACAATGCACGGTTCATAGATGACTGGAGAGCAGGATCAAAGCTGTTCAAATTAAAATAATAACTGTGGGATGTGCTCATTAAGAGTTTTTTTTAAATAAAAGGAAGTCTAAACCATCATAGACACATATTAGAAAGAATATATGCAGATTTCTTTTAGGAAACTTAAATACTGTATATTATGAGGTGTTTTTTTTTCTTTTCTACAATTTGATTTGTAAAATTGAATCTCTCTGCAATTTGTAACTTTTTAATTTAGTGGCTAATTCATAATCATTTGAACAATCTCGTTCATACATTTTATTACAATTTGATCATCGGTATGGTATGGTACGGGTCGGTATGGGCAGAGGTGTAAAGAGTACCTGAAAACCATACTTGAGTAAAAGTACAGATACCTTACTGTAAAATTACTCCATTACAAGTTACAAGTCACCAATTTCAATAAGACTTGAGTAAAAGTATTAAAGTATCCGATTTTAAAAGAACTTAAGTATTTTACTCATACTGAATGTAGGCTCAAAGAACACCAAGAAAGGTTTAATTTTCCTAATATATAAATTAAATGGCAGAACAAAATATATTTAAAAATAGAACAAAAAGTCTCAGTCAAACTCAACTGTTCAAAAAAGGCACAAAAAATTTATCAAAAAAAAAAAAAAAGTAGTAAAACGTAGTAAAAAAAAAATCAGAGCTGACTTTGATGTGATTCATCTCTCAGTATCAGAGGGGGGCAATATTTTAGTATTTATATATATTTTAGTAGTTTTTCAATTGATTAATTACGTTTTCTCTGTATTAAAATTAAACAAAGAGGAGCACTGTTATTTTTCAACTTAGTAAACTACATATAAATTCAAGCTTCGGCTTCATCACTGGCTGCAGCCATGTTGCTAATTAAACACCTGGTATTAGGCAAGCTGCTAATTCACGTTCACATGATTTAGCTCATAAACAGCATACAGTACCTTCAGCACCCTGCAGATGGCGATATCGCCTCATCCGCCCAACAAATTAGCTGTGGTAGATAAAGATGCCGACTTGTCGTGCACAATCACAATGTAATGAGTAACGGTACGCATCAATTCAAATGTAGTGGAGTAAAAAGTACATATATTCAATCAAAAATGTAGTCAAGTAAAGAGTAAAAGTTGCTTATATTTTTGATACTCAGTACAAGTACTAAGTAGCCAAAAAAATACTTAAGTAAAGTAACGAAGTCCATTTACTCAAGTACTTTACACCACTGGGTATGGGTCACATTTATCTGGCTTGCATTTCCACTGCCAAAAGGTACTCTTTTGGTGGGCGTGGTGTATGACAGAATCTTTCAGTTGACATTGCTCTCGCTCAAGGAAATGTCAAAGTAAAGCTGTATGGGATGTTTGCATATCATAAGAGAAGCACTTCTTACAAAACAGATGCTTTATACACAAACTCTTGTTTATAAATGTTCATTACTAACCTTTCTATGAACATGATTTGATTATAACTCCAGATCAATGATCGTGTGAAATAGCCTACTGTACTGCAATTATGGAAAATAAATAAATAAATGCAACATACATGAACACATACAGACCCTTACAGTCTCTGATACCAATTTCAGAAAAACTACACACAGCGTACATTTAGTCCTTATTTGGGTTCAAAAACAACTCGCAACATATAGCACACAGTCAGTGCAAACCTCTCATCTGTATCTTTAATCTTTACTAGCACACATAGCCTCTTGTTAGAAAGTTATTCTGTCATTCCAAGTTTATAATAGTCCAAAAGGCGATGATAATAGTTAAACATGGCAGTTTGTTCATGTTTCAGATTGCTAAAAGAATTATTTGCTTTTTTTCCGGCTTCTCCTTTGTTTTGTCGTGCTTCACTCTCACGTTTGTCCATTTCTGAAAGGATCGAATGTCAGAAGCACTTCAATAAGCACGCGCACGTTATTATCATCAGCTCAAGAAGTTCGTTATTTCAAATATAGACGTGAGGCGAGTTCACGCGAGTAAGCGAAACCGCTGTATATATTGATGTGGTGTAATGTCTTGGCTGTGTTTTTAAAAATAGCGGTTTCTTTGTTTTCATTCTCCTGCTTGTGTATGCACTGTTGACGTTTCTCTGTAAACCAATAGTGTTCAGCTGCATATCTAGCTCTGCCTTTTGGTACCCTTTTGTCGTGCTAGGTAACCTTTGCAAATGGTACCCAAATAGTGGTACAGTACGATTCGCTTTTAGGTAGCTTTTGACAGTAGAAACGGCCATAAAAGCGTACCGAACCATACCATACCGTAACGTACCACTCAGTGGAAATGGGCCAATAGTTACATTTCCCCATGACATCACACTGGATTTCTACAGAACGGTGTAATATTAAGGCAAGGCAAGTTTATATAGCACATTTCATACACAATGTTAATTCAAAGTGCTTTACATAACCAGGAATAAAAGAAACAAGTACAAGAAAATAAAATCAACAAAGAATAAAAATTATTAATAAAAATAGATTAAATGTTAAAATAATTCAATGTGTTAAAACAGGTTTTAAAGGAATGAATAAGAAAACAAAAACATATTGTGTGATCTGTCACAGCACAGTGTTGATTCAGTAAAAGCACAGCTAAATTGAAGTGTTTAAGAAAAAACAGTGCACAATTAGTCTTGGCCTTTCATAAGCTAAAGTTTCTCATACATTTATAAACTGCAGGTCTAGGCATGGGCTGGTATAAGATTCTGACAGTATGATAACCTTGGATAAAACATCACAGTTTCACGATATTGTTATTATTGCTCTAAAATATATTCTTTTTAAATGTCTGGGTAAAAAGCAAACATTTTTCCCCTTTGAACACAATATATTTTATTTTGAGAAACATTTAAAATATTTTGGAGCAGTAAACATGTCAGGCTAAATAATTCAAATGAATCATTGACTTCTGCTGTCTTCATTAGTTTCAAAAACACAGATTTCTTTACAATTTTAAATGGCATCTTTGGATATCTTTTCTGCCGGAGATATTGTTGTCCTAAAAAACAAACAAACAAACAAAAAAAACTTACATAGACCACAGGAACGGTAAAAGAAGAAAATGATTGACTTTCAAACTGCGGTATATCTTGAGAACGGTTATCGCATATCCCATCCCTATCTATCTGGGTCCTGATTTATGCTATTTGTGGTGTCAAAGTCATTGATTGGATGAACATGGCATGTTTATGTGAAGACTCTAAGATGAAACATAAAGCTATTACAGTATTTGCAGTTGCAAGTCTTTTCTAATTGGACTTTATTTGAACTCTATAGGTATGAAATGGTGCGAACTAAATTACATATGTGAAATGTTACTTTACCCAAGGTTAAAGTCCATATGAACCAACATTACTTCAATATTGTGATGTTTTTCCTGCTAAAAATTTAGATTTAAAAGAAGGCACTCCACCTCGTCATCGTTCACTCACAGTACATTTTCAGATTATGACTGAAGATAAGCAACACAAACATTATTGTTTCCATGGATCAACTTGCAAAGATGAATTGTTCATCACTGGACTTGCAACATAAGCTAACAAACATAGTGACAATTTCGTTTTCATAGCTAATTCAATGTGCAGTGTGAAAAGCCCTAAGGAAAAACCAAAGAGGATTCAACTATTTTATGAGGCAGCTGTGATTGGTCAAAAAAAAATGAAAAAACGTAAACAAAGTATTCACCTCTAATCCTAACTCTCAGTTGTATTTTGATGACGATAATTATGCCATGGTGAGCACATCAGAACAAAACACAAATGGAAAAAATCTGATGTGTTGGCTACAAACAAAATGCACAAGAGACAACACAATCTCGTGAGACAACTGTAATGAGGAGATCTTTGTTGTACAATGTGATTTCGAAGAAACTGGATGATCTAAATAATGTTTATAATTATGTATAAACATATCCCTAAATTGTGTGGAACTGGGTAATATTGAGAAAAGGTTAGCATGATGGCTCTGCACTATTCCTAACCATCAGTCAGACGCCAGGCACACTGATTAAATTTACACAATTGTGAACACATTTTAAGACAAACACAGAACAACCTGTTCTCCTCAAGAAATGCAACTGTTTTATGAGGTGACGATTTTCCTTATGATATGATTCATCCAGCAGTATTTCTAAAAAACAAGTTAGCGTAAAGTTTTACTTAAACCAAAGTGTCAGCACGTCATGTTCTTTGAATAAATGTACACCACTGTGAACGTATTTTAAATCAATTACCAGTAGACCAACCTGACTAAAGAAATAAAACTGCTGTTTTTAAGGAGGCAAGCTTTCGCACAATGTCATTCATACAGAACATTGTGATTTTAATGATTAAAAGAAAAAAAAAAAAAAACATGAAGATGCAGCTCTCTAACCCTCTAACCCTCATTGACGTGTCATGAACCCTGAATAAATAAATAAACACCATCATGGCACAAGCATGGCACAACGGCAAGCTTATGAGAAATCATATCCATTTATTTTAACATTCTTTAAAATGAAGGCTTCAAATGAGAAGGTTCTTCATGGATCCACTTATAGGGCTGGGCTGATAAACGATATTATATCAAATCGCGATAATTTAAGTCAATAACGATAATAAGCTCTGGACTTTTTTACTCTATACTGATCTAAGAGCCAGTCACACAGCAAAAATGTGCAACAATGGGAATCTAAAAGTGTTTTGATATTAGAAATGCACCAAATTTTCAGCTGCCAAATATTATCGCCCACCAATATTAGGTTATGGTATTTAATGGATCCTCTAATTTTTGTGGCTTCAGTCATTGTTGGGATACTCTTTTAAATATGGAAGCATTATCAACTGACATCGAAATATATATCGTTATTGTTCAATATGGAAAATATTTAATCGAGATTACATTTTTGCCATATCGCCCAGCCCTAGATCTACTGATACCATTAAAAAACTTTATTCTAATGAGTGAAGGTCCAAATCGTATATGCCTCATGACAACCAATGTTGCATCTAGAACTATTCACAAATGTAACAACGTAAAAACTATTATCGATGTCTAAAGATTTTTTTAATTCTTTTTTTTTCCCCAGACCGGTTCCATCACATCCCAGCCGACACACATCATAAGACATTATTATTAGATTACATTTAGGTCGCCAGAATATAAGGACAATGTTATTTTGATGTCCAATAAAATCCAACGTCGTGTTAACATCTTAAACCAACGTCATATCGACATCAAATACTGACATTTATGTCAGGTAGGGCAATCAAAATCCAACATTTGATAGACATCACAGTATTGCCTCTAGAATTTTTTCCAGCTGTGGCGGCAGGCCATTTACACAGATCTTACAACTACCTTTGGCGTTATTTCAATGACAAATGTTGTGAGCACAGTATTACAAGTTGAGATCGCATTCATGTAATACGAGCATGATAATCTCTAAGCTTGCACGCTGATTTCCTCTGTTTGTGCACAAAACTTCTTGCACACTCTCAAATCCACGCTGCTCAAGCTTCTTGTGCGCTCTAAAATGCTGAAGTGCGCTTTAGTGCATTTACGTAACGAGTATGTCTCCAACATTTATTAGATTTGCTAGGAATATTTATGAATGTCTCCAATAGACCTACAGAACGACATTAATGCGTCCTGAAGTAAAGTGAAATGGCACAGCATAAACTCCAGCAAGATAAAGTCATAGTATGCAGAACCATAGACTTTTATCCATAAATAAAGTAGAATTATGGAAACTGTGTTCATCTGAAAGCTACATCGTGTTTGCTGGCCTCAGCGCATTGCACAGCCCTGTCAGTCAGCATGTAACCCTAAAGGCTTAAACAAATAACGCACAGCACTACTATTATTACAGAAAAGTTTGCCTATTATAATTCACTTACATTTTGATATGTTTTGGTGCGATTATAACCCACTGAAATAAAAAAAAAAAACAGCAACAACTGAAGGTTTTGAATGAGAAGCTGTAATGTAATTCATTTCGGTGTGGTGCCCCACCATGGAAGAATGAATGTAGCGGAAACCATGCATCATATTGGTAACGTCCACACAACGTCAAGCTGTAACATCATTAGTTGTTGATATTTTGTTGTTTTTAGGTTGTGTTGGAAAGTAACCAAAATGCAATGTCTGTCCGACGTTGGACTATGACATCGGGTTCTGTCATCAACCCGATTTTCATTTCCAATTCATAATGCAACGTCCCACATAGGCATGGGCTGCTATAAGATTTTGACGGTATGATAACTTGCATAAAAATATCACGGTTTCACTCTATCATGGTATTGTAATTACTGCTCTAAAACATATATTTTTTTAATATCTAGGTAAAAAACAACTAATTTTTTCCCCTTTGAAAACAATTTAAATTTTTTTTAAAAAATTAAAAACTTTTGTAGCAGTAAACATGCAGGATAAATAGCAAAAATCAATCAATGACTTCTGCTGTCTTCATTAGTTTCAAAAACAGATTTCTTTACCATTTAAAATGGCATCTTTGGATATCTTTTTTGCTGGAGATACTGTCGTCCTAAAAAACTAAAAAATCAAATGTAAATAAAAAAATCTTACACATACCTTAGGAACGGTATTACAGAAAATTTAGGTGGTTTTAAAACCTTGATGTTTCCAAACAGTGGTATACCTTGAAAACAATTATTGTCCGATGCCTAGTCCCACAACATTGGGGTACAACGTCAATCTGACGTCATGTTGACGTCCTGTGACTGCTTGGACCAGTGATGTTGACCAAAAGAAGCACAGAAGCTCTTCTGAAAGAGAGCAGACAGTATTGGCTAATATGTCCACTATTGAGTTTCATTGTGCTTTTCTGACAAGACAGACAGTACAAAACACACCGTTTAGTTAAACATTGTTTGTTTACACGTTTTTATGTGTAAGTCCGTAATAGTTCTGCCTTCTCGCACATTTTGTTAAAACAGTACGCAATGATGGATTGGGAAGCAATGCAGGAACAAAACACTTCAGCATTTATTATTACATCGACTGAAAAAATGCAACTATTATTACAGGTCATGGTTTTGTGTACAATATAAATTGTAGAGAAATGTCAAATATACAGCAAGCATGAAGCTCCACCACTACACTCAACCATCAGTCAGGTGTAAGCTAAATTCAAAAAACATATAACTGAAATAATACAAACTCATAAGAATTATCTACCAAAATGCAAAACATTTATGAACTGCCATAAAAGACTCTGCTGCTACAGTTTGAGCTTCACAGATACATAAAAGTGTGCAGACTCACATGCAGAAAATTGTTCCACGCTTCACAATAACATATCCGTATACACACATACTGAGGACAGGCTATGGTAATTCAGCTCTCCATGTGGAGAATTACATCAGTATGGGTGTGCGGTGCAGATCCTGTATAAGTGGATGTGCCAGAGGATGATGAATGACTGAGTAAATACCCAGCATCCCAAGAGCCCTGATACAACCAGCCCAAACCCCCCATCCATCTGAGCCTGGTCCGCATCACCTCATTTGTCAAGGAAAACCATTTTCTGTGCAGCCGAGCAGCCAGTTTGGGGTTACCACTCTCTCCCTTATTACAACCGAGGGGATACGTGGAGGTCTCGTACACTTCTTAGGAATTCCTTTCATGATTCTACACAGCGTTTTTCTAAAGGATTCCAAGAATTGCATTTTTGTTTAATCGGTAGACATCCCTCGGTCCATATTTATCACCTTGCTTTTGCCACTTCCAAAATGATATAGGTCTGCAGGTGCTACCATCCTGTGTGTGTGCGCTTGTGTGTGCAGGTTAAGATTAAATATAAAAGCTATGCAAATACAAATAAATAAAACAACTATAGGAATTCTAAATTTAAATCAATAGATTGGAAGAAAACAAAGTGCTGCTTACCCCTGCAAACTCGCTGTTACACTGTGGTGTGGCAATGGTTACCAGTACGTTGCTTTGTGGTTTGCGAGGTGCACTGGGTGGTTGCTGGGGTGTTCTTGGTGGTTTCTTGGTTAGTTGCTGGTCCATCTCAGAGTCTATTCAGGTTTTTTGTTTTTGTTCTCCTGGGTCCTTATTTATACATTTTTAGAAGTAAACTGTAAGATATGTAGATTGAGATAATTAGTCAAAATCTGTAGCACATTGTTATGTTCCAGTTTGCTCCAACATCCAGTTTTACATTTCCAAGAGAGGAAAAAAACAGTGAACAATTATTGTAGATATACAAAAACATCTATAATATTTAGTCACCATAGCGGCTACTAGCATAGGCTAGCTGCTCTAGTGTTTACAATTTTTTCGCAAAACATTGGGAAACAATAATGGTGTATAAATGTATACAAATGATTTTTAAAAAACGATATCAGCTATTTCGGAAAAACTTATTAATCTTTAAGGGCCGCTTAAAAACATAACCTAGGCCTACGCCATTTTATGGCCACCAATCAAATGAACATAAAATAATGCTGTTTCCTTAGCGCGCGTCACTAACGTCACGGCTGAATGAATATACATTAATAAAAGAAGTCTACAGAATTTTGCAATTACCAGGAAACAATTGATGCTGGTCGCAACGGCTCTCGTACAGTCTGTACGCAAAAGGTCTTATCATAAAGGCCGGGTTTGTGTGAATGGTATTTAGGCTCGACACAAGCACAGAGAGAAACAAAGACTGAGAGCCGTCGTCATTAATCTTAGTCAGTGGCCGGTGCTGGCGCAATCTGCATGACCGGGGCAGTGACAAATGCCACTATGTGACTGCAGCGTCCAATCTCCCCTGCTTCATCTCCCGTTAATGTCACATCCATCAGGCCAGAGCCGCTCGCGCCATGTCGCAGAAAATTAAACTGCTTACAGATAAGGGCTAATTGCATGGACAAGCGCGCGGTGATGGGGTGGTTGCACAAACTGTGCTCCTCTTGCGTGGGACTTCTTTGAAATATGCGCCTTTTAATTTTTGAGTGTGCTTTAAAACAGTAGATCCTATATTTTGAAGAAATTATTAATTGATTTAATTTTAAGATTTGTATTATTTTAGGTTATAAACAAACTAACATATATCGATTATTAAACAATTAATTGTGTATCATTAAAAGATTGTAAATATGTTTTTATTTATATGTAATTGCTTTTTTAATTATATAGGCTAAGCTACAGGCCTATTATTGTTGTTATTATTCTAATAATTATTATTATAATTTTATTATATATATATATATATATATATATATATATATATATATATATATATATATATATATATATATATATATATATATATAAAATTATAATAAAATTATAATAATTATAATAATAATAACAACAATAATATTAATATATATATATATATATATATATATATATATATATATATATATATATATATATATATATATATATATATATATTTATATCATCATTATTATTATTAAATTGTATTCGATTTCTTATATGGATGATACTTGTAAATATAGCCTAACTGAATTTATTTATTTAACAAAACCATGTTGTGAAAACTATGTTTGCACATAGGCTATTTGAACTGGCTGCTTTTCATATACGCCTTTCCTTTATATCCCACCGAACAGCTTAACACTGACATCTTGTGGTAAATCCATGTTTCTGTGCACGAGTTAAAGCAACCACTTTTAAATAAAATAAAATAAAATAAAATAAAATAAAATAAAATAAAATAAAATAAAATAAAATAAAATAAAAAAAAATATTATTATTTATTTATTTAAAAATGCATTTATAATTTATAAAAAATAATAAATTAATTAATTAATTAATATTTAAGCTATTGCATATCTGTATACTTCATATGTGTATACATTAGCCTTATTGACATCGCATTGTCAAGCAAAATGAACAGCAAATGTGTTTCAGGAAATATAATATAAATGTTATTTGTTTATTTTATACAATAATAATAATAATAATAATACATTATTATATTAAACACAATGTAATAAAATGTATTCAAATGTAAAATGTAAAACAACTTTAGCCAGGCTAAAATTGTTGGTTTGATTTTGGTTGTGGTTTTGGTTAATTATCATTACCAATGGTACTACTATTCTTATTCGTATTGTTGTTATTATTATTACTATTATTATTAACTACTACTACTATTATTATTATTATTACTATTATTATTATTATTATCATTATTACTATTATTATTATTATTATTATTACTATTATTATAGCCTATTATTGTTATTATTAGTAGTAGTAGTATTAATAGCCTAGTATTATTATGATTATGATTATTATCTTTATTTATTTATTTATTTATTTATTGCCATTCAAAAACATAACAATTTAGGCCAAATTCAATGCAAACATAATCTTGCACAAAATGACTGAGACATGTCAGATATACAGCGGATCAAATATAAAGCCATAAAATTACACAAAACAAACAAACAACAAATAACCGTGCAGACATCAAACAGAAACTCTGTTAGGGGTCAAATAAAACCATATTCTTAAAACAAATCATACAATTCAAGCCTTCTCTCTTCAATATTTTTAAAGCTTCTACATAGGTGGCTATGTCCTTTTCAAAGACGATCAATTGAGGAGCTGTTTTCAAAATTTTGCATTTGTGAATGAAGAATTTAGGTAAAATGAGTAAACAATTTGCAGTTAAGTCATCCTCTTATTATTATTATTATTATTATTTAGTACAATTGAGTCATCCAACTGAACTGGCTCAGTCTGGTAAAACTGTGGTATTCTATACAAAAAAATCTAATAGATCTAATAATAATATTTAATTTAGTTTCCAGTCGCTTTTCTGAGCCGATAGGAAAAGCGCGAGGGCGGAACCTGTGGAAATGAATTGTTTGTTTCCCGACGTTTATGTTATAGAGCGGAAGTCCTTCATTGTCCACCGTGAACGGAAGCGTGATACCATTAGCGGTAAACGGAACAACTCGGTGCTGTTTTAACAACAAAATCATTGCAGGTAGTATTAAATTGTTTTATTCAGATTTGTTTTAATGTTGCCTGTCGGAAATTTCCACTAATAATACCGTCAATAAGTATATTTGTGAACGATGTGTGTAATACACGATTCATATACGGATACTGCAAAAGTCGTAGGCCACTATTTTTTCTCCATCAAAAACTGTCCGTTATTTATATCTTGTGAATTACTGTACCCGTGCCAAATTTCAGTTTACGTTTCTAAATAACAGTTTTGCTTGTAATTGTAACACTCCAGGTAGGTTATGTATACACCTTAGCGACATCTCCAAATAGGGCTGCACGATTTGGAGAAAACATTAATTGCGATTTTAAAATGCGATTTAACGTTACTATAATTTCATAAAAGAGCTGCAGGTTTGATGTGGTGGTTTTAACAGCACCAAAGAAAGACCAAGCACAATCACAGAGCACACTATGCTATGCTAAACACTACACTATGCTGCTGTTTATTTAAAACCATATTTCATTAAAAGTTTTCATGACAAATTAGGAAAATAACTACAGTATTTTGAATTCAGTTTAATAAATGATATATAAAATCACACACACACACTTTTCATTTTTTTCAATTTTTTCCATGCGCAATTCTAGATTTTACTTCTCAGCACAATGTTAAAATGTATAATATACATAAAATATTATTTGTAATACAGTTTTGTCCTTTACAAGCAGTCAGATATATGAACTGTACATTTAATTAATTTTACCTCTTCAAAGAAAAACACTCATTTTGAACGTATCAAACAAAACTCAAGGACATGCACAGAACAACATGTGCATTTATAGCAAATAATTAAATGTAAATATTATCCCGCTTCATTTTGAGCGTTGTCGAGCGAGTTCTTAAACACCAGTGATTGGTCATTGTGTTGCTGCACTCAATAGAAAGGGCTGCGATTGTCTCTACAGCAGGGGTGCTCAATCCTGTTCCTGGAGATCTACCTTCCTGCATAGTTCAGCTCCAACCCTGATCAAACACACCTGAACCAATTAATTAGGACCTGAACAGCACTTGTTAATTACAGGCAGGTGTGTTTGATATGGGTTGCAACAGAAATCTGCAGGAAGGTAGATCTCCAGGAACAGGATTGAGCACCCCTGCTCTAAAGGCTGATTTATACTTCTGAATCGCTGTGACAATGAAGGAGATAAAACGTTACTTCATGCAAGCAGGTCAAAGGTCCACACATACACAGAGAGAGAAAGAAGCAGAGCAGAGATGAAGATTAGAACTTTCATTTGCAGTGAAATGGGGGCTTGTAGGTTCTAACAGTTGTCTGCTTTTTAAGTAACATTAGTAGGCTTGTTTTTAATTACTCGCGCTCGCCTCCCTCATCGTAGTAATAATCGAAATAAACGCAGCTTTTGCAATTTAAAAATAACACCTTTTCAAATTGAAATGTAGGTTTAAAACCAATTAATTGTGCAGGCCTATCTCCAAAAGCCTTCAAGAAATCAACCAACAAAGATGTTATAGTCAAGATTTTTTTTTTAAATGTAATTTAAAAAAAAAAACTATATTAAATCAACATTTGTTGTAGTCATATTTTGTTTAATACTGCTTTTGCCCTAGCTTACAGTACACAAGTAGGTACACTTATTAATGTGAAGTTGGCTTTATATTCACACTTTCAGACTTTCACCTTCTTAATATAATTTTTAAAAAGTATTCTTTGCAAATTTTAAATGGGGAAATTATATTAATAGCCAGTGACTATCAAAATACTAGGCATGGGCCGGTATAAGATTCTGACGGTATGATAACCTTGGATAAAAATATCACGGTTTCACGGTATTGTGATTACTGCTCAAAAAAAAATATATTTTTTAAATGTCTGGGTAAAAAACTAAAACTTTATTTCCTTTTAAACACAATATATTTTATTTAAAGAAACATTTAAAATATTTTGGAACAGTAAACATGTCAGGCTGAATAATTCAAATCAATGATGGACTTCTGCTGTCTTCATTAGTTTAAAAAACACAGATTTTTATTTATTTTTTTTACAGTTTAAAATTGGCATCTTTGGATATATTTTCTGCGGGCGATACTTTTGTCCTAAAAAACAAAACAAAAAAGTGAAAATTGTCAAAAATTTTGACGGTTTTAAAACCTTGACTTTTCCAAACCGCGGTATACCTTGAAAACGGTTATCGTCCCATGCCTACAAAATACAACTTTAAATTAAATGGTGACATTGTTGTTTTGTGAATATTCAAAGTAGCGTGTCACAAATTGTCACTGTTCAAAAATGAATGAATATGCAAATATAATTGGTACACTTGCACCAATGATACACTTGCAGACTTGCTTGCTGTCAGATTCTGTGCACACAAAAATCTCACCGGATTGCTAAAATTAATAACAAAAATAATACTTAGATTTTTTTTCCTAATAACTACACCAAAATATAAAATTCACTGAGTAAAACCGTTTTTGTTGGTGAAAATACTTTTGGCCTGAGACTTTTACACAGAACTATATGTGCATACATACAGACAGACATGCAATGTTGATTTTTCTTTCATTTGATACATTTGTTTTTATAATTTCAGGAACCCTGTTGAGAAATCTGAAGAAGACATCAGTTGGTGGATGGTCCTTGCACAAATGCTTTACAACCAATGTGCAATGGCAAGGCTTTCCACTGAGAACTAGATGATTGAGCCTTGGATGACAAAATTGATAAAAGCAAGGTTCACGAATATTAATGTCCTGAATTAAAAGGCATATGGGGTGTTAACTCTGATTCATTAACATTAATCTGTCTTTGCAGTGTGTGAAGAGAACTTGGATGCCGAATTAGATGGATGTTTCACTTCTAAACAAGAATGTGGCAGATTGTGACACTGAACGGAGTTCCAAATCTTCAGAGGATGAATGGATGGAGCAAAAACAAGAATTTGAGAAGGAACAAGAACCTGGGAAGGCAACACACAGTATGGACAAGGATGCAAATTCAGAAGTATTGCCAAATGTCTCTGATAATAGTAATGAAAAGAAAAAAGCTCATGAATGTCCGTTGTGCCTCAAGCGATTTAGTGTTCTATACAAACTAAAAAGGCATTGCCTTATTCATACTAATGAGAGGCCATTTCAGTGCCCCATATGTATGCATAGTTTTAGGGAACGCTCTCATCTAAATTACATCTCAGAACTCACACTAATCCTGTGACGCAAAGTACAATCCAGAAACATGGATATAGCAGTGTACCCTGTAATCAAGCATCAACTGCCCAAAGTGATGCCAATTCGACAGATGATCATAATTCCGTTGAAGTAGATTTAACCAAAACTTACACGCATTTTGAAACTATTGGTTCAGAGAGTGGTTTAAAAATGATGAAGGGACCTCGATGCCCTTTATGCTTAAAATGTTTTCAATCGCCATCAAAGCTCAAGCGTCACATTATGATACACACTGAGCAAAAGCCTTTCAAATGCTACGTGTGCTCCAAAACCTTCCATCTAAGATCTCATTTGAAAATTCACAAGTGTAAAGGTAAAATTAGACCCGAGTGCAACACTTTTTTGAGGAATGGGCTGGTAGGAGAGAACAGGGTAATGCAGAATGAGGGTGAAGGTCTTGTGATTAGGATGCCACCGGTGTCTGGGTCATCTGATGTCCATCCACTTCAACTCACAAGGAAAAGTGGATATCAGTGTGAAATATGCTTGAAGGTATTCAGTGTCTCCTCTAATCTAAAACGACATCGGTTTGTTCATTTGGCCTCCAAGCCTTACACTTGCACAAGCTGCTGGAAGTCATTTAAGCAGGCTCGTTATCTCCATAAACACCTCAAGCTACATAAAAGAAAAAGGCACTTTCCTTCTAGGATGTGTGATGTCAAGAAGAAAAATGAAGGCAATTCTTCAACACCTGGAGCTTTTGATGGTTCAAATAACTGCAGGCTAAATGCTGGTAATGTGTCTCAAAATTTAAACACTGTAGACAAGCAAAATCTTGAAATGCTACAATGTGACAACTATCTTGACCAAAATGCCCCTTTAATAAATTCCGGTGCTGTAGAAATTGAGAGTGCTGACACTCTGAAAGAAGAGGTAGTAGAAGAGCAAATTGCAGACGCCAACTCAGCATATTTTAAGCACACAAGTAAAGATGTGAATCAGTGCAACATCTGTCTGAAGAAATTTTCATATCCTTCTAGGCTCTCCAGACACCTTTTGGTTCACACAGATGATAAACCATTTAATTGCAGTGAGTGCTCGAAATCATTCCGAAATCCTTATCATTTGCGGAGGCACCAGAAGATCCACAAAAGAGAAAAAAAGTATATTGCCAAAAAAACTGATCCTCCATTACCCAATTTTTCTAATTTTACGTCTACATGTCTGCTTAAAACAGAAAGTGGGTATCAGTGTGATGTATGCTTGAAGACATTTAGTGTCCCCTCTAAACTAAGGCGACACCAAATTGTTCATTCAGGCACCAAGCCTTACACTTGCATGATCTGCAGGAAGTCATTTAGTCAGGCCTGTGCCCTCACAAAACACTTCAAGTTACATACAGGAAAAGTAAACAGTCCTTCCCTGTTGCATTGGCTGAAAGGGTCAAAATCTTCAACACCTGGTGCTTTGCAGACAAATAATTGTGGACCAAATGATGCTAATGAATCTCTGCCTAAGGAATTAGACTCTGTAGATGCCCAAACTAATGAAATGCGTCAAGGCCACAGCCAACTTGACCAAAATGTCCCGTTGACAGAGTCTAAGTCAAATACTGTAAAGACTGAGAGTGAGGATGTTTTGAAGGATTCTGAAGAACCCACTGCAACTCCAGCCCAACAAATAGCTTGGACAAAAATAACGATGAGAACCAGTGCGTCATCTGTCTGAAGACCTTTCCATATCCTTCTAAGCTCTCCAGACATCTTTTGACCCACACAGATTTCAAACCATATCAATGCAATGTGTGCTCAAAATCATTTCGAAATGAGTCCAATTTGCAAAGCCATGAGAAGTTCCACAAAAATACTGGCAAAAAAAGAATTTCTTCCTATTCCGGTCCTGTATATCAGTGTGAAATATGCTTTAGGAAGTTTAATTTCCCCTCCAGGCTGAAACGACATCTTAGCATTCATTCGGGTGCCAAGCCTTACAATTGCATGATCTGCGGGAAGTCATTCAGACTGCCAGAATATCTCTCTGAACACCTCAAGATACATAAGGGAAAGAAGAGACACCATTCTTCTAGGTTGCATGGAGTCCCTCAAAAGCAAGGGATGGATGACAAGGTATCAGACACCCAAACAGATGAAAATCAAGGCCAAAATCTATCTGATGATTCATCAGATACTGAAACACAGACTCCAGGAAACTCCAGCCCAATGTACCCTGAGTTCAGAAGTGGGGGTGTGAATCAGTGTGTCATCTGTCGAAAGATATTTCCTAATCATCCTATGCTTTTCAAACATCTTTTGGGTCACGCAGATTTCACACCATTAAAGTGCAATGTGTGCTTGAAATCATTTCGATATCTGTGCAATTTGGAGAGCCACAAGAAGATACACCACCAAGCGGGTAAGGAGAAAATTGCTGGCAATTCACAACAGGACTGTGCAGATTCTGGAAAAGCTGTCACATCTAAAGACCAAGATCTGAAAATCTCATCGTCACAAGATAGAGCTACAGTTCACCAAGATCCAAACGAACTTACAGATAATGCAGCTCAGAAAATGAGTGGTGACTGCAGTGATTCAGGTGGATTGACCTCAAATGGTACTCGTTTTCTAGGCAATGTTGTGCTCAATTCCGAGGTCATTACTCAGTCTAGCAAGAAATCCGTTTCAGGTTTGACGCATAACACTGACATCTCTGTGCCTGCTGAGAAAAAGGCATTTGACATTGTGCCTTTTGGCAGGGTGAGCGACTGTCCACCCAAAACTGAATCATCTCTTCAGCCTTGTGCTTCCAATTCAAGAACCGAGCAAACCTGGGCACATCACACTGCTGGTATTAAAGAAGAAGTTTCCTTTGTGGATTCTGACACCATTCAACATGTCCCAGAGTCTTCCGGTCCCCCTTCAAGTCTGCATCCTCAGAAACCAGACAATTCCAACTTAAGTAAGGCTGATGTTATGGGGCAGTTGAATTTTCAAGATCCAAGTGGACACTGTAACAAACCTCAACATGACTTCCTCATTTGTTCTGACTGTGGCCAGAGTTTCCCCACAGAACAAGAATTCTATGCTCATAAATGTACCAACCTAGACCCTACAGAGAAAGCTAAGAAATTCCACCAGTGTGACATTTGCTTCAAAGTCTTTAATGTACCGTCCAAACTAAAAAGACACCTTATTAGTCACACTGGCCAGAAGCCATACAAGTGTCCTCATTGTCAGAAGGGATTCACGCAGTCCCATAATATGAAAGCACACATGTTGACCCACACGTTAGAAGAGATACCTCAAGGGTTGTCCAGCTAAGACTTAAGGCAGCAAAGGGCATTTCTCACTAAATCAGCTGTGTTCAATGTATATTTTAGTGCTATGAGTCTTCTGAAATATAGACCAGAATTATTGTTACTTTTTTTTCATATCCTTTTTTTTTTTACATTTTGTTTTAGTTTTATTGTATTATACAATTAATGTCATTAAGTAGACAGTGTGTTGACGAAAAAATTAAACCAGAAGGAACTCTAAAATAAATAAAATTTGGTTGTGATTAAGCAGTTTTTGGCTCATTTCTTTAATAATGTAAATCAATCCCCACCACTCTAAGAAATGTTTATCAAAGATTATCTACACCAGGGGTTCACTAACACTGCATCTTTCCACAAAGTTGGCAGTCATCATTGTAGTAGTTCCATCTACATCCACTAGATGGTGCAATGTGCTTTCTCACTTTTCTCTCTATTGCAGGGGTGTCCAAACTCGGTCCTGGAGGGCCAGTGTCCTGCATATTTTAGCTCCAACTTGCCTCAACACACCTGCAAGGATGTTTCTAGAAAGTCTAGTAAGAGCTTGATTATAGCCCAGGTGTGTCTGATTAAGGATGGAGCTAGGGCTGGGCGGTTTTTTCGATTTTTTCGATTAATTCGAATTTACGTTTTAAGACGGTTTTATTTTTTACAAAATCGAAGAATCGCGATTTTTTTATAAAAATATTAAAGCCACTTTCCCACTATCGTGCCAAACCGTTCTAAACTGTTAGACAACCGTGCTGAATTGTGCTGATTCTGTGTGTTGACGTCGCGGCTCTGTTGATGAGCTACCAGCTGATTTAGCGGAAGCGCGCCAGGGCGGACTTGCCATTGGGAACACCGGGACATATTCCCGCTAGAGCAACAACAGCTCCGCAGCCAGCTTCGCTAATGTTTCCCTATGATGTTTCCACGCGCGTCGTGCTGTTGTTCGCGTCCACGCAGCCGTCTGTCTCTCCCGCGCGAGCTGCGAGACGGGCTCGACAGGTGGAGTCACTTTTAGTCACTTATGCCCGCGCACCCATCGCTCCACACTTCAAAGCCCAGATGGCTGGTTTTGTATATTATACAATATATATTGTACCCACCTGAAGGACGGTACTGTATGAATTAAATCATAACCCATATATGCACCAATAAACAAGTAAAATGAATGAATGAATGAATAAAATAAATATGGATTCTTAAATGTCGGCAGTTTTTACTCCAAAAAATATCAATACATATCGACAAATGTTTTATAAAAATAACTTAAGCAATTTCCAACATTTCAGCTATAGGCCATTATACGATTCAGTTAAATATAAGATAGACATTTAAATATAGATAGCTATGTAACAGGTTTTTTTTTTTTCACGGTGATCTTTAATATATACTGGGTGGTGGAGCTATGCACAAATATTTTCTAAAACGTCAAGCAGATATTTGTCTATAGCTCGTTAGTTATTTATGAAGACAAAAAATAATTAAAATAACAAAAATAAAACTATAAAATTACAAAGATAAAAAGAGCAGCATTTTGCTAAATATAGTCCTTTATATCCTGATATGCTATGTGTTGTTTCATTCGTTTTTTTATATTTAACTTGATGCATTCGTTATTTAATGTTTAAATACTAAAATCGTTTAAATGGTTATATTTTACCATCAAAATGTAGTATATTTTATATCATTACCAACTTTTGATATAAAACCGCTGTTATTTTATTGATTGTTATGAAATAATTTAAGTGCTATATTTTTTATTAGTGAAAGTGCCCGCTCACTTTGACAAGGCCTGTCCAAATATATATTTCTGCCATGCCACTAATACAGATAAACTATTGTTGCATTATCATTGTTTATTTTTCTGTTATGTACAGAGATTTGAAATATTTATTTCCCCTCCAATCCTTTTTAATCTTCACGTTACATTTTGGTCATTTTCTCTCCAAATAAAATTTGCCCAAAGCTGCACAACATATGACCTGCTGTGACTTCTATTGTAGCTATGTTTAGCATCCCTATATGAGAGAGTGCCATAACCGCGTTTAGTCACACGGTTGCTTTTCTTTTACAAGTGAGCATGAAAAAAACTAGTTTCAGCATTTATTTAAATTTAAATGAACAAGGTAAGCTGGTAAGGTAGTTACACAGTAAAAAAATTAATAAAAAAATAAATGAAAAAAATCGAAATCGAAATCGTGAATCGGTCAAACTTTATGAAAAAATCGAGATTTTTTTTTTTTGCCATATCGCCCAGCCCTAGATGGAGCTAATTTTTTCAGGACACCGGCCCTCCAGGACTGAGTTTGGACACCCCTGCTCTATTGTCTTCCATAATTTTTTAGATTTTTTTTTAGATTAGATTCAACATTATTGTCATTACACATGTACAAGTACAAGGCAACAAAATGCATTTTAGGTCTAACTCGGAGTTCAATAGCAGCAAGTGCAGGATACAGGTATAAGTTATAAAGTGCAGTTATAGAAAAACTATGGTGATATTTACAACTGGATGTACTATGAACAGCATTAAAATTACAGATTTTTATGGCCTTTAAAATGCTACCAACCAGATTTAAACAGTATCTTTATATTTTGCACAATTGACACGTGCCTTTAATTACATATTCAATAGTTCAAAACTTCACACACATATATATATATATATATATATATATATATATATATATATATATATATATATATATATATATATATATACAGTATATATATATACAGTATATATATATATATATATATATATATATATATATATACAGTATATATATATATATATATATATATATATATATATATATATATATATATATATATATATATATATACACACCACTTTACTGTATATAACACTTTAAAATAAGGTTGTATTAAATTTTAGCTAAAGCATTTCAACATGAACAAACAATGAACAATATACAGTAGTTATTACAGTATTTATTCATCTTAGTTAATAGTCAAAGTTGTTGATTGTTCATGTTAACTCAGACTCAGTGCATTAGCTAATGTTTACAAGCAAAAATTTTAATTTTAATCATGCATTAGTAAATATGAAACTTATTAATGCTGTAAAATTGTTGTTCATTATTAGTTCAGTTTAGTAAATACATTGACTAATAAATGACCAATAAAATAAATACCAATTTGCCAATCTAAGCAAATATTTATTGCAATGTTTGTTTTTAACTCAACCCAAAGTCCAATCAAAATAACTATTCGTTACTAACTGGAAATCAGGAAATTAACTCTGTGTACCTTGGCTTCATTCAAGTATAACTTGAAGGTCAGTTTAACTCAAACTGACCTCCCTTTTATGTCAATGTTTAATATTTTATATTGAACTCTAAATGGCATCACTATGCTTTCATTAAAATAATTAACAAATATTGAACTTAAAAAAATGGTTATCTGTTAGCCTAAGATGAGAGTCTTTTGACTTGAGGGAAAATTACAGTGCACTTTTAATTACTATTATTATTATTAATATTGCACAGATAATGACTAGCTATGTTAGTTGTGTCCGGTATTCCAGTTTTAGTTGTTTATCTTGACATCACATTTTTTGTTGTTGTTTTTTATTTTTAGTTTTGAATTGTTTTTTTGCCTCGCATTACGTTTTAGTTCACACTCTGTCAGTATTAAAGTTCGATTCTAGGTCACCCTCAGATTAAGCTTTGTTCTGATCATTTACATTTCTATTGAGGAGGTTAACACAAAATCTAATCCAGGGAGAAGTGTCTATCTGCCTGAGCTACTCTGATGGGATCATTTAGGTCAAATACATTGTTAAATGTCGGCTAATGATGTTTTGTGGCGAGACAAAGGGATTTTGTTTATCCCAACAGATATATCCTCAAATGGTTTTTCAAATGCCATAATGTCACAGTTACATATTACTGTTTGTGCTCTTTAATATGTGACCTAGACCATAGTGGTTATTGCTATGCAGAGAGTTTAACTCACAACTGGCAGGTCATAAGTGAGAAATCAAATGGCTTCATTAAAATACATCCTAAGACCGAGATTGTGTTTATGGAATAAACTACCTCATTCTATCTGATAGTTGACGGCTGAGTGATCAAAGGCACCAAACCCAAGATTTTTCAGGCCACCTTATTAGGTGCACCTTACTATTACCTGGTTGGACCCCCTTTTGCCTTCAGAACTGCCTTAATTCTTCATGGCATAGATTCAACAAGGTACCAGATATATGCCTGAGAGATTATGGTCCATACTGACATGATAGCATTACGCAGTTGCTGCAGATTTGTCAGCTGTGTATTCATGATGTGAATATCCTGTTCCACCACATCCCAGAGGTGCTCTGTTGGATTCAGGTCTGACTGTGGAGGCCATTTGAGTACAGTGAACTCATTGTCATGTTCAAGAAACCAGACTGAAATGATTCACGCTTTATGAGATGGAGCGTTATCCTGCTGAAAGTAGCCATCAGAAGATGGGTACACTGTGGTCATAAAGGGACTAACATGGTCCGCAACAATACTCAAGTAGGCTGTGGCATTGACACAATGCTCAATTGGTACTAATGGCCCCAAAAAGTGCCAAAAATATACCCCACACCATTCCATCACCCCCAGCAGAATGAACCATTGATACAAGGTAGGATGGATACATGCTTTCATTTTGTTGGCGCCAGACTCAAGGTGATTCAACATTCTCAGGTAATGAGAATTCTGGTCTCTGGATGATTCAAATCCCATATCTGACAATAGAGTTTTCAGATTGATTAGATTAGAAAATGAAATGGAGATAATTCACTGCTTTTTAACAATGCTGTTGCTCTCCCCAATTTGCCTCAATAGAAGATTTAGTTTTGGAGTGCACTACACCATAGACAGAAATGTGTCAGTATGGCTGAGTGGTCTAAGGTGCCAGACTCAAGGTGAATCAGGCTTCTCATGTAATGGGAATTCTTGTCTCCAGATGGAGGTTCGGGTTCAATTCCCACTTCTGACAATAGAGTTTTTAGATTCATTAGATTAGAAAATGAAATGGAGATAATTCACAGCTTTTTAATGTTGCTGTTCCTCTCAAATTTGTCTCAATAGAAGATTTAGTTTTGGAGTGCACTACACCACAAAAGGAAACATGTCAGAATGGCCGAGTGGTCTAAGGCGCCAGACTCAAGGTGATTCAGCCTTCCCAGCTAATAGGAATTCTGGTCTCCAGATGGAGGGGTTGGTTCAAATCCCACTTCTGACAATAGAGTTTTTAAATTGACTAAATTAGAAAAAGATTGGGAGGTTGTTCACAGGTTTTTTAATGTTGCTCTTCCCCTCGAATTTGCCTCAATAGAAGATTTAGTTTTGGAGTGCACTTTACCACGCAAGGAAACATGGCAGAATGGCCGAGTGGTCTAAGGCGCCGGACTCAAGGTGATTCAACCTTCTCAGTTAATGGGAATTCTGCTATCCAGATGGAGACGTGGGTTCAAATCTCACTTCTGACAATGGAGTTTTTAGATTCATTAGATTAGAAAAAGAAAGAGAGATTGTTCACAGGTTTTTAATGTTGCTGTTCCTCTCAAATTTGCCTCAATAGAAGATTTAGTTTTGGAGTACACTTCACCACACGAGGAAACATGTCAGAATGGCCGAGTGGTCTAAGGCGCCAGACTCAAGATTGTTCATCCTTCTAAGGTAGTGGGAATTCTGGTCTCCAGATGGAGGCGTAGGTTCAAATCCCACTTCTGACAAAAGAGTTTTTAGATTGATTAGATTAGAAAATGAAATGGAGATAATTCACAGCTTTTTAATGTTGCTGTTCCTCACAAATTTGCCTCAATAGAAGATTTAGTTTTGGAGTACACTACACCATACAATGAAACGTCAGAATGGCCGAGTGGTCTAAGGCGCCAGACTCAAGGTGATTCAGCCTTCCCAGCTAATAGGAATTCTGGTCTCCAGATGGAGGGGTTGGTTCAAATCCCACTTCTGACAATAGAGTTTTTAAATTGACTAAATTAGAAAAAGATTGGGAGATTATTCACGGGTTTTTAATGTTGCTTTTCCTCTCAAATTTGCCTCAATAGAAGATTTAGTTTTGGAGGGCACTTCACCACTTGAGGAAACATGTCAGAATGGCCGAGTGGTCTAAGGCGCCAGATTCAAGGTGATTCAACCTTCTCAGTTAATGGGAATTCTGGTCTCCAGATGGAGGCGAGGGTTCAAATCCCACTTCTGACAATAGAGCTTTTAGATTCATTAGATTAGATAAAGAAAGGGAGATTGTTCACAGGTTTTTTAATGTTGCTCTTCCCCTCGAATTTGCCTCAATAGAAGATTTAGTTTTGGAGTGCACTATACCACGCAAGGAAACATGGCAGAATGGCCGAGTGGTCTAAGGCGCCGGACTCAATGTAATTCAACCTTCTCAGTTAATGGGAATTCTGCTATCCAGATGGAGACATGGGTTCAAATACCACTTCTGACAATAGAGCTTTTAGATTCATTAGATTAGAAAAAGAAAGGGAGATTGTTCACAGGTTTTTAATGTTGCTGTTCCTCTCAAATTTGCCTCAATAGAAGATTTAGTTTTGGAGTGCACTTCACCACACAAGGAAACATGTCAGAATGGCCGAGTGGTCTAAGGCGCCAGACTCAAGGTCGTTCTACCTTCTCAGTTAATTGGAATTCTGGTCTCCAGATGGAGGCGTGGGTTCAAATCCCACTTCTGACAATAGAGTTTTTAGATTGTTTAGATTAGAAAATGAAATGGAGATAATTCACAGCTTTTTAATGTAGCTGTTCCTCACAAATTTGCCTCAATAGAAGATTTAGTTTTGGAGTGCACTACACCATATAAGGAAACATGTTAGAATGGCCGAGTGGTCTAAGGCGCCAGACTCAAGGTGGTTCAGCCTTTTCAGTTAATGGGAATTCTGGTCTCCAGATGGAGGCGTGGGTTCAAATCCCACTTCTGACAATGGAGTTTTTAGATTCATTAGATTAGAAAAAGAAAGGGAGATTGTTCACAGGTTTTTAATGTTGCTCTTCCTCTTAAATTTGCCTCAATAGAAGATTTAGTTTTGGAGTGCACTTCACCACACAAGGAAACATGTCAGAATGGCCGAGTGGTCTAAGGCGCCAGACTCAAGGTGATTCAACCTACTCACTTAATGGGAATTCTGGTCTCCAGATGGAGGCGTGGGTTCAAATCCCACTTCTGACAATAGAGTTTTTAGATTGATTAGATTAGAAAATGAAATGGAGATAATTCACAGCTTTTTATTGTTGCTGTTCCTCACAAATTTGCCTCAATAGAAGATTTAGTTTTGGAGTGCACTACACCATACAGCAAAACGTGTCAGAATGGCCGAGTGGTCTAAGGCGCCAGACTCAAGGTGATTCAACCTTCTCAGTTAATGGGAATTCTGGTCTCCAGATGGAGGCGTGGGTTCAAATCCCACTTCTGACAATGGAGTTTTTAGATTCATTAGATTAGAAAAAGAAAGGGAGATTGTTCACAGGTTTTTAATGTTGCTCTTCCTCTCAAATTTGCCTCAATAGAAGATTTAGTTTCGGAGTGCACTTCACCAATTGAGGAAACATTTCAGAATGGCCGAGTGGTCTAAAGCGCCAGACTCAAGGTGATTCAACCTTCTCAGTTAATGGGAATTCTGGTCTCCAGATGGAGGCGTGGGTTCAAATCTAACTTCTGACAATGGAGTTTTTAGATTTATTAGATTAGAAAAAGAAAGGGAGATTGTTCACAGGTTTTTAATGTTGCTCTTCCTCTCAAATTTGCCTCAATAGAAGATTTAGTTTTGGAGTGCACTTCACCACACAAGGAAACATGTCAGAATGGCCGAGTGGTCTAAGGCGCCAGACTCAAGGTAATTCAACCTTCTCAGTTAATGGGAATTCTGGTCTCCAGATGGAGGCGTGGGTTCAAATCCCACTTCTGACAATGGAGTTTTTAGATTGATTAGATTAGAAAATGAAATGGAGATAATTCACAGCTTTTAATATTGCTGTTCCTCACAAATTTGCCTCAATAGAAGATTTAGTTTTGGAGTGCACTACACCATATTAGGAAACATGTCAGAATGGCCGAGTGGTCTAAGGCGCCAGACTCAAGGTAATTCAGCCTTCTCAGTTAATGGGGATTCTGGTCTCCAGATGGAGGCGTGGGTTCAAATCCCACTTCTGACAAAAAAGTTTTTAGGTTGATTAGATTAGAAAAAGTTAGGAAGATTATTCACAGCTTTTTAATGTTGCTGTTCCTCACAAATTTGCCTCAATAGAAGATTTAGTTTTGGAGTGCACTACACCATACAAGGAAACATGTCAGAATGGCCGAGTGGTCTAAGGCGCCAGACTCAAGGTGATTCAACCTTCTCAGTTAATGGGAATTCTGGTCTCCAGATGGAGGCGTGGGTTCGAATCCCACTTCTGACAATAGAGTTTTTAGATTGATTAGATTAGAAAATGAAATGGAGATAATTCACAGCTTTTTAATGTTGCTGTTACTCACAAATTTGCCTCAATAGAAGATTTAGTTTTGGAGTGCACTACACCATACAAGGAAACATGTCAGAATGGCCGAGTGGTCTAAGGCGCCAGACTCAAGGTGATTCAGCCTTCTCAGTTAATGGGGATTCTGGTCTCCAGATGGAGGCGTGGGTTCAAATCCCACTTCTGACAAAAAAGTTTTTAGGTTGATTAGATTAGAAAAAGATAGGAAGATTATTCACAGCTTTTTAATGTTGCTGTTCCTCACAAATTTGCCTCAATAGAAGATTTAGTTTTGGAGTGCACTTCACCACACAAGGAAACATGTCAGAATGGCCGAGTGGTCTAAGGCGCCAGACTCAAGGTGATTCAACCTTCTCAGTTAATGGGAATTCTGGTCTCCAGATGGAGGCGTGGGTTCGAATCCCACTTCTGACAATAGAGTTTTTAGATTGATTAGATTAGAAAATGAAATGGAGATAATTCACAGCTTTTTAATGTTGCTGTTCCTCACAAATTTGCCTCAATAGAAGATTTAGTTTTGGAGTGCACTACACCATACAAGGAAACATGTCAGAATGGCCGAGTGGTCTAAGGCGCCAGACTCAAGGTGATTCAGCCTTCTCAGTTAATGGGAATTCTGGTCTCCAGATGGAGGCGTGGGTTCAAATCCCACTTCTGACAATGGAGTTTTTAGATTTATTAGATTAGAAAAAGAAAGGGAGATTGTTCACAGGTTTTTAATGTTGCTCTTCCTCTCAAATTTGCCTCAATAGAAGATTTAGTTTTGGAGTGCACTTCACCACACAAGGAAACATGTCAGAATGGCCGAGTGGTCTAAGGCGCCAGACTCAAGGTGATTTAGCCTTCTCAGTTAATGGGGATTCTGGTCTCCAGATGGAGGCGTGGGTTCAAATCCCACTTCTGACAAAAGAGTTTTTAGGTTGATTAGATTAGAAAAAGAAAGGGAGATTATTCACAGCTTTTTAATGCTGCTGTTCCTCACAAATTTGCCTCAATAGAAGATTTAGTTTTGGAGTGCACTACACCATATTAGGAAACATGTCAGAATGGCCGAGTGGTCTAAGGCGCCAGACTCAAGGTGATTCAGCCTTCTCAGTTAATGGGAATTCTGGTCTCCAGATGGAGGCGTGGGTTCAAATCCCACTTCTGACAATGGAGTTTTTAGATTTATTACATTAGAAAAAGAAAGGGAGATTGTTCACAGCTTTTTAATGTTGCTCTTCCTCTCAAATTTGCCTCAATAGAAGATTTAGTTTTGGAGTGCACTTCACCACACAAGGAAACATGTCAGAATGGCCGAGTGGTCTAAGGCGCCAGACTCAAGGTGATTCAGCCTTCTCAGTTAATGGGAATTCTGGTCTCCAGATGGAGGCGTGGGTTCAAATCCCACTTCTGACAATAGAGTTTTTAGATTCATTAGATTAGAAAAAGAAAGGGAGATTGTTCACAGGTTTTTAATGTTGCTGTTCCTCACAAATTTGCCTCAATAGAAGATTTAGTTTTGGAGTGCACTTCACCACACAAGGAAACATGTCAGAATGGCCGAGTGGTCTAAGGCGCCAGACTCAAGGTGATTCAGCCTTCTCAGTTAATGGGAATTCTGGTCTCCAGATGGAGGCGTGGGTTCAAATCCCACTTCTGACAAAAAAGTTTTTAGGTTGATTAGATTAGAAAAAGTTAGGAAGATTATTCACAGCTTTTTAATGTTGCTGTTCCTCACAAATTTGCCTCAATAGAAGATTTAGTTTTGGAGTGCACTTTACCACACAAGGAAACATGTCAGAATGGCCGAGTGGTCTGAGGCGCCAGACTCAAGGTGATTCAACCTTCTCAGTTAAATGGAATTCTGGTCTCCAGATGGAGGCGTGGGTTCAAATCCCACTTCTGACAATGGAGTTTTTAGATTCATTAGATTAGAAAAAGAAAGGGAGATTGTTCACAGCTTTTTAATGTTGCTCTTCCTCTCAAATTTGCCTCAATAGAAGATTTAGTTTTGGAGTGCACTACACCATACAAGGAAACATGTCAGAATGGCCGAGTGGTCTAAGGCGCCAGACTCAAGGTGATTCAGCCTTCTCAGTTAATGGGAATTCTGGTCTCCAGATGGAGGCGTGGGTTCAAATCCCACTTCTGACAATGGAGTTTTTAGATTTATTAGATTAGAAAAGAAAGGGAGATTGTTCACAGGTTTTAATGTTGCTCTTCCTCTCAAATTTGCCTCAATAGAAGATTTAGTTTTGGAGTGCACTTCACCACACAAGGAAACATGTCAGAATGGCCGAGTGGTCTAAGGCGCCAGACTCAAGGTGATTCAGCCTTCTCAGTTAATGGGAATTCTGGTCTCCAGATGGAGGCGTGGGTTCAAATCCCACTTCTGACAAAATAGTTTTTAGGTTGATTAGA